>APFE030510485.1:118820-181087 GCA_000404065.3 Pinus taeda
ATTTTCACCTCCAGGATGCCCTATTATGCCACCTGGGTCACCTTTATGTTCCTTCAAGCGAGCATGCCAAGATGATTTGGGAAGCACACTACAGTTAGGCTGTTGGACATTTCAGGGTTAAAAAAATGGTGGCAGTACTGTAGAAGTGTTTCTATTGGCCGAATCTTTGACAAGATGTCGGGAAGTACATCATATCATGCACTACGTGCGCCATTGCCAAATCGACCATAAAGAAGCAAGGCCTCTATACCCCGCTTCCTACCCCTAGTCGACCTTGGGAATACATCTCCATGGATTACATGTTAGGCGTTCCTTCCACTAAGCATGGAAATGACTATGTTTTTGTGGTTTCCTACAGGTTCTTGAAGATGGCCATTATGGCTGCCTGTAAGAAGAATATCACAGCAAAAGCCACTATTAAACTATTCTTTGAACGAGTGTGGGTACACTTTTGGATCCCATAGTCTATCATCTCAGATCGAGACAACAGGTTCCTCAGTACATTTTGGTCCAGTCTCTGGTCGATGCTCGATACCAAACTCACTAAGTCCACAACCTTCCATCCTCAAATTGATGGCCAGACAGAGGTTGTCAACAGGATGATCGTATACATTCTGTGCATGTACAACTCAAAGCATCCACGCACATGGGACGAGAGCCTCCCCTATGTTTAGCTTAGCTACAACCAGGCTCTCCACAACTCGACTGGCCACAACCCTTTTTAGGTAGGCTTGGGCTTCCAGCCACTATGTCCCATTGATGTGGCGATGACATTTGCAGCTACTCAGGCAGATTCAACTCATTTCTAGTCCGAAATAGATAAGGAAAACAACTTCATTGACCACATCCAACATATTCACCAATAGGTCCATGACATTATGGAGAAATCAAATTCCAAGTACAAGCAGCGACATGATCAATATCGGGTGACACACAAGTTTCAGGTGGGCTACAAAGTCTGGTTGCATTTGCAAAAGGAACGCCTTATCAGATCCTATCGGAAACTCAGACCACTCTGATATGGTCCTTACACCATTACCAAGACTGTGGGAGACAATACATTTGAGTTCAACACTCCCCCATTCCTTGGCCTGCACCCAGTGTTCAATGTGGACCGCCTTCGGCCATACTTTCCACCATTACTAGATACATCTGACATTGCAGAACAACTCACACCCACAGAGTTAAATCCAAATTCCATGGAACAAGCTGCAACTAATTGTATCATGGACACACAAATCAAGGACACTCGCCAACAGAATATCTAATTGTATCGAGTTGTCAAAGCAGGCCAACTCCTTCACTAGGGCAAGTGGCTCACCAGGGACAAAGTTCAGCAGAAGTTTCCTCATCTCATGGAGCAACTCAACAATGGGGACCATTGCTTCCTAAGGGGGGAAGGAATGATCCAGGTGGATATTGGTGGCCACCTGCCAAGTCCATTTGGACCCCCACCATTGTTTCTTTCATCTTTTTAGTTTCCTTAATTGTAGCACAATTTACTATTTTTAGTAGTTTTTCGGGTCCTCAACTTCTGAAGTCGTTTTGAGGCCCTAAACGATGTTTTTGGGAAAACTGGGAGCAACATTGATCCATGTTGTAATTTTCTTCCCAAAGTTGTAGTTCTCGAATAGATCTTTCTAACGAGATACTGTGCATGTCAAACAAAGATCGTATGCCAAAGTTACGATCCTGGGAAGTTGATGTACCAATATACCCAAACGGGGCCCACCGTTTGGCATTTCATCTTCTAGGGTTAGGTTTTTGGATGTTTAGGGTTTTCCATTGTTTCTCAACAGTAAATATGCCTTCGAGCCTCATTGTAACACAGTTCAGAGGCATGTAGCCGCCACATCTCTTCTCAGAGATAAGCTACCATCGCCCTAGCCGGTGCATATTTCAACATTTAACATTAATGAAATGAAGTATTATTTCCGCTGCATCTCTATGTTTATGGTTACCTCTGTAGTTTGTTGTGTTCCTATTTAAATCCGAATTGCCCTGGAACTACCTAGCACACTCTAGCACTTCTTGACATTCCATGATATTCCTTGGCATGCCTTACTCGTGCTTAGCATACCTTGTCACTCCCTCCTTCACATGGCAACTAGCACTCATTGACACTCCCTAACACACCCTCATATTCATTCACTTCCATGCATTTTGACCTAGTGATCCCTTGTGTTTTCCTAGTACTCCCTAACACTCCTCAACATGCATTAGCACTCTCTAGCACACTCGATATGCTTTTCCACTTCATATCATGCATCACACTCCTTGACGCACATTGGCACTTGGCACGTGTTGGCACTTGGAAAGTCTTAGCATGTCTGGCATGTGTTGAGATGACTTGGTATGCTTTGGAAAGGTTTAATATTAAATTTATTTGAGATTAATTATTGGAAACTAGATGAGAAGAAAAGGAGGAATATTTGGCATTTAGAATGCATTGACACTTGGCACTTGGCACCTATTGGCACCTAGTGTTGGTGTGCCTAGCATGCCCCTCATGGAAAAGGTAAATGGATGACTTATTAACCCTATTATGTGCTGATTTCCTTGTAGTTTAAGTTCTTCCTCCATTTTGTTGCCTTGACAGTCCTTGGCATGCATTGTCACACCCTTGTACATCTTGGCATGCCTTAGCACTTGGCACATTTTATCTTGTTTGACATGTCTTTGTACTATCTAGCACATGCTAGCATGCTCTAGCATTCTCTAAGACACCTTGGTAGTCATGACCTCACAACTAGCATTACATTTTTCCATGAGTTGGGAACCTTACATTCGCTAGAACACCTTGGCACTCCCTGGTTGTCATGCTCTTTGTTATCCTCCACAATGTCCCAAGCTGATGAGGAGATCGACGGGGGTAACCACAAAGCAAGATTTTAGTTTGGTAGCTAGCCCTAACAAACCAGAGAGGGCTCTCTCTATGAAATCACAACTAATAGATGATTGGAATGTAAATGATTTTAGGCTAGATAGCTATGCTCAGGTGGGTTTTGGAAAATTTAGGGTTTTGTTGTTGGATAAGGGAGAAAAACCAGGTAGCTAGGTCAGAGGATAAAAGGGTTACAACAACAAAGATATAAAGAAGAAAGGTAGCATTACTTTTGTGATGGATCTTAGGTTTTGTCGATGTAGTGCAGTGTTTATAAGAAGCAAAAGGTCTTAATGAGCATGAAACATGAATTCATTAGGCAAGAAAGAAAGTAACACATAATGATATTTACATCAAAACAAAGCTTTATGCAAAGAATTTTGTTTATAAACTATAAGGAAAACCATTGAAGAATTGATGAATGGAAAGAGAAGATGAATATCTTTCATATAAAGCTATAATAGAGAAAAAATAATATCACAAACTTACTGCACATGAATTCCTAGATAATAGTTGCAAACTGTGTCCTTTGATTTCTAGAAAATGTCGAAGTACAAGCTACAATAGTTCTCTCCTATGAAATCCAACCTGTTCTATCACTGAGAAACTGATACATAAAGACAAAAACAACATCTCCCCACTTCCAAGGGTCGAATCCATGACTCTAGGAACTATTCCATGAGGTGTTCTAACCAAACCCTAATGTCTAGGGAAGTTAAAAACAACTTCTACAATTAACTTTGATTCCAACCTCTCTCATAAATGAGGTAAAATTTACATAAAAACAACTTACAAAGAATAACCACCCATTATTTAATTTTAATTTTACCCCTCACATTCATCTACTTCACCCTTTTGACTTTTACCAAAGTCAAACTAGGAATTACAATAAATTACACAGTGAAAATTTTACAAAAATCTCAGAAATTTCTGGGTGTGCAACGAGTTGTTCGAGGCCATTTTTGAGTGCCTTTTTGAAGTCCAAATCTAGATCTGAAGCCTTTTATGAAAATATGGGAGAGTGTGTATGTCTTTAGAGTATTTTATCACTCAAAATGACCCATTTATGGCCGAGATATGGCCATTATCCCATGGTGTCTCCAGGTACGTAATGAAATGGAAAAAGGGGGGCAAAAAGGTGATTTTGGCCTCTTTTTTGCAAATTTCTTAAAAACTGAGCCCTAAACAAGGAAAGTGGGAAAATAGGTTTTGAATTGCCAAAAAATTGCAAGTCTACAAAAGTCTGCACCAAAACACAAAATTTTCTCCAAATACTCCAAAAATTTGTCCAGAGATGCCTGATGAGGTATCTTATGCAATAATGTATGCATTAGCAAGAAAATCTAACTTACCCTTCTCCTCTTGGCTGATTAGGGTTTCCTTGAGTTTTTCCTTCAACTGCTTGATTTTGAACTTGGCAACCTGATTCCTTGTGTAATAATGGATGGAAATTTTCTTTTGAAACTTGTTATCCATGTTTACCTTCTAAATGAGATTCTAAAGGTGGAAATTTACTTTTTCAAGACAAAACTCCTTGTCCTCATTAATTTCCATGGCAATCCTCTCTTCAAAGGTCAATTCTTCCATTGGTGGATTTTGTTCTCTTTCCCTCTAAAGTGCCTTCCTAGGATCCATTGTCCTTGGTCTCTTCCTTGCCACATGTCCTTATTGCTGCTCAGTTTCCTTATGGTCCACCACTACCTTTTCTTTCATCTTTTGTTTCTTGTCTTTGAATTTCTCTTTCTCCATGAATAGTTGTTTTGCCTTAGGTTGATTGTTTTCTTGCTCAAGGAATGAAATGATGAATTTGACCCTTTCCAAATTGTCCTTGAGCTCCATGATATGAGAATCCTTCTCTTTGATGAATTCAGATTTTTATGCTCATCATGTGCCTCCAAGTCAACTAGGTCAAAGTCATGGGATCCTCATCATGCAAAGAAGCCTCATGATGTGATGGTGATCCATTTTCTGCTGATGTAGTAGGCTTGGCCCCTTCCTCAATTTGAGGAGAAAACACAAGGCTTCTGCCTCTCTGATATGTCTTGGTCACCTCAGGCCTAGGTGCCTTGGAAACCTCATCATTTTTTCTTGATGACCCCACCTCCATGGGTTGTACTGACATGGTTTGGTGCTGGCTTGGTGAAGTGGTTATATGTGTTTTCAAGGCTGGCTCAATGAATGTGTCCCATGTCATGTTATTCTCTTTCAACTGATGGAGTACTATAACCTTTATCAGGCTATGGTGAAAGAGGCTGGGATAATGCACCTTTCCTTTCAATTGCACCCCTTCAGACATTTTGGTTAGGCTCCTATACAAGTAGCTGGACAAAGTTAGAGACTTGGAAATTGTAAAGTGCATGAGCAGTCTTATGTGGTATGGATATAGCCTAGAAAATCTGCCCTCACATGTGAAGGACTTCATGACAAGTTTCATCAATGGTGCATATCTCTCCAACAAGTCTCTAAATGGGAAAACATATGAGTGAGTTCCTTTGTATTGTTATTTCAAGTAGGGTTTGTACTCTTCTAGGTCTAGGTTCATGCCTTTGAACCAATTTTCACCATGGTTTCTTATGCCTGTAGCTTGAGAGATGGAATTCATTGAAAACACAAAATTAGTCCATGTAATGGTGATCTTGTCTTCCTTCAAGGTGAGGGAAAATATGCCTGTGAGATGCTCATGGTAACCTTCTTCCTGCACTCTTTAACAAAACCCTAAACAATTGACATCTTCAAAGCATTTCATGACAAATGGGGAGGAGGTGATTTCATTGCAATTAGAGGGCTCAAACCTTAGTATCTTTCCCCCCTTGTTGTACTTCCTCTTCTTCCTCTTCTTTGATGGTGATGATTCAGGCTCCATACTTCAAACCCTAGGTGAAAGGCAAGCAAAAACAATGAAATTTGCTACTGTGAGGGATTAAGGTGGTATGATGGACTTAGGAGTTGCTTAAATTTGTAAGGAAATTTAGGAGGGTAGGGGATGATGCTAGTGAGTAGGGGAAAAGGAATTTTGGGAAATGAGTGAGGGGAGGGGGTGGAAAAGGCCAAAACACAGGCCTATCCTAGAAAGAGATAGAGTAGATTAAGGTTTAGAGGAAAATGATAGAAAATGAGGGGATAAGGTTTTATGATGGATGGAAATGGTGTATAAGCTACAAACAGAGGTGTAGGGACAAGGAAGCTAGGGCTTAGGGCAACAATTAATCATTTGAGGACCTATTGATGGTGTTGAAACCACTGACATGTCAAGGGGATCTCCTTGGTAAGAAGTCCCGATTGTTCAATTGAGCCTCTATGTAATCCAAGGTAGCCGAGGCCTCTATGTGGCCCTGGGTCAAATCTGGAGATATGGATGCCTTTGCATCAGAGTGGTGGTTCTTGATCGACTCTAAACCTGAGATAGGTATGTCAAGTGGTGCACGATTCTCCATACCGTGACTGACTCCTCCTCTGTGGGCACGACCTCGCTACCATGGCATGCAACCGACTCCTCCTCCGTCTGTTACATGAACCTGACTGACCAGAGCAACCCAACACACCAATTGAATATGAACTACACATAGAAAAACACAGCTTATCTCCCCTACATTGAAGTTCTCAGATTTCCTAATGTGATTTCCATGCACCTCCCCATTGTCTATCAGTGAGCTGCGTGGCTCACTGTAGGTCACGAAGTTAGACCAACCACTCCCAGCGAAGAGCCACACCCCACGTTCTCCACCTAATTGCCACTTTAGAAGAGTAATTCCTTATCAGAAAAAGATCCAAAGTGAGGCAGGGGAAGCAAGAGCCCACCACCCACTCACACCAACCCTGGGACTACAATTCCTGTCATTGTAGTTTGTCATGTGCTCTCTCGGATCCCATGGCCAAAGATCTTGCTAGTTCAAGTCCCCTGCATACCCTTCAATCCTAAACTCATCCTGCACTATCGTCCTAAGACTCTGCCTCAGCCAGGATGCCAATACCTCACTTCTCTCCCTCACCCAACACTCCCTCCTCATCACCCACCCTCTGAAAATTACCACCCTACTATCTCCTTCCTGCATTAAGTAACACTCATGAGAGAGCCAGACTCCCAATAACCATTAAGTTGGGCATGTTGCACATGTAGGTCCAACTAGCTCCATGCTCCAACCTGCAGCCACCTGTCTCCTTGATTGGACACCCGCATTGGGGTCTTTTAGATCCTTATGTATCAGTTTTTGAAGATCCTGCATTTCCCTAGGATCCAAGTCTACTTTAATGCGAAGATTTGACCAAGCCGCCTTGAAGTTTTTATGCAGCGGGTTCACTCCATAGTTGGCTAGCCAGTCTGCAACTTTATTTCCTTCACGGAGTACATAACTGGTACTAATGTATTTGAAGTTTTTCAAGGCTTGTTGGATGCGAGAAAGTTGAGATTCTAGTCTCCAACTCCTAGCCATCTTTTGGGGGGAAGATCCATTGATAATCCTTTGTACCATATCTATGATGAGGCGTGAGTCCCCCACTATTCTGATTCTTTGATATTGAAGGTTGGAGGTCTGGCTCAAGCCCACTTCCAATCCTGTTAGCTCAGTCACGTTATTTGTTGTTATACCATAGAAGCCAGAGTGAGCTACCTTTGGGGAGCCTACTGAGTCATGAATGATGCTGCTAAAACCTACTAGTCTAGGATTACCCTTGGAAGCCCCATTGAAATTAACCTCTAGGCAGCTATCGGAGGGGGAGGAATGAAGAGGGGGAGCAGGCAAGGGGGGTCATGAGATAAGTGTGCTCAGGTAGATCAAAGCAAATGAGAGGTTCAAATGGGCAAGATATGGGCTTCCGATGGGTCAAGGTTCTAGTCATCAGGGGACCATGATTCAGAAAGGTTTGGATTCCCAGATATTTGACATCGTCAGGCTCCATATGTGCACGCTAGACAAAGTTTGTCCATTGAATAGGATCCAATTCATTTTTTTCCAATTGTTCCACAAAATTAGACCCAAGGTTAACCACGAGGATCAGTTCACCACTAGATTGGAGAATTGGTTAGTCTGCCAGTTCTCAAGGAGATCATGGATGTCATCTAGATGGGTATCTATTGGGCCAAACAGGTCAGAGGTATCATTCCAAACTTCACATGTTATGGGGCAGTCTCCAAAGAGATGGGAAATGGATTCTTTCGCTTGCTTGCACATGATACATATTGACGGGCCAACAAAACCCCTTTTTTGGAGGCCATCCCAGGTAATAATATGCTTGTGGCCCACTAGCCAAAGGAAGTGAGCAACCTTGGGCCACAGGTTGCTTCTCCAAACGTGTTTCCAAAAGAGGTGATTCGATTGAGCCTGACCATTAGCCTGGATGAGATAGGCTTCTTTCACTTAAAATGTTCTTGTCGTAGAAGGACCCCATCTTAGTTTGTCCATCTCTTGGGATATATGGACTCGATGTTGAGAGAGACAAGTCCCGAGGCATGCACTGACCTCTCGTGAGATCGCTCTTTGCCAGTCAACACCTTATTTCCATCTTCGTCATCTGTGGTGTTCCACATCTTCCATCTAGTAATCCGATATGCAGAGGGTCGAGACTGAGTGGAAGAGGGGTATCAGATTGATCTTGAGCAAGTCAAGGGATATGCTTCCAGGAGTCCTGCCAGAAGAGGGAGGATTTCCAATTCCTTACTTCCCAGAAGAAGTAGTCTCGAATTAGATCATTTTTATTACTAGTGCGATTCCATATTGTAGATCCGGTTCTTGTAAGAGGTTTGCAAAGGCAGGCTTCCTGTAATTTTCCTTGTCCATATTCTGAGACTAGATCGTCTTCCAGAGTTCATTCCCTCCTTGTATCCACTGCCACCAGAGATTTTCTCTGAGGGTGTCACTCAAGACATATGGATCACGTAAATCGAGCCCTCCCATGGTATTTGGGAGATAAAGTTTATGCTAGGCTACTAATGGCCACTTCAGTTCCATGGTTGCCCCACTCCAAAGGAATCTTCTAAACGCAACAACCAACTCGACATAGATGCTCTTAGGTGCCAGGAGGGCAGAGAGTTGATATAATGGCACAGCTTGCAGAGCATATTTCACCAGGGTGGTCCTCCTTGTCAGGTTGACAACGTGGAAGGTCCAGGTCGATACTTTTTGGAGAGCTTATTGCAGAGGTCTTTCCAGGGGGTAATATGGAGGGGGTTTACAATGAGGGGGACCCCCAAATATTTAGAAGGGATATATCTAATTGAAAAACCCACAACTCAGGCAAGACAAACTTAGATAGGCCTGGGAGTGTGAAAGAAATAACCCTTGGTCCCTGTCACACGCTCTTATTCATTGATTTTTATGCATTTGAAACTAGTTCTCCCTTATGTTTCTTTGGCACTCATAAACACTTTATGGCATGCAGTAGCACACCTTGGCACTTGGCACATCTTAGCATGCTTCCCTGGACTCAAGCAATACTTAGCAATGCCTAGCATACCTTTTCACTCCCTCCTTAGCACACCCTAAACACACTGACACTTCTTGTCACAAATTCTTATTCATTCATTTCCATGCATTAATTTGACCTAGTTCTCCCTTGCTTTTCCCTAGAACTCCATAACATTTCCTAGCACGCGTTGGCACACCTTGGCACCTAGCACATCTTGGCTGCATGCTGCCTGGACACTCTAGCATGCCTTAGAACTTCCTAGCATACCATGTCACTCCATCCTTACCACACCTTGACCTCGTTGATACTCCCTGTCACTCACTCTTATTCATTCATTTTCATGAATTTTGAACTAATGCTCCATTGAGTTTCGCTAACAATCACTAGCACTCCTTACCATGCATACACACACCTTGGAACTTGGTACATCTTGGCATGTTTCCCTAGTGCTCTAGAATACCTTGGAACTACATAACATACCTTGTCACTCCCTCCTTAGCACAGTTGGAACTCACTAACACTCCCTATCACACACTCTTATTCATTCATTTCAATGCAATTGAATCTAGTGCTCCCTTGTGTTTCCCTGACACTTTCTAACACTCCCTAGCATGTGTTGATGCCACACCTTAACACTTGACACATATTGGAATGCCTTAACACTTGGCATGTATTGGCATGCCTAACATTCCTTGGAATTGTCTAGCATGTGTTAGCACTTCTTGCCATTCCCTGGCACACCTTGTCACTCCCTAGTTGTCATGCCATTATAGATAGCCTTACTTTTTTTGTGACTAGGGAACCCAACCAAGTCATTGAAAAATAGTGTTTTTCCTAGCCCAAAGTCTCCCTTTGTCTGAAACTGCTTTGTCCAACCCCTTATCACAATTTTAGGCTTGCTTCTTGCAAGTCCTATTATAAAATTCTCCTAACACACTTGGTCCTTGGGACACGTGGAATTCACCGACACTCCCTGGAGCAAACTCTTACTTGTTCATTTACATGCATTTTTACCTAGTTCTCCCTTGTGATTCCCTGACACTCCCCAACACTCCTCGAAATGCATTGACACTGCCTCGAATTTGTTAGCACACCTTGTCATTCCTTGGCATGCCCTACACTCCTTAGCTATCATGCCCTCACAACTACCCTCACTTTATTTTGCAACTTGAGAACCCAAACAAATCTTGCCTTGACTACAACAGCTTGACCAAGTTACAGTTACCACAACTAGACTATTCCTTGTTCACCTAATAACTTCCATAACTCCGCTTATGATACTCATGTCAAATCTAAAATCATACAACTTAACAAGTCACGAAGACAAGACTCACATCCAACCATGGTCATAAAACAACTAAGCAACATAGTTTACATTTTGACATGTTAGCACATCTAACAATCCCTTGGAACTATGTGGCACATGGTATCATTCCCTGCATTCCTTAACATGCTTTGGCATTCCCTATCACATCCTAGCACTCCTTGACACCTATCACACTCTTATACATTCATTTCCATGGATTTGAAACTGGTGCTGCCTTGTGTTTCGCTCACACTTGGCCCTAACAAACGCTACAATGTGTTGGCGCCACACCTTGATGCCTGAAACATATTTTCATGCCTTAGAACTTAGCATGTATTGGCATGAAAATCATGCCTTGAAACTGTCTAGCATGTGTTAGTACTTCATGGAATTCCCTGGAACACCTTGGCATTCCCTAGTTGTCAGGTCCTCATAGATAAACTTACTTTTTTTGCGACTTGGGAACTCAACCAAGTCATTGGAAAAACAATGTTGTGCCCAACCCAAAGTGTCCGTTTCTCTGCAATTTATTTTTCCACACCTTATCACAACCATAGGCTTGCCTCCTGCAACCTAGAATTTATTAATAGTCCTTGACACACACTCTTATTTGTTCATTTCCAAGCATTTTTACCTAGTTCTCCCTTGTGTTCCCTTAGAATTTCCTAACACTCATCAACATGAATTGAAATTTTTTGGCATGTGTTAGTATGCATTTTCATTCCTTGGCATGTCCTGACCCTCTCTAGCTATCATGTCCTCACACTACCCTTAAATATTTTTAGACTTGGGAACCCAACCAAGTCCTGCCTCGACTACAAAAACTTGACTAAAATACAATTACTACAACTATACTATTCCATGTTCACCTAAGAACTACCTATAACTCATCTCAAGCTACTCATGTCCAATCTCAACTCACCCCACTTAGTAAGTTACAAAGTCAAGGCTCACGTCCAACTGTGTCCATAAAACAACTAAGCAACATAGTTTACATTTTGAGATGCCATAGAACCTTGTACATCTAACAATCCCTTGGCACTATGTGGCACATGTTAGCACCCCCTATATTCCTTGGAATGCTCTAGAACTTCCTAGAACACCCTACCACTCCTTGACATGACTTGGAACTCTACCAAGCCTTGGCACTTCCTAGGATATAACCTTGTCACTCCCTCCTTAACACACTTGGAACCCACTGACAATCCCTATCACACGCTCTCATATGTTCAGTTCCATGCATTTTGAACTAATTCTCTCTCGTTTTTCCATAGCACTCCCTAACACTCCCTGCATGCATTGGAACACCATGGAACCTGGAACATCTTGGCATGCCGCCTTGGAACTCTAACATTCCTTGACACTACCTAACATACCTTGTCACTCCCTCCTTAGCACACCTATAACTCACTGACACTCCCTGTCACATACTATTATTGTTTCATTTCCATGCATTTGAAACTAACACTCCCTTGTGTTTCATGGAACTCCATAACACTCCCTAGTATGCATTAGCACGCCCTAGCACCTAACACATATTGGCATGTTTCTTTGACCTCTAACATGCCTTAACATTGCCTAGGAGACATTTTCACTCCCTTTTTCGCACACTTGGACCTCATTCACACTTCCTATCACAAACTCTTATTTGTTCATTTGCATGAAATAATTTGACCTAGTGTTCTCTTGTGTTTCCTTGGCACTCCCTAACACTTCCTAGCACATGGTGGCACACCTTGGCACCTAGCATATCTTGGGTGCATGTCGCCCTACCACTCTAGCATGACTTAGTGATGCCTAACATACCATGTCACTCACTCCTTAGCACACCTAGAACTCGCTGAAACTACCTGTCACACACTCTTATTCATTGATTTCCATGCATTTTTACCTAGTTGCTCCCTTGTGTTTCCCTATCACTCACTAACACTTCCTAGCACATGTTGGCACACCCTCGCACCTGGCACATCTTGGACACATGCTGCCCTGGTACTCTAGCATGACTTAGCATTGCCTAGCATACCACATCACTCCCTCCTTAGCACACCTAAAACTCACTGACACTCCCTATCACACGCTCTTATTCATTCATTTCCATGCATTTTGACCTAGTTCTCCCTTGTGTTTCCCTGGCACTCCCTGCACTCCTTAGCATGCATTAGCACACCCTAGCACTTGGCACCTCTTGGTATGCTTCCCTAGCACTCTAGCATGCCTTGACACTGCCTAACATACCTTGTCACTCCCTCTTTATCACACCTGGAACTTGTTGACGCTCCATTTCCATGCATTCGAAACTAGTGCTCCCTTGTGTTTCCCTGATTCTTGGCCGTCACACTCCCTAGCACGCGTTCTCGCCACACCCTGACACCTGAGACATCTTGGCATGCCTTGGAACTTGGCTTGTCTTGGCATGCCTATCATGCCTTGGAATTGTCAAGCATGTGTTTGTACTTTCTAGTTTTCCTTGGAACACCTTGGTACTCCCTAGCTAACATGTCCTCATAGATAACCTTACTTTTTTTGTGGCTTGGGAACCAACCAAGTCATTGGAAAAACAGTGTTGTGCTCAACCCAAAGTCTCTGTTTGTCTAAAACTTCTTTGTCTAGGCCCTTATTGTAACCATAGGCTTTCCTCCTACAAGTATTACTCTGACCTTATATTAACACACTTTATCCTTAAGACACTTGGAATTCATTGACACTCCTTGGCACACACTCTTTTTCGTTCATTTCCATGCATTTTTGACCTAGTTCTCCCTTGTGATGTTATGGCACTCCCTAGCACTCCTCAACATGCATTGACACTGTCTCACATGCGTTAGCATTCCTTTTCATTCCTTGGCATGCCCTGACACTCCTTAGCTATCATTCCCTTACAACTACCCTTACTTTTTTTGGGACTTGGAAACCCAATCAAGTCTTGCCTCGACTACAACAACATGACCAAGTTACGACTACTACAACTAGACTATGACTTGTTCACCTAAGAAATGACTATAAATCATATTAGGCTACTGTGAATATATCCTTGGACCATTACACTGTTTTATAGTATTATACTTCCCTTTACGAAACCCCCTTTTCTCTTTTGGGTTAATTTTTCTCTGAGTGAACTTTCATATGGTTGCTAATGATTTTTTTCAAGACCTTATATGAAATATTACACAATGACCCTAAATGGCACGTATCAAAACCAACAAGATCCATTTATTTCTGTAATAGTGTAAGACAGGATGTGTTTATCACCTCATTCGTAGATGCCCCATTTATTATGAGATTCAAGGGATGTTCTATTGTCTTTATCCACATCAATGCTTTAAATAACCTCACATTAGCCATGAGAGGTGAGCCTAGGGGTGAATGTGTGAAACTATTAAAGTTGCATCATGTTTAATTTCCTTTTACATCATGAGGTTGTTCTTGAGTAAGGTTGATGCATCATCACAAGGGAGCATGACACATTTTTGTGGGGGAGCGATTAAAGTTGTAACACAATTCAAGTGATATACACCTCCAATGTAAATGTCATTATTATATACTTATATGTAGTTGTTTTTATGTGTATTGCCTAGGTGTGATGGAGAATAACACTTTCAGGGGGAGCATTTGTGCTTCCTAATGGATTTGTAGAGTATTGGCATTGATTTGTTGAAGGACGGTCGCTTGCATGACGTAGTTGGTACATTGATAGTGCTCATAGTGCTAAATTTGATTTATGTCATATGTTGCTTCCATGTAGATCAAATGCTGTTTTAGAGTTGGATCATCTAGAGTATATGCTTTACTGCTTATATTTCCTTTTATAGATGTGTCATGTTGTTGTTGATATATATTAGATGGCTGGATCATATGTCACTATTTCATGGAGAGAGAGTATGATGTTGCTTGTGATGTGTTGGATATCCATATGCTTGAGCCATGATGATTTATATTGCTGCTCATATTTGGAGAGAATACATTGTTGCACATGTTTATGGACCAAGATATTGATGAGTTGATTTATGCTGTTATCGATGTATAGTAATGATTTGTTGCTTATACGTCATTGATGATATGTTGCTCACCTATGATGAGGATAAGATGAGTTTAGTGACACAAATAATGCTATAATGATAGATCTTATGCTATTGTTGTTGTTGCTACCTATTGATGTGATGCTCATGATTTGAGTTGATGATGCATTATGTTGATGGTTGATGAGCCTCATGATGATGAGGATATGTATTTGCTGCTGCCCTTTGACATATTTCCATTTTGCTGCTATTAGATGATTTTATTGTTTTACATATGTGGAGCATGGTGGTTTCTAGTGGTTATCATGATCTTGCTGTAGGATCTTCATTGTTGGGATGGTGATGACAAAGTGTTGAGTAGTCATGCACCAACATATGATTTGGATAGTGCTCCTATTGTTGGTGCTACACATTGAGAGACTATGTCATTGTCTTGATGCATATTCCATGGATTATATTATTGTTGTTGCTTCCATATGGAGCATATATCATTGATCATTGTTTCCATGTACTCATGTTACTTCATGTTTTGGGCATGTATAGATGAGAGCACCATTGTGTGTAGATGAAAAATCCATCTATCATCATTGTTTCATATTTTTGGCACATTGCTCATGGAGAGACCCTTGGTGTCTAGAATGTTTTTGTTATTAGCTACGTATGGGTCAATGGAAGTCCAAGTCATGTATCATTTTGTATATCTTTAATGTAGCCCCACTAAATTGGGTGCATGATGTAAACTTGGGTCCATATAAATCTTGGTTGATGATAGTTGTATAGGAGTCATATGTTAGTCCTATGTACTTGTCACAACCATGTATTTTCTCCATGAAGTATTGCATGTATTGTACTTCATTGTATATCTTTTCCAAAGTTAGTCGGAGTCATAGTTCATGAGTAGTAGTCTTTACACTTCGCAAGGATGCTTATTGCAATAGGTAGATGTATTGCTTAAAAAACAAAGAGAGTGTGATTATAGCTTCATTACATGTTTAGCTTCAGAGATGGCATGGCATTGGCAGAGCCATGATTGGTAGCTGAGATTCTTAGTCTACATCAACCTTGCATCAACATGATATTGTGTTTGATAGGGGGATTCTTACTCTCATCCGACATTATTGGAATTGTTCTTCAGTCTTGGTATGACACTTTGCCATTGATGTCAAAGGAAGAGAGATTTGGATGGTTAGAGATCATCTTTAGATTTGCAGCTTCTGTTTTGGACAGAGTGGGAGATCAACCTCACATGTTGGATTGAGGTTGAAATCAATGCCAAAGGAGGATTTTGTTGGCATTGTAGTGTTGGAATTGATGTCAACAAGGTCTTAGTGTTGTTCATCATATGCCTATGTCTACCTCCTGATGTGTGATGAGTGTTTGGTTGTTGCAGTGTTCATCTTGATAGACTTGATGGTTGACATTGATGTCAACTTGTTATGACTAAACTTGGAGGAGGTGATTTGGAGATGAATTCTACATGTGATGTTTGATTGAGGTTGACATGTTGTTGAAGATGTTGTTGTTGCAGGTGTTTAGAGTGCCACTACAGGTGTTGCATATGTCTCTACATGTCTGGGAGACATTGCATGTATTGCTACATGTATTGAGTTGTGGCTGCCTATGTTGACTCTACCAGTGTTGGAGGTAGTTGGATTACATGATGTTGCTACTGCAGGAGTTGGAGAAGTTGTTATAGGTGCATGAGGTGTTTGGATAGGTTGTGGTTACCGCTTGAGGAGTTGGAGGCGTTGGTCTTGGTGATGAGGTTAGCAGACTAGGGAATGCTTGTCACTAACTTGTTACAAGAGTCCTTGGCATATGTCATCATTTGCAGACGTGTCACAGAGGCTTGGAGGAGTGTTCAGAAGCTGAAGAAGATGATCCATCAGCTAGTAAAGGTCTTGGACTAATGTTTCATTATTTTTCCTTATATTTTTCCCTAGTCGCATGGAGCCAATCCTGTGGGAGTGACTGAAAAGCTCCAGCCATTGGCAGACATGCCTATGGGAGTGACTGTGATGTTACAGTCAAATTTGTCTAGTGTTGTGCATGCGACCAAGCAATTTCACAAGTTTTTCTCTGTATTTGTCGTTCTATTCAACTAATTTTTGTATTGTGGCAAAGCTTATGATTAGAAATTTTCAGTTTATGGTAGGAAAAGTTTGTGGGACCTCCTGAAACTAATCAAAGTTGAAAATATCAAAAGGAAAGTGGAGTTAGTGGTTTGATAGAGTCAATGAGATGAATTCAAATCAAATCAAGCATATGAACAGAGTTGTAGATCTTAGTAGTTCTTTGTAATTATTGAGTTGAGCATCCCAGTGCATCTAGTTATTAGAGATATCTCAATGATAATTGGGTTGATTACTCTAGTGTGTGGAGTAAGTGTGAGGTTGAAGAAGAGTGTGCAATCTGTGTGAGTTGTATTGCAAATTTTCTGAAGCAATTTGCAGTTATAGCAGAAGATACTTGAAGTATATTTCAACCATCATATTTATGCAGTGAGTGAGGTGTTGAAGTGTGGATTGGAGAAGTGTTTGGTGAGATTGTGTGGCATCTAGTGGAGTATTTGGAGATTGTGTTCTCTTATTTTATTCTTCAGTTTTTGTTGTAGCTTTATATTTAGAACAATGGTGTTGTTGTGATGCTCAAGTTGAGCGAGTTGGGAGTCCAGTGTGAAATATTTTGAAACGAGGCTCACATGGAGGAAGTGAAGGCAAAAAGGCTTCAAAGTATACAATGACTTGATAGATTGAGTAGAAGGAAGATATTCCTCCATCCAATAGGAGTTGGATAGTCCAATGGTAGTTGGGCGAGGATCGTTGATCATGTTGGCCTTCAACAGATGGTAGTTCGTAGATCCAAGAGAGAAACATATTTTATGTCTGATAGATTCTAGCATACTATGAAGGAAGCCAAGTCTTCCAACTTATGGTTGTAAGATGATCTATTTAAATTTATTCAACAAATTAATAAAATATATTGAGCAGCGCAACAACAACAAGGGTGGTTTTTGACCCAAGAGGAGGGTTTTCCACCAGAAACACTTGTGTCTATTGTGCGATTAATTTCGTGGTTTTACTTGTGTTTGATGCTCTAATCTTTGTTTATGTGCTTTAGTTTGTGCATGGTTTAAAAGAATAATAATTTGCAGAAAAAGTTTAAAAGTGCCATCACTACTGATTCAACCCCCCCTCTCAGTAGTGATCTAGTTTCCAACAACATCTTGACAGTAGGAGTTTGTGCTTGGGTTGAAGGTGCACCATTTTACTTCTGTAGTTTAAACCTAGTATGAATGTAGCTATGATTTATTGCTAAATATTTCAATTTGGCTTTGGATTGAGTAATTTGTGTTTTAATTTAAACCCCCACGTCAAAAGTATAAAATTCACTCTAGTTTTATCTCAACCATGTAAGAATGTTGTCTGTATGAGAAATGACCTTGCATATGCTTTGTGTATAAAATATCTATTTAAAATTTAATACATGATTGCTATTGTGAAATTTTGAGACTTGCCAAAGTAGTTTGTAGCTATCTCTATCACCATTGTTATTCACACTTTCATATACATTTTTTCATTTTTCATCCTCCCTATATGCCCTTCCATGAATAATAAGTGTTACATTACATACACACTGTGTATGTGATTACTGCATTGTGAAAATGTTGTGCTTGAAATAAAAGATGACGAGCTATTATGAAAGTAAATTCAGATTGAAATGAAATATCTATATAAGAGATGCTAACTTAGACAAACAACACACACACACACACACATCTTGAAAAGGAAAGGAGTCATGGTTGTGACCTTTTTTTTGAAGAAAGATTAGTGAAAGATTTGAAAGTTATTTTCTGATGACTATTTATTTTCTATTCTGAGTATTCTTTGGGCTAAACTGTATTATTAATTGAAACAATATTTTTGAAAGTGGAAATGAAAGATGAAGTGGCACTAATTTGTGCTCTCCTTTAAGGTTGTTTATTTTCCTACATTAGTTTTGAACTCATTAGAAGTTTTGATTTTTATTAGTGTTAATTAATGTATCTCTTCTAGAAACTTGACTATATGTTTTACATTACTTGATGTGGTCCAGATCAGATTTTGATTCCCTTATGTTTTCTGTGAAACTTAGTTACCTATTTATGATTAAATTTTACATTAGAGGATTCTAGGGACATTCTTGGTCGAAGTCCTCATAGAGATTTGTAAAGACAATTGGTTGAATATTTAGATTTGTCTTTCAGTAAAAATCATTGTTGGTTTCTTTCTTTGGTTGGTTTACTTGAAATTTTTTTGAAGATTGATACTTCAAATTTATTTTTCATTATTATTTCTTATTTATTTGTAAATTCTATTTATAATTTTTCTATATAAGCACTTTGCTTTTATTTATTTTGAGTTTTATAAAAATAGAATAAAAATCATATGAAAATATGTTTCTTAGATTTCAAGACTTAAACATCCTGAAATCTCAATAAGAATCACTCGAGCTTTAAATGCAAGGTAAAAAACTATCTTATCTCACTTAGCCTTATGAGAAACAAAATGTTTTGCATAAAATATTAGAACTTCTCCCTCGACATCTTTTTTCGCAACCATACTAGGGAACAAAGTCTCATTTATTTTTGAATTCTTACATTTTAATGACTTTGCCTATTCCTCAACAACCATATATTAGGATACAATTTCCTATTCAACGAATTGTTTATTCAGGGTTGCTTCGATATATTTTAGAAATTGTTATTTCATGTGATCAAGTTGAACATTCATGGGATGCAATTTCTTATGACATAGAAATTCAAGAATGAAGATGTCAGACCAGGAGGGTAACTCCACGAATCTTATTGATTTTTCATTATGATAAAACATGGATATATACATGGAGAGGGAGACTATTGGGTTTCATCTCCCAATGTATCTTTGTCTTCCAATTCCAGTTATTTTACTATTTAAAATATTTACATGGATTTACCTAATCCCAAAGATTAGGTTTCCACATTCCCCCCCTTAATCTAAAGGGATGTTGGTGAGTCCAAGCATCATTTTGAATCTTTCAAACTTTTCCCTTCCAAGCACTTTGGTGAAGATGTCTGCAATCTGCTCATTTGTGTAACAATGTCGTAGGTGGATTATTTTGGCCTCAACATGATGTAGAATCATATGATATTTTGTATTGATGTGCTTGGTCCGATCATGGAACTTTGGGTTGTTGGAAAACTTTATTGTAGAAGTGTTGTCAATCAAAAGAGGAGTTGAATGCACTTGTTTCTCCTGCAATTTTTCCAAGATTTTCCTGAGCCACACAATTTCCTTCATTGCTTCAGCTGCTGCTACATATTCTGCCTCAATTGTGGAATATTTTGGAACTAATTGTTTGTGTGACCTCCAAGAGACAACTCCTGATCCAAGACTCACAACATAAACTGAAGTAGATACCCTAGTTTTATCTCCATCGAAATCTGAATAAGAGTATCCAATCAAGATGAAGTGACCCAACTGTGTATACTTGAGTCCAAAGTCATGATTTCCATTCAAGTACTTTAGAACTCTTTTTGAAGTAGACCAATGACCCTCACAAGGGTTTTGCATAAACTTGGAGAGGATTAAAAAAAAATGAAATGTCTGGTCTGGTAGTAGCTAGGTAGTTGAGACTTCCTACTGGCTATCTTTACTTTGTTGCATCCTCAAATTCTTTTCCTTCAATGGATGTGAGATTTAGGTTCCATTCCATTGGATTAATCAAAGGATTGCACTCAACCATGTCAAAATTGTTCAACAAATCTCCAATGTAATTCTTATTAGAGAGGAATATAAACTTCGGATGTTGGGTTACATCAATACCAAGATAGTAGTGAACATAGCCCAAATCTATCATCTCAAAACCTTTCCTGAGTTCCTTCTTTATGGATGCAATGTAGCTCTCATTGTTACCTATCATTAGAACATCATCTACATACACCACAAGATATACAATTGTTTTTCCAACTTTATTAACAAATAAAGTTGAATCATCAATATCATAATGTTTGAAATTTAGTTTTAGCAAATGCTCATTTAAATTCTCGTACCAAGCTCATGGTGCTTGCTTGAGTCCATACAAGGATTTTACAAGCTTGCAAGCTTTATGTTCCCGATCCTTCATAACAAATCCTTTTGGTTGGTACATAAAAACATTCTCTTTCAAATATCTATTCAAGAAAGAAGTTTTTACATCCATTTGATGGAATTTCCAATAGTTTTGAGCTGCCAAGGAAAAGAGTGTTCGGATGGTAGCCCCTTTTTTGTGGGGGAAAAAGTATCCTCATAGTCAACCCCTTCCTTCTATGCAAAATTTTTTTCCACAATCCTGGCTTTGTGCTTGTCAATTGAGCCATCTTATTTATACTTGTTCTTGAAGACCCACTTGCAACTTATTGTTCTTATTCCCAATGGAGGATCAACCATCTTCAAAGTGTCATTCTTTATCAAAGCATCATATTCTTTCTGCATCGCTTCTTTCCATTCATCATGAGAAGCAACTTATTTGAAGGAAGTTGGTTTGAATTTTGTAGACAAATTTAGTTGAAAATCATAAGAAACATCCATATCAACAAGTGAATCAGAATCTTCTACATCACCTCCATTCTATCTGGTTGAGCTTCTTGTTCCTATCTTTCCAACCTCATCAGGATGCACACTTTCAAGTGTATTTGTCAGCCATTTTGGAGGACCTTTCTAAGATGACCCAGTCTACTTAGTTCACTGAGTTGGGGCTGAATCAAGATTTAATATCCCAATTCTGTCAATCACATCACTCAAAGTGTCAACAATGGCTTCAGCTTCATGCGGATTATAAGGCATGGTTGTTTTATGTTTGATCCCATGATGGCGAAGACATTTTTCAAATTCATTTAAAGTGCATTATTTTCCATTATTAGTACGAATATAGCCAATATGATATTATGCATCATTTTCAATCCATGCATGAAAGTTCTTAAATGTTCAAAAGCTTCAGATTTTTTCTTCAATAAATAAACCCATCACATTCTGGTGTAGTCATCAATAAATGTCATCATATATTTATTACCATTTGCAAAAGGAATAGACATTAGGCCACACAAATTAGAATGAATGAGTTCAAGTTTTCTATGTGATTTGGAATGAGAATCATGAGAATACTATTTTTTGTGTTTTCCTAAGATACAAACATCACATTGCTTAAGTTTCCTATGAATTGTAGGCAAACTATTAACACCATTTTTCTTCAACAAAAAAATGTTGTCATAGTTCAAGTGTCCAAATCTAGCATGCCATAAAAGAATTGATGGAGATATACCTTCATCATAGTGAGAATTGTATGAAAAGTTTTGTGCACGAGGAGAGGTTCTTTGAAGCTTTAGAAGTCTTTCTTCTTCTATCCCAGTCATGACAAGTGAGTGATATGATCCTTTTATGACCTAAACTTTTCCATCAAATATGTGAATATGATGTCCTTGTAGGCAGATGTGGACCAAAGACAACAAGTTTCTCGTCAACTTTGGGAGGTATAGAACATCACGTAGAAGAAAGTATGGAATACCAGGTTGTTAGAGCCTGATGGTACCAAGCCCTAATGGCTTGATTTTTAACTTATATGCAAAGTATACTGCTCTCTCATAATTATCAGTGAATTATTCAAAGAAATCTCTTCTGAAATTTATGTGGAAAGTTGCTCCTTAATCAAGCAACCAAGCATATTTCCATGAAGCAAGTGAAGCATTGAATAAGTCTTCAGTTACTCCAATGTTGCAATGTGCCACAACATAATGAGTGGACTCAGGTTCTTTACCTTTTCCTTTGTTAGGTGTTTTACCTTTTCCTTCATTTCTTTCCTACTGAATTATGTTCGAAGGAAACTTACATGTGGAAGCATCATGTCCATCTCTATTGCATCGTATGGAATAAATATTAGACCTTTCCCTTGGAAATGTCTACCCCCACCTCTAAAATTCTTCCTTCCTCTTCCTCTTCGACCACCTCTTCCTTTAGAAGAATATTGCGCGCAATTATTTTCTTTCTCTGCAAGGCACACAACTTCATCAAAAGACTGAGGAGTTGTCTTCTTCCCAAAATCTTTCTCTCTTTCAACAAAATTATTCTCAAGGGAGTCAAAGGTAATCTCCTTAAGGTTGCCACTTGCTTGCAATGACTCAAGATAATGTGAATAGGTGGGATATAGTGCCTTGACATAAGCTATGAGAGGAATATCTATTTCAATACTAGTGACTTGCATTCTAAAAAAATATTTGTAATTGATTTCCAAAATAATTACAACCTTACTCTCTTCCTTTGTGATATCTTCTATTTAGGGAAATTGATTTGAATATGTGGATGGAAAAACTTCACTCTTTATAATACTCTGAAAAAACTTTTAATATGGGCATATATTCTATGCATATGCATTTTCACATAATAATTATATACCACCACTCATATATCATATATCACAGCTCAAACTTATATAAGGATTTCAAACATGCCCATCTTTTATATATATATAGATATCTTATGGCTTCAGCCATATGCACACTAACATAATATGCCATTTCATATAATATAACCATAAAATCTCCAATGAATTGTAAGTACCCAACACGGTCTTCAAAAAATTCAACAAACAACGCACATACCAAATAACCAATGCGCATATCTAAAAAAAAACTCTAGCATTCACCATATACAACGACTATTCAACACATAGTATCATCAACGTAGAATGAACCACACCATTCATACCATTGACATATAAATGAAACAACCTTGCACCAAAACATAGGAGTCGAACTGTTACCAACTGTTCTGCACCATGCAGTGGAACCATATACACAAATTGCAAGAGCTACCATCACACCATAAGCATTACACAATCTCCAACGTATTGCAAGAATGACCAGACTCAAATTCACCAAGCACAATTCGTAGCATAGTTCACACACATACAACTTCCAAATGCATCACAACACACAAAATATCAGACTGTACATCCCAACATATTTTTGTTCAATGCACAAAGCCATCAAGCAACGATGCATAGGGATAAAGAGCAGAGGAATATGGCAGAGAATGCAAGAGTTAGTGGGAAAAAAATGCTAAAAATAGGGGTTGGCTCTGATACCATGTCAGGTTAGGGGGGTAACTCCACAAATCTAATTGATTTTTAATTAATATAGAACATGGATATATACATGGAGAGTGAGACTATTGGGTTTCATCTCGCAATGTCTCTTCATATTCCAATTCCATTTATTTTACTATTTACAATATTTACATGGATTTATCTAATCCCAAAGATTAGGTGTCAACAAAAGAGAATCCATTGAAAGATAAGTTCACACTCAACCTGCTTGTCCTTAAGTTGTCATATGTCCACTTAATCTCACGTCTCACAAAGAATGAGAGGTAAGGCACTTGAATTTGATCCATTTGTTGAAATTGAGAGACAATTTTTTTGGGAAAGTTTACAAAGAAAACTTTGTCAATACCATTTAGATTCTGAAACCAAGGTTACAAGTTTGTCTAGGACATTAACCCCTAAAAAGAACATAATGACTTTTTCTGACTATTCAAGTGTAACTTCTACATCTCAAGCTTCTACTTCTTCATCGATTGAAGTATGTATATTCATTTCAATCTCGTTCAATATACTACAAATCCTATAAAAGTTATCAAGAAGTATGGATTATTTCAATTTGAACAAGATGCAAATTACATTCCATGTCATGTGTCTTCTCCTTTAAATTTAAATCCAACGACCACTCGTTTTCCAAAATTTTAGGATCATTTGCCAATATTTTCAGCTAATGGAACTATTACTGCTAACAAACATTCGATTTCCTTTCCAAATCCATGCCATAATATAGGAGGAAATGATATTGATACTTGTATGGGATTACTTGTTAATTCTTTGGAAGGAAAGGTTGATGCCGATTATTTGAACTACCTTATAAGGTTTTCTTGCTTGGGATGAATTATGCTACTAGCTTAAATCCACTAATGGAAAACATCAATATCCAATAGATTTTTTGAGATATTATAAAAATATTGTTGATAATAAAGGTGAAACAATCGAGTCTTTTAATTGACATTTTACCAAATTATACAATCAAATTCCTAAGGTTATTAGACCTTAGAATGAATTTTCTTTAATAAAATATTACAATGCATTAGCTCCTTATTTTCATAGATTGGAAAAGAAAAATGCTAATAGTTTTGGATTGACTTTGCAAACTTGATTAGAATATGAAGAACAACTTATGAGAGAAAGTCTTCCCATGGAAGATAAAAATAGGCAATTTGATATATGAATTGTTTTTCATCTCTATTTCCCATTGAATTCCCATCTCAAGTTCATGCATTTCCAATATATATCCTACTTACAGTAAGGTGTAACATATTTCAAGCTAGGCATGACACATGTATATTGCGTCGAGATTTATTTACCCTTTACTATATGAGAAACATGATGATTTATTTTGAGAAAAAGGTGGTTGTTCAATCAATCAAATAAATTTCTACCCAAGCCAATTTGTTGAACCAATCTTAGATTTTTCAACCCATTTTTTTTTTTCTTCATGACCATGGTGTAATTTTTGTGAGGGGAATCATGATGAAATACTTGTGAAATAAGAAAAAAATGCTTGTGGAATTTTTTCTTGAAAAACACAACTCTACTATTGCTACTTTAAATTGGGCTTCAAAAGATAATGTAATGTTGGTAGATATAAGATATAGTTCTTATTAGAATACGAGCAAGGGAAATCCTCATAATAATGATTTTGCTTAAAATTCATCTTCTTGACAGTTTGATTTTCAAAATGCTTCCAATTGAAATAATCAATTAGTTTGGGTTACTCCACAACCTGAGGTAAATACAATATTTGAAACAAATTTCTGGCATTAAAGAAAATGCTACATTATAGGACATGGCAATTGTTCTAGAAAATAAGAGTATCTCAAGAGTTTGATAGAAGGTAAAATGTTCACCATTTCTAGCTTAATCAAGGGAAAATATAAAGAGTAATTATGTGAAAATGAAGGTTTAGCTATATATAATCATAGGAATTAGGTTTAAAACCCTTTTTTTTTTATGTTTCTATGAATATTATAGGCAAAATTTCCCATTGTTGTCTAACTGATGGGGGATTTGGTCCAAAATCTTTGTCCAAAATTACTATGGAAGAGTTAGGCCTTTCATGCACCAATGAGAATCCAAGAACATGTTAGCGTATAATAATCAACAACAATCTACCATTGGTTAAATTAAAGCTGAACTTTAGTACTTTGTGCTAATCCTGAACTATGAACTACCAATAATATACAAGTGATTGCTATGCTCGTTAGTAATCATTTGATTATTTTGGGAAGAGATTGGTAAGCTTTAATTGGTGGGTATATGTCCATTGATGGACTCATATGTATCTTCCTAAATATGTTAAGAATATTGTAATACTTCATGAAGGTCGTATATCATCTTATACTGAAAATATTCCACAAGCGCATGTTAATTACATTGAAGAAGATATCGGTGTTTATTCGATATTTTTAGAAGAACAATATTCTATTACACCATCTATCGATCTTGAAGATCATATTTGGCATATTCATTTAAGTGATGCATGTTTGAGTGAAGGAAAGGGAGCTAGCATTGTGTTATACTCTCCTCTAGGTAAAATTTACCATTTTTCTTATAAACTCAAATTTGCTTGTACAAGTAATGTCGCAGATATGAAGCCCTTATGCTTGGTTTTGAAGATGCTTTTAACTTAGGATGCTATCACCTTATGGTATTTGTTGAGTCAATGGTAGTTATTAATTTGGTTAAGAAGCTCTATAACCCATCAAATAAGATTTTGAAAAGCTATAGACAAGCAATTTGGAAATTGATTTCAAAATTATGTCCTTTCAATATTACTCACATTTGCAAGGAGATGAATTCAACGGTTGATAGATTATTTATTCATGTAGCTAATACTTAAAGAGAATTACTTCCTAAAAGGCTTGAGTGCACTTTCAAATCTTTGTATCATCCACATTTTCCACATAACATAGAATCATGTCAGGTATTTTCTGATGATGAAAGCATTTGTGTTTTTTACAAAATGAGCCTACTTGACAAAAGTGAAATTATTTCTTTAAATGATAATAAATTTCCAAAATGGTTAGCACTTGTAGAGAGCCCTTTTTCCTCAAGTGATGTTAGTAGTCATAAGAAAATTTCAAAGGGGAATTTAAGAAAAAAGTGGGTGAAACCAACCCTA
Source organism: Pinus taeda (assembly GCA_000404065.3). NCBI lineage: Eukaryota > Viridiplantae > Streptophyta > Pinopsida > Pinales > Pinaceae > Pinus > Pinus taeda. The sequence goes on from APFE030510485.1 coordinate 145,706, forward strand.
TGAACATTGGAACTCTAGGAGATATGAATATTTTGAAAGTTGGAGCCTATTGTTTAGAAAATGAAAAAATAAATTCATGGATTTGTTTAATGAGTTTTGAGATGTCTTTGCATGAGCCCTATGAAGATTTGCATGATTGGTCTGAATATAATTTAATACACAATTCCTATCAGAGAAAATATAAATCCAGTAAGACAAAGATAGATACCAATAAATCTTACACTTGAAGCTACTATTAGGAAGGAATTGGATAAAATGTTAGCAATGTATATGTTTTTCCTTGTAAAATACTCTAAATGGGTTGCAAACCTTGTTCTAGTTAGGGAGAAAAATGGTGATAGTAGATTACATATAGACTTCTATGACTAAAACAAGACAAATGTCAAAGATAATTTTCCACTTCCTAATATGGAATTGATTTTACAATAAGTTGCAGGATCACAAATGATGTCACATCTTGATGTCTTGTCCGAGTATAACCAAATATGCCTCAACAAAGATGACTAATACAAAATGAACTTCATGATTCTTTGGTTCACCTTCGTATATGAACACATGTCACTTGGATTAATTAATGCATGTGCCACTTTTCAAAGAGCTATGCAAATAGTTTTAGATGATCTAACAAGAAAATTTATTTAGATTTATCTTGATGATTTAACTGTTTATTCTATGATTCAAGAAGATATATTCAATCATATTAGGTGGGTTTTTATTTGTTGTAGAAAGCTCAATATGTCTTTAGATCCTACAAATTCCATTTTTGGTGATCCAAAACGTGTTAAAGCTATACAAATATTTAGGTTCCTACATCAAAAAAGGAAATCCAATCATTCATGGGAAAAATTAATTTTATAAGGAGATTTATTCTTGCTTTTTCCAGGATGGTTGGGCCCATCCATAATCTACTAAAACAAGATCAAGTATTTTCTTAGAATACAAATACTTGTCTTGGCTAAGGTTGTTTTTCAAAATATTTTATCATTTACACAAATGCAACACAATAAAATGTTTATGCAATTCTTGTTTAGAAATATGATCAAAATAACAAACATCTGATAGCTTTTATTTGTCAAATATTATCTGAGGATGATCTAAAATATACTTTGATTGAGAAACATAGATATTCTATTATAAAATCTATAGAAAGTTTTTTCCATTTTATTCTTGGTAAGCATATTGATGTAAAAGTCGCTCTACCTATTGTGAAATTTTTGATATCGCAAGAACTTTTCTTAGGAAATCTAGCTCATTAGCTTGCCAAGACTCAAGAACATGATTTCATGATTACAACCACTAATACTATAAAGGGATGATATTTAGCTTTGCATTTGGCTTAGCACACTGAACTCGAGTGTAATTTTGAAAATAGTGATGTTGCTTTATCTGCTTTATTTTAAATTGAATGTGAAAATGTTGATATGGCAGGGAATATTTGGTATTGAGATATCATTTACTACTTATAGTATGGAAAATTTCCTAATAACCTTGAATGACATGAGTGGAGGAGAATTAATCTCGAAGCTTCCAAATATCTCATTCTTAACAATTTCCTCGTTCATATATCTTCTAATGGGTTGTTACTAAGATGTGTTGATGAAATATCAACACTTATGCTACGTAAAAGGCTTCATGGATCCGTTGAGTCAAGTATTCACATTAGTGCCCACAAGGTGTAGCTCAATTGGTGATCGCCTTGTTATGAAGTAATATGTAAAGCATGAGATTCAAACTTCAAATCATCATGGGTTAGACAAAAGAAAAAGTATTCACATTGGTATATATTTTGTAGTAAAGACCATTGCTTATAAAATATTAAGAACCAACAATTATTGGCCATCAATTTTTAAAGAGTCATAAATTTTATACAAGCTTGCCATGAATGTCAAAGGTTCACATGAAAAAAAAATGCACTACCCTTACAACTAGTTATACCTGATTTTCCCTTTTCAAAACGGGGACTAAATTTTATCAATCTTATACACCTTCATTAGCAAGGCATATTTTATCTCAATTGCTATATGATACTTTGCAAAGTGGGAAAAAATAGTTCCTCTCAAGTTTGCTAAGGGTGAACATGTGATTTCTTTTCTTGAAACAAATATTTTTTCTAGATTTGGTTTATCGATTAAAGATTGTTTTAGATAATGGACCAAATTTTATGTTTGGTTAGTTGACACAATTTTGTAATAAATTTGGTGTTAAACATTTCACTTTTGAGCTTCATCTTTCAGATCCATCACATTGGGATTTGATGTGATGGATTCAGAAGATGAAGCTCCAAGCAATTCTAATCACAATTGCCTCAATTTTGAAAACATTTCACTTTTTCAACTTATTACCACCAATGAAATGGGTAGACTGACTCTACAAATAAGAATCTAGTAAAATATCAAAGAAGATAATAAACGATAAGCCTTCATAATGGAACACTCTGTTAACATTTTCCCTTATGGGAAGAATGTACAACCACAAAGACCAATATGGGTCATACTCCTTTTCAATTGCTTTACAAGCAACAAGTTTTTAAGCCAATTGAGATTGAGTTCACTTATATTAGGTTAACATTACAAGATTAATAGTTAAATTCAACCAATTTTCCTCAAAGAATTAATGTTCTTTTAGCCTTAAAAAAACAAAGGAATTTATTCTTTAAAGAATTTGAAACAAAGACAATAGATAATTGATTTTTTAGTTTAATAAAAAAAATAAAGACAGTTGTCTTTGAAGTTGGTCAAAAAGTTTTTCTATGGGATTCTGCTCATGCAAATAAATGGAAACACACTAAGTTTCATAAATTGTGGATATGACCATATATAATTAAGAAAACAAAGGAATTTATTCTTTAAAGAATTTGAAACAAAGACAATAGATAATTGATTTTTTAGTTTAATAAAAAAATAAAGACAACTGTCTTTGAAGTTGGTCGAAAAGTTTCGTTATGGGATTTTGCTCATGTAGATAAAGGGAAACACACTAAGTCTCATAAATTGTGGATATGACCATATATAATTACTTTTTTTGGGGGCAATAGTTAAATTTTGCTTAAATATGAAGATGACATATTGTTTTCCTACACCATAAATGGTTTACATTTGAATATTATGTCAAAGGTAAAATTGAATAGAAGAAAATTTAAGGAATATTTCTATAAATAAATAAATTTTGGTTTTTATGTTTTGCTTGATTTTTGACTACTTGTCTTATTTTAGTTTCTCTTCCTTTATTTTTATTTTTTATTTTCTATTATGAGTTTCAAGATCAATTTGGACCAAGCAATTTTTGTGAATTTACATAAATTTTGCAAGCTTATTACTAATTGCATTTGACATTAAAGAATGCAAACAATCAAGGTAAATGAAAATAACTTTTATATGTTCAGAATGTTGTTTTTATGAGTAGTTTTTCATTTACAAAAGTTTATATCTTGTAGAATCTTGATAGAATAATCCCCTCCTAGTCTTATTCCATTCCCTTGTTTCATTCCAAGGAGAGATTCTTTTGGCATACTTAATATAAACCTATTTTGTGCATTTTTTTTCAATAAAATAATTGACATACTCAACAATTATGAGACCAATTAATAATGGTTTTGAACTATGACCTTTTTGAAACCATATATTATGGATTTTGGTCTATTGTAAATAGACCACCATGTAGAATCACCATATGTTGACTCATATATGACTCACTTGTGATTAAGCCTACAAAACTATCACAAAGCTTGATATCGCTTATGTGGAGCATATATTCTGTGTTACATGGCTTGAAAATATTTGAAGTCACATATATTTAGCATAATTGATAAAGTACATTGGTGATGTATTGCATGTTACATAGCATATTTGACATATGAAGGGTTTCATGTTGCAAATACTTATTAAAAAAAAAAACATGAAATCTTATTATATCAAAATCTACAAATGGGATGGAAACAATACAAAAAGAGTACACATATGCTAATTTAGGCTTATCAACACTATCTCTTGAACCAACCTAATTTCTATCCAAATCCTATAAAAGAATTCTACTAAAATTTAGTTTATGTATGTACATATCTACCAGAACAAGCCCAAAATATAACAAAATTGGACTCCCATGTAATCTACTTTTTCAATTGGTGATTTGGAAGCCTAGGAAGCTATTATGGCTCTAGAGGAAGAGCTCTAACATTCAAATTAGGAATCTCTACATGTCTAGAACTCATAAAGTTAGTAGAAGGGGCGAATAGTCTATCTTGCTCCATGCTTTTCCGAAGCTCTTCAATTTGCAACCAAATAGCGCTAATTTCATCCTCATCCCATTGGAGATTCATCCTTTGAGCTGCCAAGATTTCCATAGTTGAAGCCAAGTTGGTTTCTCGTTGATTGTATATAATTTAGAGTTGAAGAATATACTCCTGCAAGCCTTGAATGTCTAATTCCACTCTACAATGATGTCAACATAATTCATCTTTGCAATCACAACCATATCCCTAATTAGATAACTACACTACTAGGTTGAAGGGTTTACCAAATTCCAAGCTACAACACTCCTCTACAATTTCCAAGCGAGGTCTCTTGTCTCGAATGGATTCCTATCATGTTTCCACTTTCTGTTACAGATCCTAAATGATAACTTCCCCAAAAAGAACAATCCAAATTTATCAACCAATATGGAAAGAAAACTACCACTAGCCTAATTCCCATCTGAACTATTGGCTATGGTAGATTGAACTTTGAATAAAATCATAATCTTCATGCTTGAAGTGTCACGTTGATCAAATAACAAAGCAATATGGGTATATGGGGAAAATCTACCCACATTGTTACTTTTACTAACATAAACAAACAACTAGGAATATATCTTCTAATCACACAATCTATAAGCCTGCTCAAATAAATGCTCGCCTTTCCCTCTAATCTGAGAGGGTAATCCACCACTAGGGAAGTGAATTTCTTTCCACGAATGCAATACCAAATTTATCCATGGAACAAACCGGTACAAGGATGTTAAGACTACCACTCAATCTCACCCATTGAATACACAATTTGGACAAGTGAATGCTCATGCTACTCCCCAGTGGATTTGGCGACTTGTGACATTCATGTTTCTCATTACCACCATTCAAGAGTCCAACCATACAATCCATTGTAACCATTAAGCTCAATTGTACCAAATTTTCCTATAAGCGTGACTATTCCCTCCCATACAAGTGTATGAGAGATGACTTATAGAGATTCTCTTTCATGTTAAAACACTTGCACCAGCCTCTTGTATTAGCATGTCAACCACAAACACATGCTACATGAGAAAATATCCACTCCTGCCACTTGAGTTAACATATATAGTCATGGGATAGGGGAATGACCCACTCTATTATTGACAATGAAGGTGCCAAGGTCCTTTATGGTGCTTTTGTTAGCAAGGGGATATGATTCCCTATTATTATGTGTTAAAACATGAAACACCAAATCAATATTGATAATAAAGAATATATTCTATTGAAAATGACTTTTAACTTTAAATCTATGGGAGATGAACCAAGGAGGAGATGGTGAATTAAGTTATGTGAGTCTCCCACTTTGATTAATATTCTTAGATCCAAATAGTAGACTTGAAGGAGCCCCTAATCGAGGGCATAAGATTTGGCTTGATTTTTTGTTGCATGCTTAAGACTCTAAGAGAAGGATAGTTCATGTTGCAAATACTAAAAAGGACATGGTTACAAGATTTCATGAAGATATATAACAAATCATGGTCATATTTCATTGATTGAATGCATTGAAGTTTGGGAAAATTCTTATTACATAAGTGTTAGTCACATGGCATTTTGTTGATAGTTTTATGTATAATTCATATGGCATAAGTTGTATAGTTATGGAAATAAAACAATCTATAATACATATTTCATAAGTTGTAATTTATTTGACGACTTCACGACATGGATGAAATGCAACCGACAATAATTAATGAGGTTTTTGGAACATTTAATGGCATAGGTTAAGAAATCAACCATTGTTATTGAGGAGGTTAGGGCTCAAATTAGGGTTCATTTGCTCTGTTTTAACTTTGAAGAATGCAACTTTGTAGCTAGTTGAGTTGTGAACAACTCTATTGCTATTGTCGTTGGGTAACAAATTCGAGGGAGTTCTATAAGACTGTGGAGCATCTCGACAATAGGATTTTGTGCTTGGGTTTGAAGGTACATAGTTTTACTTATGTAGTTTAAAGCTAGTATAGCTATAGTTATGATTTATTGCTAAATATTTTAGTATGTCTCTAGTTCAAGTAATTTGTGTTTTAAGTTAAGACACCATAACAAAAGTATAAAATTCAATCTGGTTTTATCTTGACTTTGTAATAATGTATTATGTATGAGAAATGACCTTGAAAATGATATATGTATATAGAAAAATTGTTTATATTTTGAATACATGATTGTTGTTGTGAAAGTTTGAGGCCCGCAAAAGCAGTCTACAACTAGCATTGTCACCACGATTAGTAATACCTTCATATATACATTTTTTCATTTTTCATCCTCCCTTGTAATACTCTTCCATGAATAATATGTGTTACATTACATATAGACTTGGTGTATGGGATCATTATATTGTGAAAATGCCCAATTTGATATAAAAATGATAGGATGTTATGAAAGTAAATTTGAATATATCTTTAAAAGGAAAGAAGTCATGGTTGTGACTTACTTTGAGGTATGAAGCTGTAAAGACCTGAAATAGAGATACAAAACATAATTTTTTTTTGACATGCAAGTGGAATTTAGTGGTTACCCTAGGTTATTTTTGAGATTATTTATCCTTCTTTCAAAGTACTTCATCCATTGTTCTTGAATTTGGGCCATGATAAAATATATTGCTGTGAAAGTTTACTTACCTTTCTACATGTGGTAAATCATTGTATATTTCATGGCTATGAAGTTTGAATGGTTTTTATTACATATGTTTAGATGATATTTTTAGTATAGGCTAAAAAATAAATAGGAGAGGACAAGGGAGAAAGCCAAATGTTATTTGGAAAGAGAGCAAAAATAAGAGGATTTGCTTCTTTATTCATTTTGAAGTTAATTGTGAAGAATTCAATTAATTAATGCAAATAGTGCACTTATATTTTGGTGGACAACAACTTTTTCGACAATCGTTTGTCCCAAAAAATGCCACATTACGGACACATCCTAGCATAATGGACATCCATGAACAACAACCTCAACATATGTTTGATGGATGAGAGGACAATTCTATTGGAACTCCATTTAGAATTGTTAATTAACTGACAATTCCAAGAATCCACCTCTACCACCAGCTACTTGACCTATTATTACTTAAGTTTCTTCATTTTCCAATCCAATCCCTAATGTTGATAAAAACCTCTTTGAAACCATTTTACCAGAAGAAGACAAAGGGAAAAAATCCTATCAAGGAACTCCCAAGTACTAAATCATCCCAATCAACTTCAATGCATTCTAGATCACATACTCAGAAAAGAGGGGATGATGGAAGAAGGGAGTTTTCTTTTAAGGATATGCATCAAGAGCTATTTTGAAAAGATTTTTTTTTTTCATGATAGTACTTATAATTTTAAAACAATTTAAGACATTAAAATATTGACTAGTAGTGAAAATATGGTATTTAATTTTAGAAAAACCCAAAGTATCATAGATTTAAATTTTGATGAAAGGGGTACAAGTGTTATCTTGATCATGATGCTATGTTTAATGAGATATCTTTATGTTGTTATATATTAAGCATGTTTTAGATTTATGAGTCACAAGGAGTTTATCTATGATATAAATCTCATGAGTTGAGTCTAGTGAAGACCCGCCTACTTTTAGTTAATGTTCTAGAAATACTTTCTTGACCTTTAATGTGTTTTTTTGTTGTTGCAAGGTTATGTTTCTATTAATGGAATTAAAAAATTTACATCATAACAATGGGAAGTTTGTCTTGTTATACCATTGGGGAAACCACACTAGAGATATAACTTCAATTTTAATAGTAGCCAAATAAAGAGTTTGTTGATGTTTATCCATTTATTTAAAAAAAAACCTAGTTTGATATGCTAGGCCTCTACGACCATTTTTAAACTAAAAACAAAAAAGTGTAGACAAAAAATTAAAAAAAGGATTGCATAGAGACAAACATTTTGACTTATTTGATTTATATGCCTCCATAGTAATGGGCTCCTTGATACTGCATGGAGAGCAACCAATGCCAGGGGGGATGCGCAATTGTGTCTCTACTCACCCAAGTCTATGATCCATGGAGTTCATAATCAGTTGCATCTCATCCTACATTAGTAGAATTTCCTCTTTAACTTCATTTCGATCAAGGAGAACTCATTCCAATAACATTTTCAAGTGCCAATATATGTCTAATATGTACATATATTAGTTGTAGTGACCCCTAGTGTGACGGATGATGGGTACCCTGTCAGCCACCTCAACTAACAATTCATGTCAGTGAGACAATGATGCTCATTAACTAATTCATTCTATGCCTCTATGATGTTTTCTTGAATCTGTTGAAGGGTGTCCTCCTGATATCGAGCCACTGGGCTCTTTGATCAGTGTTGGCAATGAGAGACACCCTATTGATGGTAGTAGGCCACACCTTTGTGACTTTGAGAATGTTAACAATGCATATTAACCCAAACATCATCATATCATGCTTATCTTGAGTGAAGGAGTAGTGGAGTACTAGAATTAGCAAGGGAGTGGTAATAGATAAGGTGGGTGCAAAAGGGAGAAACAAAAAAGGGCATGCTTGAAGATGGGGGCTACATTGGAACTCCAAAATGGCCCACTTTGCATAGGAAGCCCAATGAGGTAGGCATAATAAGACCATAGCTAAGGAAGGGGGAAGTTAGAAGTAAAATTCCAACCCATCCAACATAATCCACTCAGGAGAGGAAAAGAATGAACAAAAGGAACCAAAAAACTTGTTAAAGAGTCAGATATATTGTGAAGTAAAAAACTTAAAACTAGAAGATGCATAAAATAAACCCAAGTCACTACTTAAAGCGGTACCAATTGGAATAATTGAACCTTTCCATGTTGAACCATAAATATTGTCCTTGCAAGTGCTAATCGATTATCCTCTCATGTAGGGTGGTAGCACTATGCAGAATGAGTGATTTCCACCTCTAGAAATGACCAATCTCATGGGAATATTTGGTCATATTGAACAATCAAATGACTTAGGACAATTTAACATTCCTCCCTAAGATCTGTTGAATCTCCATACAATGACGAGAATTAAACAATTGTTGGAATGCAGTGCATCCACCATTAAAGAATGATTATAATATATTACACATGGTTTAAGGGAGTTAATGTTTCTTAATTGTCTTAGGTGGAACACATTGCCATGTCCACCCTCCTGAGTGCCTAGTGAGTTGGGAGGAATATGCACCCCAACTTGTTACTCTCCAAATACCCAATATGGGGAGTGACCTTTGATGTGTTCATTGTATTCTCCATTGATGTTTCAATAATACTAATTTTTATTAAGGGAAATTGTTGAATAGAATAACTATTTGGTTATGGAACAAGGAAAGAGGTTACAATGGAAAAGGGATGGATTGACGAATGGCAAGCCACAATTTTGAGATTTATTTTCTAATGATTATTAATTTTTCATTTTCAATATTCTTTGAGCATAATTGCCTTTTTGATAATAATGATATTTTAGAAGTGGTAAGGAAAGTTAAAGTTACAATTATTTCTAGTCTCCTTTAATATTAATTTGCACTTATTAGAAGTTTTGACTTTTGATTTAGTGCTAATTAGTGTATCTGTTGTAGAAATTTGACTATGTATTCTACAATACTTGAAGTGGTCTATAACATATTTTGATTCCCTTCTTTTTCTATGGCCATTATATGCTTTTTCTTTTGTATGATTTAGTTTTATGTGTGAGTCTTCTAGAACATTTGGTCCTAGTACTTGCAGGGATTTGTAAATTCAATTGATTGAATTTGTAAATTCAAATGATCGAATATTCAGAGTCATATTTTAATAATTATCATTGTTGATTCTTTCTTTGATTGGTTTACTTGAGACTTTTTTTTGAAGAATGATATTTCAGATTTAATTTTCATTATTATTTCTTAATTATTCTGGAAGTATTTGTATATTTTGCTTATAATTTTTCTATATAAATTCTTTTACTTTTATTTATTTTGAGCTCTAGAAAAATAAATTAAAAATAAGACATCTGAAGATAAGTTTCTTATAATTCAAGACTTAAACATCTTGAAATATTTATAAGAATCACTTGGGATTTAAGCATAGGGTAACAATCCAACCTCTCTCACTTAGCCTTATGAAATTCATAGTGTTTTCAGTGAAGTATTAGAAATTATTCTTCAACGAGTCCCCTACTTAGAAGAAAATGGGCTAGGATGAGTTCCTATTGGGTCCCCTTCCTTCACCTAATTTTTAATTTCTTCTAACATCTGAGGTGACTGAGAAAGCAATTCTAAACACACCTTTGCACATTGTTTCAAATTTCCCTTCAAATATTTTGATAATATGTAGGATGTGATCATGGTTAGTCATAGTATTGTTTAGAACCTAGGTAATGGGAGTCTTCACCATCATAGTAATTTAAAGAAAAATTTTTTCCTGTGCAAGAATTGACTAGGTCCATGACCTACCATTAGGACTTCCTCCAAAATCTAAGCTTCAAATACGTGTTGCCTCTTCTTTTTCACTTTTGCCTCCTTCTCCACTTCTCATTAAGCCTTCTTTGAGCATTTTCCATAGAACAACCTTTTCACCTCCCAAGCTTCCCTAGAAGCATGAGAAGGGTGTGTGGAGTGAGTTGATGAAGAGGCTCTTCAAACCTTGGGGTATTTACTTTTCCTCCTCCAACTAGGTCTTCCACCTTCACATGCCATAGGGTCACGACTTCTTAAAGCACTGTAGAAAATTAGTGTTATCCCATAAAGTTTTCAAAGTAAGAGAATTATTGACTTGAGGTAGTAATGGTCCCACTCCATCCACATAGATTTCTTTTGCCACTCATCGAGGGAAGAAATACCCATCCCACACTATTGGCTCGAAAGAGTCATTAGGGGGAAGACCCTGGGTTTGGGTGCAGGAGGCCAACAGTGGTCCGCTGTAGTCTAGGACAATGCCATCATTTTTAACTTATCCCGAATGGCAAGGAGTCTCACTCGAGGTGTGCTGCGACCAAAAGGGAGAAAGGTTCAACATGGGGTCGAAGGAGTATCAATCAGGTGCAGTCGATCACACACACATATATCCATTATACAGAAAACATAGATAACAACATTCTTGAATCATACACATATATCCATTATAGGGAAAACAGAGATAACAACATCCTTGAATCAATCTATGAATTAACGTCTACATGCAACTAATAGGCTATTCAAAATTTTAATAGACACACCAAGCATAAGGCCCAAATACATCAGAATTTGCAAACAACATCGGATCTGCCTTATATTAAACTTAACATAAAAGATTACATTATGATCTAACATTCACCATAAACATTACATAAAGTACCTTGTCTTCCCCTTTTATGTCCATCTTGGCTGTTTTCTCCTTTGGCTGCTTCTACGCCTTCCCGCCTCCTCGACTGCCTTTACTTTCAACTGCCACCTTGCCACCACTCCTCTGTAACTATTTGTTTTGCCACCCAACCATTGTTTCCATCTGTTTCTTTCCTACCCTCGATCAGTCAAAATTGGTCAAAACCTTTTAAAATTAAACGAAGGCCCCAACAGGCCTCAACCACATTTTCTTGACTCGTCCCTAAGTCAAGTCATTTCGACCTCTGTTGGTCCTACTGTTACTTCCATGTGATCCACAGGTGGTGGTTGTGTTACTACCGACACTGTCTCCACTGTTTAATGTACCAACACTTCTGCTACTTCGATCATTGCTTGCGGAGCGGGTGCCTCTTCTGCCTCGATCCTAGCTTGCAGTGTGGAATCTATTCTTGCGGCCTCTTCTTGCCCTTGTGGTTCCCCCTTTCCAAACAAAGGCTCCAACTCTAGGACTGAGGCTATTGTCTGCTACCTGAACTCAGTGTATATTTGAAGGGCCAGGTCCCAGTTGGCAAGAATTGCATAAGCACCTTGAGTGAACGCCTCGGCTGATTGTGATGTTAGGTTTGTTGGCCCTTGGCTCTGCAGGTCATTCCATTACTGACCACTGGAGTCGCATGCCTCCTTCAAGAGTAGAACTTCCGGGGGCCGCAGATCTCCGATTATCCATTTCATCTTTTCTGACTCCTCCTCAATACTGTCCACTTGGGCCTTGAGGAAATCGATTTGCTCGTTGATTTGCTGCAGCTGAGTATGGTCTATATAATCCCTTATGCTGGCAAATAGTGATTGAATTTGTTCTCTTAGTGGGTAAACCAGGTGGTTCTTTAGTGCTAAACTACCTGACCAGTCATGGATGTTGTCCATTAGGGCATATCCATCGGTGAGGGCCTCGGCCAAGGCTTGCTTCTTCTCTTCTAGTTCCATGACCTTTCCCTCGATCGTCCGTGCATAAATTTCCACTGGATATGGTAGTGCAAACCTTACTGTCTCTAGCTTCTGCCTCATCTTAGCATTGGTGGCTGCCAGGCGTGTGAACACCGTCTATATGTGATCGCAACAATCGACCAATGTGCAAGCAGTCATGTCCATCGATGCTTCAGTGTTGGCCTCGGTGACGGTCGACCATATTGATCTAAACTGTTTGTAATGTGATCAACTTGGGCTTGAAATTCCATGTTTTCTTCCAGTAGGCGATCTCGCTCCTCCGTAACCATGTGCAATTGCTTCATCTGTTGTTTGTGTTCTTTAGCTAGGTCCTCATGGAGGCTCTCGGCCTTGTGTGCTGCTTGTTGAATAAATGAAAATAATTGGGCTGATGACCAGTGATGGAGTGTATCAGCTTGCATTGTGCTTGGTTTAGGGAACTGCTGCTGTAGGGGTAGGCCCCTGGCAGTGGATTTGTCCATGGGAGGAGGGTGAGTGGACCTACTGTGATGGTAGAGTGAACTGTGGGGTGGTTGGAATAATGCTAGGGTTTGGCGGCACTATGAGCTTTATAAGGAGAGTTGGCAAGTACAATTCAATCCTTTCCCCATGCCAAATGGTATCTAGCGTCTCCCTGCTGGTGGGTCCAAACCAAGCATTGGTGATGTACTCTTTGTTGGTGGCGTTCCCATGGTCAAGGTGGTGCCCTCTGTCTGGCTGGCTGATTGAACTTCTGCTTCTGCAATAGTCCTTTAGTACCGAACGGGAGGATCTCGGATAGGGTTGCAGAAGTGGAAGTGGTTTGCAGGGAAAAATCCCGCGACTAATGTAATGGGGTGGATGTAGTGGCATGGATCTCTTCGACTATGGTGAATCCAGGGATTGACTGCTTAAGCTCAACAGTGAGGTCAACAATTGGAGCTGGCGGGTTAATTCTTGGCTTTTTAGTTGCCGAATTTTTGGTAGCCAGGGTTTGGATGACTCGCTTTCTCTAAGGTTTGGGGATCGTGATTTGGGAGGGAGGCTGCTCCCAAGGGAAGCGCCATAACGAGTGGTGGCATCACAATGGGCGAAAGCATGGCAGGACCTTGAAAATGCTCAGGATAGTTACTCTCACCTGGGTCGAAGTTGGCGATTGTCCGTCTTAGTTCAAACATCTTTTCCACCATCTGGAGCAACATCGGCTGGGGTACTTCATCAGTTACCTGCTTTCGACTACTTTCTGCCCCATCTCCCTCTCGTCCCTGTGGCATTAAGGCTCTGAAAAGGTACTTGGGTTTCCCTTATCTTATCTTGCAGGCCACTCCTAGCTAGGACTTCACCTCTCTACATAATGCTTACTCCGTTAGGCTAAACCTCTACGGCCTCAACTTAAATGTGCTCGGGTTGACACACTGTGGTCTTAGGTAAGTATGAGTGTTTGTTTGCTCGAAAGAGTCATCAGGGGGAAGACCCTGGGTTCGGGTGCAGGAGACCAATAGTGGTTTGTTGTAGTCTAGGACATCGCTGACATTTTCACCTTACCCCGAGGGGGAAGGAGTCTCACCCAAGGCATGCCGCGACCAAAAGGGAGAAGGGTTTAGCACGGGGTCGAAGGAGTATCAATCGGGTGCAGTCGATCACACACACATATATCCATTATACGGAAAACAAATATAACAACATTCTTGAATCATACACATATATCCATTATAGGGAAAATAGAGATAGCAATATCCTTGAATCAATCTATGAATTAACGTCTACATGCAACTGATAGGCTATTCAAAATTTTAATAGACACACCAAGCACGAGGCCCAAATACATCAGAAGTCGCAACCAACATCGGCTCTGTCTTATATTAAACTTAACATAAAAGATTACATTATGATCTGACATTCGCCATAAACATTACATAAAGTACCCAGCTCAGTCACTCGGGTTTAGATTGGTTCCGCATCCAAGTCCCTCGGATCCCAACACTCTGTCATTCAGCCTCTGCAACTGTGTATCCCTTCACCTGCTCTCAGCTACAACTGACTCCTTATTCCATTAATGGGTCCAACAACAACCTTTTTCCTCTATGGTCTTCCCCTTTGATGTCCTTCTCAGCTACCTGGACTCTCAGTTCTCGCTCGGCTATTTTCTCCCTTAGCTGCTTCTACGCCTTCCTACCTCCTTAGCTGCCTTTGCTTTCTTCTGCCACCTTGCCACCACTCCTCCGCAATTGTTTGTTCTGCCGCCAAACTGTTGCTGCCATCTATTTCTTTCCTGCCCTTTGGTCAATAAAACATGGTCAAAGCCTTTCAAAATTAAACGAAGGCCCCAAAAGACCCCGACCACAATTTCTTGACTCGTCCCTGAGTTAAGTCATTTCGACCTCTGTTGGTCCTGCTATTACTTCCATGTGCTCTTCAGGTGGTGGTTGTGTTACTACCGGCACTGTCTCTACTATTTATTGTATCGACACTTCTATTGCTTCGATCATTTCTCGCAGAGTGGGTGCCTCTTCTGCCTCAATCCTCGCTTGCGGTGTGGCATCTGTTCTTGCGACCCCTTCTTGCCCTTATGGTTACCCTGTTCCAAACGACGGCTCCAACTCTGGGATTGAGGCTATTGTTCGCTACCTGAACTCAGCGTATCTTTGAAGGGCTAGGTCCCAGTTGGTAAGAATTGCCTCAGCTCCTTGAGTGAATGCCTTGGCTGATTGCGATGTTAGGTTTTTGGGCCACTGGCTCTGTAAGTCGTTCCATTGCTGACTGATAGAGTCACATGCCTCCTTCAAGAGTAGAACTTGCATTCAAAACGGGGGCTGCAGATCTCTGATTATCCTTTTCGTCTTTGCTGACTCATCCTCAATGCTGTCAGCTTGGGCCCAGAGGATATTGATTTTCTCATTGATTTGTTGCAACTGAGTATGGTCTGTACAATCTCTTGTGTTGGTGAACAGTGACTGAATTTGTTCTTTTAGTGGGTAAACCAGGTGGTTCTTTAGTGCTAAAATGCCAGACCATTCATGGACCTTGTCCATTAGGGTATATCCGTTGGTGAGGGCCTCGGCCAAGGCTTGCTTCTTCACATCCAGTTCCCTGACCTTTCCCTCGACTGTCCGCGCATAAATTTCCACTGGATCTGGTAGGGCATACCTTACTATCTCTATATTCTACCTCATCTTAGCATTGGTGGCTACTAGGCACGTGCACTTTGTCTGTATGTGATTGCAACAGTTGACCAACATGCAGGCAGTCATGTCCGCCTGTGCTTCAGTGTTGGCCTCGGTGATGGTCGACCATATTGATCTAAACCGTTGTGTAATCTGATCAACCTAGGATTGTAATTTTGTGTTTGCTTCTTATAGGTGATCTCACTCCTCTGTCACCATGTGCAACTGCTTCATCTGTTGTTCGTGTTCTTTAGCCAGGTCCTCATGGAGGCTCTCGACCTTGTGTGCTACTTTCTGAATAAATGAAAATAATTGGGCTGATGAACAATGATGGAGTGATTTATTAAGTGGAATAGGATGGACCTCTGTATCCCCCCGAACTCTTCTCTAATTTTGGAAGTCCTAGTACCATCCTCCCTTTGAAATTCTTCCACATACACCTCCCTTTTCATGGCCGAAAACTGGAAACCATTTGTGAAGTCATTGTCGATCAGATTCGACCTATCATACTTTCCATACAGATCATCCATTGCTTCAATTCGTGCATCGAGAGCATTATGTGGGATTGATGTTATTCCTTTATCCATCACTTCTCTTCTGATGTAAACTATCCGCACTAGAGGTTTCTTGCTTCTCATCCTTTGCCCTTGTTCTTTAAAGCGATCCTAGAATTCTTCTGTGATTTGAAATTCTAAAGTCCCCTGCATCCTCCTATAATTTAAGTAGCCAAATCTGACATGACATCCCCTGACACAACATCCCCTCACCGATGAGGCTTTAACAACTAATTACTCCGGTGAACTTTCCATGTATTCTAGCTATATCCTGCCGCCGTCGGCTGACTTGGACATGGCAATTATGACATCGTCTGGAAGGTATAGAGTGGGCTACATGGCATCTTTATTTTTCCATATGGGTTTATTTATTAACTAATTCTATGCTTAACGAGAAATATTTTGCGACCCTATATTGAAAGTTTCCTTATTAATTACTTAATTGGGAAATAAATACTGGTACGGGGGATGGGACAGGTACTTGTGCGGTCACCAATTCTGGAAAAGGTTCAGACCTATGTGTATTCTGCTAATTAGGATGACATGTGTGGACACTGTCTCTGCTGACTAGGCATACCAATGTGACCACTGACACTACCCAATCAACACTGACTAGGCCTACCAATGCGACAATTGACGCTACCCCCTTGACCACAGACGGGTTGCAACATACTAAGCTTTGTCGCAACCTTATTATCTCTCTCTTTTTTTTTTTACTTGTGGAAAGGCTTCAGGCGCGTTCCATTCACCCATCCATGTAGTAGGACTCCATCCAATTGTGTGACCCTTACTGCGCCCGATTCTCTTATTTCTGCCACTATGAATGGGCCTAACCAGTGCATCTGCAATTTTTGTGGGAACTTCTAGAACTTGCTCTCATAAAGGAGCACCTGGTCTCCAACTTCAAACGACTTTTTCCTGATGTGCCTATTGTGCCAAGCCTTCTATCTTCGTTGCTAGACTAATTGATGGAACACTTCTAGGAACCAGGTTTCATCGAGTTCCATTAGTGGGCTTAGCTTGTCCTACAAGGTAATGCTATTCGTCATTCCCGTAGCTTCTGAGATGAGCATGTTGCGTAGTATAAATTCTGCTGGTACCACCACTTCTCTGCCATACACAAGCTGAAATGGAGTTTTCTTGTGTAGTCTTTTTACTATTGTCCTATATGCCCATAGAGTCGCTAGAATTATTTTGTCCCAGTCGTCCTGGTTGGCAGATACAACTTTTGTTAGCCCTTTCTCTAGTATTTTGTTAAATTCTTCTATTGCACCATTGGCTTGCAGATGATACAAACTACTCTTATTATGATGAATCATAAAACTCGTTAGCAGAGTCTCAATGGTTTCATTCAAAAAGTGGGTTCCCTGGTCACTTGTGAGTCTCCTTGGGCATTCAAACCTTGAAATTATATTTTCAAAAATGAACCTTGTTGTTTCTATTGTGCAGTCTTTCACTGGTGTGACCTCTGCCCATCTTGTGAGGTATTCTGTCACTTTAATTATGTATCGGGCTCGTGAGTGTCTTGCTGGTGTAGAGATTGGTCCAATGAAGTCTACTACCCACTTATCAAAGATCTTTACCGTATGGACCAGGTGTAGTGGTAGCTCATCGCGCTGCGAAGGCTTACCCACTCTTTGACAGACATTGCACTCCTTGGCAAGTGCTTTAGAATATTTATGGATAGTGGGCCACCATAATCCTGCGTGTAGTATCTTTCTTGCGGTGGCCTTGTCTCCTACATGGCCTCCCACAACTCTTGCGTGGAATTCCCATAGGACGTCCTTTCTTTCATGCTGCAGGACACAACACTTGAGTATTTGGTCCAAGCCCATTTTGTAGAGGTGTCCCGCGATGAGTTGGTAATCTGCTGCTCTAACCACCAAGTACCGTCTTTGTGTTGCTGTGTATCCCTATGGGCAACGACCCATTGTTAGCAATGTAGCAATCTCTTCTAGGAAGTCGGGAATCGCCTCTATCCTGAATAGGTTGGCATCGAGAAACCAATCGTCTATTGCTCCTTCATTCTCCCTTGTATCCAGGCGCGACAGGTGATCTGGTCCTACATTCAATCTTTCGAGCTTAAAAACCACTTCAAACGTGAATTCCTGGAACAGTAAAAGTCACCTGCATATTCTTCCTTCTAGTACTGGCTTGTTTACTAAGTATTTCAGCACGGAATGGTCTGTAAAGAATTTGAACGTCGCACCCAGTAAGTAGTGCCTAAACTTTTGGAAAGAGTAGACCATTGCCAAAGCTTCCCGTTCTGTTGTTGTGTAGCTCCTTTTCACCGTAGAGAGGTTTTTGCAAGCATAGTATACTGGATGATCCATCCTTTCTCCTAGTTGCACTAAGACCACTCCTAACACTATTCCAGATGCGTCAATGTGTACATTGAACATTTTATTACAGTTTGGGTACACTAATATGGGGGCGCTTACTAATCTTTCCTTTAGTTTATTCAGAGCTACTTGACAGTCCGCATTCCAGATGAATTCTTCCGTCTTATTTAGCAATTTTCCATCGGGGCTGTTATGGATGCGTAGTTCCTAATGAACTGTTTGTAGTAGCCCATGTGACCCAGAGCTTCCCTTAGTTGTTTCACGTTGCGCGATGGATCCATGTGGACAATTGCTGCAACCTTGGTGAGGTCTACACAGACTCCATCCTTGTAGAGGATATGGCCCAATAGAGTTCCAAAGGGAATTACGAAAATGCATTTTTTTAGATTTAAGGAAATCTGCAACCGTCTGCACCTCTCAAACATCACTCTTGATAAGCTAGTATGCTTCTTCAATAGGTTGTATACTGTCAAGTCATCCATGTAAACTTCTAGTAACTTATGAATATAATCCCAGACTGTAGCTATGACAATCCCTGAGAAGACTGCTGGTGCATTCTTTAATCCGAATGGAATTATGTTGTATGTGTATGACCCCCACTCAGTCCTGAAAGTTGTTTTCCTTTTGTCCTCTTCATCTATTCGGACCAGGTGGTAACCTGAGAACCCATATGTGAACGAGTATGCTTCATTCCATGAAACATTGTCTAGGACTTCGTTGTTGAATGGCATGGGGAACAGGTCATGCACACAAACATTATTTAGGCTTCTGTAATTGACACATACCCTAATTTCAAGTGCATCCTTCTTGTTCTGAATAACTATGGGGCTTATCCAATTAGCTTCATCTATCAGAAATACGATTCCTGCATCCAAAATTTTGTCAATTTCCATTTTAACTTTCTCTTTTACCCTTGGGTTCAGTCGGTACGGTTAGTGCTTTACTGGCCAGGCGTCTGGTTTCAGAACAATTTTCATTTCTCCAAGGTTACCTTTTATCCCCTTGAGTTCTATCATTGAAGCTGGGAACAGGTCTTAGTATTCTTGCAATAAGTCAAAAATCTCTTTGGTGGTTTGTTCGTCCCAGTAATCTCCCACCGATGCTATCTTGGGCTTATCTTTCATCCCCACATTCTGTTTTCTCAGCTTCACTGGTAGGAGATGGGCACCTTCTGTTGAAGGGTTCTCTCGAATACCTCTTTCCCCTTCTGTTTCTCTAAAGTTTTGGTGTCTAAGCCCCTCCAATCCGTCCTCCTCTGGTTTTGCATCTATTTTGTTGCAGGTCACAAATCTTGACAATTCCATATCGTACAAGCATTATAGAAAGTTTCTTTTGTGCCCCCTTTTAACTAACGTCTTTTGGGTAAAAAAAAACCATTTTATTGTCTGGAGTACCTTTGTAATTTGTGCCTCATTACCCCTGAATGAAAAGTTATTGATGAAATGTTCCTCCAAGGTACCCTAACTAGCTGTCTGTCGCCGTAGCTCTTCCTGGATATACCAAGCTCGGGGGATAGTGGCAAGGGTATGTATAAATGCATGTACCCACCAATTCCTTGGTAGTCCCTAGCTCTCCCAGCTGGTCATGCAGTCTTTGATGTGCTTCTCGGGACTTGAATCCCCCGTGTATTTCCCTTCATCCTGTGGTCGATATACCTCTTTGCTAAACCTCTCCTTCATTGCTTGCTTAGCATTCCTCCAATCTTTTAATACTTTGCAGTGCACCTTCCACCATCTTGTTGGCATTGCCATAAGCTCGATGTCTAAAAAGGGAATCCTTTGATCTTCTGGTATTTCCTGGCTCACCCTGTCTAAAAACGATCCACCGGCACAAGGCCATAATACTTTGGGTAGTCGTCCAATACCATGTCTCCCCATTTTACTCGGATTATCATTGCACATCGTCGATTTGTTAGTTCGTATCGACCCTACTTCCATGCATCCCATGCAACTTTTGAACCAGTATCTGAGATTTTGAATGCTTCTCCAACTAATTGACCCTTCAGCAGTAGGATTTATGTAATCCTCCCTTTTTCCTGCTGTGAGCATATATAGTTGGTCTAATGCCCCTGGTTCATCCCTGTCATCTGCTAGCTTTGTAAACCTAGGTCTTTGGTAGGGATCTAACAACTAGATCACTCTTAGCCCATCTACTTCAAAATTCATCAGCTCTTTCTTCAAATCTATGACAATGTAGTTTTCATATGCCCAGTCAATCCCCAAGAGTGCTGGATATAAGTCTTTATCCCCCATAATGTCAATTACTTCGAACTCATTGTGCATTTTCACCCCTGCTATAGAAGCCTCTACATTTTCCAATCTCCCAATGGGTAGTATGCAGTACTAATTCACCATTCTTAATTGAATTGGCGAGCACTTCAATTGTGGCTTCCCCATTGCCTCCTAAGTCTTCCTGGATAGGATGTTTACATCTGAACTAAGTCTAGCATGGTGTCCTTTATCTGGAACCCTTCCACTTGCACATTGATTCATAACTCCTTTCCACTCCTTTTCTTATTCCACTTCACTCTCCTGGAGGCTTTCTCCGGCAAGGTTGCACACAGTTGTCCCACTCCCTATGCCTGTGATCGCCAGATCTTGTAGACTTGTGTCTCCCCGGTATTCATGGGGGTATCCCGCCATAGCTTCTATTTGGGATTCTTGCTCCAATGCATCCTGCAAGGTTCCTATCTTTTGTTGTGTCAATGGTGTTCTGGTCAAAGGAAAGAGTGCCTTGATAAACCATTCCCACTGGTGATTTGGGTTGAGGGTGTAACTCAACTTGGCGATGGCATACTTAAACTTTTGCATGAGCTCCCAAGCCATCTCACCCTCCCTCTACTTAATTTCCCACAACTCTGATAACCACTTCTGATCTGTCTGCGGCCCTTGAATTCCAGCACGAATCCCCTCTTAATATCATCTATTGTGGGATTCTAGTTCTGCTCTACCCACTTTATGAACCAGCGTAGAGCCCTTTCTCTTAGCGTGGTATGGAATTCCACCGCTCGGACGTTATTGGGAGTCTCTCCAGATGGCTTCACAGAGGTACTAGTGCTGCTCCACATCTCGCTTCCCCTTCTTGCAAATTCCTGATATCTAGTAAACAACCCTGCCATACTGCTCTGAGTATGGGCTAACAACACAAAACCTTTGCTTCCCGACTGTTGGGATCCCTGTAGTCCTAAGTTGTTGCTATAGCTAGTTCTTGTGTTACTTCCAATATTGAAACTGGCCCTGTATCTCTCCCGCGCACTATATACTCGCATTGCCTTCGCTAAGCTAATGAAAAATTCCTCCGGTTTGTGATAAGGTACCATGGGAAGGTTGGGGAAAACACCACTTATGTTTCGGGGTTGGTGCTGCTGAATTTTGATGGATGCTCCTTCCTCATCGAACAACCTCCTCATTCCATCACCCACATTATCTTCATCTCTTTCCTCATGCCGATATGGTTTCTGATCTTGCGATTCTACTTCCGCAACCTGCAGGGAAGGTCCTCTGTCAGTTCCATGTTGCGATTCTACTTCCACAACCTTTCAGGAAATTCCTCCTTCAGTTCCCTATTGCGATACTCTTGCCGCAACCTACAGGGAACGTCCTTCTTCATTTCCCTGGCTCCGACATCCCTCTTTCCCACACTCGGGTTGCCTAACATCGTCTTCTTCTTCCTCTTCAACTCAGCGTTTTCCCATCATCACTCCTACTTGGTGGGGCCCCTCCTTCTATTCTCTAGAGCTTGAGCCGCTCTTGCCTACCACTTTTCCGCTAGCAGTGCCCTCCTCTGTGCTCTAACATCCCTAGCTCTTCTCAATCCTTCCACATCCATCCCCTCAGCATCATCTCTATCCCTCAATAGGCAACATCTCCCCCTCTAATTCCTTCCCTCGGTACTGGGGTTTTACGCTTCCATTCCGGTAGTGGGTAAAGGCAACAGTCCTTCCTCTACCATAAACATATTAATCCACGTCGGGACCTCTCTTATCAACTCCCCTCTTATCCCAGAGTCGAACATAGCTTCTGCCTTTGAGAAATATTGGTATCTCTCTGCAGCAAACTCGACCACGTACCCTTTTACCATAGTATTCACCCAAAAATTGACTGCTCTATTCTGATCGTTATCCAACTATTGTAGTAGTGCAATATCAGACGGAGTCCAATTATGGCGAACTGTCACTGATCCACCTAACTGACTTTGCCTTTTTAGCTCCCTCAACCAATTGTATAGGTCTTCGGGGAACTTGCACCAGAAAATTTCATACTGGTCATTGACGCCATCGACGTATTAAATTCCTTCACTTACCTTACCGATTGGTTGATTCTTGCGGGCAGCTTTCTTTGCCACAAATTGATCTACCTTATGATCCCACCAATCTCTAGTTTCTCTTTTAAATACCCTCGACACCATATTCTGAACTAGTTCTCACAACTTCGGGTCTCGAAAATGGAATCATTTGTTGGCTCGAAAGAGTCATCAGGGGGAAAACTAGGTTCGGTCGCAGGAGGCCAACAATGGTCTGCTCTAGTCTAGGATAGCGCCGACATTTTCACCTTACCCCGAGGGGCAAGGAGTCTCACCTGAGGCACACCGAGACCAAAAGGGAGAAGGGTTCAACATGGGGTCGAAGGAGTATCAATCAGATGCAGTCGATCACACACACATATATCCATTATACAGAAAACAAACATAACAACATTCTTGAATCATACACATATATCCATTATAGGGAAAACAGAGATAACAACATCCTTGAATCAATCTATAAATTAATGTCTACATGCAACTGATAGGCTATTCAAAATTTTAATAGACACACCAAGCATGAGGCCTAAATACATCAGAAGTTGCAACCAACACCAGATCTATTTTATATTAAACTTAACATAAAATATTATATTATGATCCAAAATTCGCCATAAACATTACCTAAAGTACCCGTCTCAGTCGCTCAGGTTCAGATTGGTTCCGCACCTAAGTCCCTCAGATTTGAGTACTCTGTCATTCAACCTCTGTAACTGTGTATCCCTTCGCCTGCTCTCAACTGCGACCGACTCCTTCTTCTACTAGTGGGTCCAACAACAACCTTTTTCCCCTCTAGTCTTCCCCTTTTATGTCCTTCTCAGCTTCCTGAACTTCCATTTCTTGCTCAGTTGTTTTCTCCCTTGGATGCTTTTGCGCCTTCCTGCCTCCTCAGCTGCCTTGGCTTTCCACTGCCACCTTGCCACCACTCCTCCACAACTGTTTGTTCGCCACCCTACTGTTGCTTCCATTTGTTCTTTCTCGCCCTTTGGTTAGTCAAAACTGGTCAAAACCTTTCAAAATTAACCGAAGATCCCAACACACACTAAACCCACACCTACTAGAGAACCATAGAAAAATCTCAAAGAGGGATGAAATAGTTTCCCAAAAAGAACACTTAGAAAGAAAGATGTTTTCACCTTGCCTCCTTCAATTCCCATCCCACACTAAACCCACACCTACCAGAGAACTATAGCAAAATCTCAAAGAAGGTTGAAATGCTTTCCCAAAAAAACAAGCTAAGGGAGGAAGATGTTTTCACTTCGCCAATCATTCTCTTGCTTGTCACAAACAATCTTAGTAAAGTCCATATTACCATCAACCAATTTATCTATAGGTACATTGTTGTCTCGCTCTTTAGGGGAAACCCTCATTCCTTCTTCCATCATCCCATGACTCTGAATTATGGAGAGTTCCACCCCCTACTTGTTCATGGATTGTACATTTATGAAACCAAATATCCATTATCTATTGTGAATAATCCAAGTTTGTTATCTTCTTCCAAAACTTGAAACTATTGTCTTGAAATTTTAGTTTTCCTGAAGTTATTTATGATTAGTTTGTCTTGGTTCACTGGGAAATTACTATTTTGGTAAAATCAATTGTTTCAAGAACTTTCTCCTCTACAAAGACAAAATCAATTGTTCCAAGAACTTTCTCCTCTACAAAGATTATCACCAATTATCTATCAAATCTAAATCTAACTCAAATCCTTAGTATGGAAGATGATATTGTTGTTTTCTTCTAGTTGTTTAGAATAATTGTTTCAAAAAGTTTATTGTATAGAAAGATTATCAACATTTATCTATCAAATCCAATTCAAATTATTAGTATGGAAAACGATATTGTTGTCTTCTTCCAATTGTTTACAATCATCTGCAAGGGAAATTTGGTGTTTGGTGAGGAGGCCATTATTTTAATTGAGGGAGCCTTGTTGCTCTTCTGATTGAGAAGATATCTCTATGAGATGCATTTTCAATGCGGTGTTCTTCATTTCTAACTTATCACACTTTTCCACTAAGTTGAGCCACAAGAAAGTGTCCATGAAAGTTGGAAGAAGGAACTTAGTGTTGATCTCGCTTATTTCTTACAATAAGTTTGGTGCAGTTGTGATGTGATGCAACTACCTCAGGCCTACTGCAACTGTACTATTGTTTGTTCATGTGCACACTGCAAACAAAAACTATGTTTCCATCTCAACAGAAAAGTCCGAGAATGGATCTCATTACGTTGGACAATTAGTAACTAAAACAGATTGTGCAAATACAACTACCTGAAACAAATTGTGCATATGTAACTACTGAAACGAGGGGATCCAGAGAAAATATGAAACGAGGGGATCTAGAGAAAATATTATTCACATGATTTACAAATAAAGAAATAAATATAGAAACACAAACTGCCACAAATAAACAACAATCTTATTCTTTTATTATTTTTCCTAAGAATGCATGCATGAGCCAAGTAACAACATCTAAGAAAAATTCTCAACAACATATATGAAAAAATAGCTTAGACTTTTTCCTTAGTGATTCTCCATTTTAAGAAACTCCCGATACAATGTTTCCAGCTAGACCCCTTTCCTCCATCATCTAAAATTCCATTTATAACTAAGTTTCCTAATAAAAAACATGAAATTAAATGTTGATGACTACTTTTAGAACAAGTATGGGTAATGAGATTGTCTATTAATCACATTAGGTCAATAGACCAAATATTGATTAATCCATAAGACAATATCATTATAATTATGGATCACAAAAATGTAAAATCTAACAAACGTCGGTATCAAATTTTTAAGTTCTGTTGCTGTATCTCTGTCGGGCAGTCAAATCCCCCTACAAGTCGGTGTGTTGCTCCCATCCAATGCTTTTCGATACTTGGGTCATTCTCCCCCAATCAAAGAAGTTCTTAAATATTCTGATTCAAAGACATTTGGTTGACAAGTACATGGAATTTAACGTCAAAACAATACCATTGACCTATGTCAGGGGTGTTCTCTTTAATCGCAATTGCTTTTGTTAATTTCCTGAATTTCCATTCTAGATTCTCTGTTACTCGGAGAGCTAATCCACGTATCAGGAACACTATTTTTTTTACCCAACTATCATGTCGTACCCATTTTTTCACATACTCTCTGCCACCTTTACTTCACACACACAATTTTTCATGTCTTTAACTAGTCTGTCTGATTACCTTCTTTAATGTGTTGTCCAGTTTCAAAGTAAGCCTCGTTTTCATTGTTTTTTTCTTTTTCAAACTTCTCTGGAAGTGTCTCCATGATCATCCTTAGTCTTGCCTTTATCCTTCTCCTCATAGTGTTATTACCATCTTTTTAATCTTTATATTACTGCTCCATCCATCCTTCCATACCATGGTTATCCTTAGTCTTGCCTTTATCCTTCTCCTCATAGGGTTATTTCCACATTTTTCATCTTTATATTACTGCTCCATCCATCCTTTCATACCATGATGAAGATCTTATAGAGTTAATATTGTTGCATCCCAATAGGTTCTTTCTCCAAATCTAGGAGTTACTTTCCCTCTTTTGAATCTAATGGGAAGTGATCCATTCCCTGTAGCGCCTTTTAAATCTTTTAGGTCCATGATTAAAATCTTGTAAAATTAATATATTTGGATCCCAATCAAGTTATTTCTGTATCTTTTACTCTTTTGGATCCAATGGGAAGTGATCCAGGGCTAGTGAATAGAGTAAAAAAGTGACGATCTTGGTTCTTTCTTCATCGTTTAAAGGCTTAAATCCATGCCTCTTATTTCCTTTATGCACTTAGTATTTCTTTTAATGTTAGAAACAACATTTCTTAAATCCTTTATGCACATAGTATTTCCTTTTCCATTAGAAACAACACTTCTATTCCACTCCCATGCATTCATAGGCACAACATTCCTCAATACTTTGTCATTTTCCATTAAAAACAACACTTCTATTCCACTGCCATGCATCCATAGGCACAAAATTCCTCAATACTTTGTCCTCATATGGTCCAATATAAGGTCCAATATAATGTAGAATACAATATGACATAATCAATGATTGAATAACAAACCAATTGTCATTTTTAGCTAAAAAATCTCACATGCATCTACAAACAAATTGTATTTTTCAACCAAGAAATCTGACATGCATCCATAGGCACAACATCCCACCCTTATTTGTCCTCATATGGTCCACAGTTGAATACAACATAACATGATTGAATAACAAAAAAATTGTACCAAAATTTTCAACTAAGAAATCTGATTTCATATACCATCCATGTACCAAATTATCCAGAGAACCGTTATCAATGACTATTTTAGATACCTTGCCTTAACACTTGTAATTTATATACTACTACAAAATTATCGGAAGAACCGCATATCAAAAAATACTTTGCATACCTTACCTTAACACTTTGAGGGAATTCTAAAGACGCTTATCCTCCACTTAGCTTAAATTGGGATTTCTTTACTTCTCACTAATGTTGTTTATATCGTTAAACTCTCTCCAGTTTCAACGTCTATCTTTTTTGCGTGGGGTTCTTTTTGAGCTAGAGTGGTTATGTCTGTAACTCCTGTATACTAAGGGAAATCTTGGCCTTTACGAACCTCATTGCATGTGTGGCACTTTAATGAGACCTCCAATTGCCTTGTCCCATGTCTTTGCTTCACTTTAAAACAAAACAAAAATGTTTCCTGGGCAATCTTGGGCATCATGAACCTCATTACATACCTAACACTTTAATGGCCTCCAATTGCCATATGTTAGTTGTCCCATTTCTCTACCCCTACCTCTAAAACCATATAATTATTTCCTTTGTGCCTTCAGAACTTCCTATTCCTCTGAAATCTTGCTTATCTTGGACCTCATTGCATATGTAACACTTTAATGGCCTCCAATCGCCATATGTTCATTCTTTGCCTCTACCTCTAATTCTAAAACTATATTACTGTTTTCTCTTTGCCTTCAAAACTTCCTATTCGTCTGAAATGTTGCTTACTTTGCTCAATTTGTACTCAATGGTGCACTACTGCCACCTTCAATAACCATGTTTCCCACTTGCTTATCTTGCTCAATTTGTACTCAATGGTGCACTACTGCCACCTTCAATCACCATTTTTCTTTTTCTCTTTCTTAGTTTTTATACTTAATGGTGCGCTACCACCACCGTCAATCATCATTTTTCTTTTTCTCTTGCATAGTTTTATATTGGTAAGTCTCATTTGTTGTGAGAAATTTGACTATAGGTAATTCATTTTCGATGTTGGAACTGAAATTTAAGACTGGAATAAAATATTATCTAGCCGCTACTTGTTCTTCATCATCTTCAATATGAAACTCTTCTTTTGCAGTTTCATGAACTATTCAATATAAGTTTGGACATCTCTTGCCTTACATTATGAAACTTATTAAATAATAATCTTAATTGCAGCTTCTTGAGCTACTATAAGGTTGGATAGATAGTTGTTCCTACCTTTAATTATTACCTTTAATTATTAGACTTGAACAATTATCTTAGCTCAAAGCTTAAGTTTAGACTGGTTCTTTTCTCTACCTTAATTTATGAAACTCCTTAAGTAATCTCATTCTCCTCTAATTCTCTTCTAGTATTCAAAAAGAAAAAGCTTTGCCTTCTAATGTTAAAACATCTTAGCCCAAATTTTGATAATTTATTTTAATAAATTATCCCACCATAAGGCAATACTTCCACCTTAATGCCATAAACTACAAGCCTTATCAAAAAGTTTTTCAGCTTGGAAAAGTACCCTTACTCAACATATATTCCTACAACCCTCATTACTTCTCACATCAATGTCTAATAAAACTGCCCAAATTATAATAATTTATTTTAATAAATTATCCCACCATAAGGCAATACTTCCACCTTAATGCCATAAACTACAGGCCTTATCCAAAATTTTTTCTGCTGGAAAAGTACCCTTACTCAACATATATTCCTACAACCCTCATTACTTCTCACATCAATGTCTAATAAAACCAATATTGCTCTGCTAGGGTTTGAGGATTGCATGCAATTCCCTGTCCTTTACTTCAATTTCGATCTTGCATATTTCATTTTTTTGGTCATCTTTTCTTCAATCCTCTCCATTGCAGAATATTTCGTTACTTTCATTTTTTTGGTCATCTTTTCTTGAATCCTCTCCATTGCAGAATATTTCGTTACTTCACTAACCCAGTATATAAACAAATTGTTACCCAACATGTAAACAAATTGTTAGTAAAAATGCAAGAGTCATTCAATTGTCTTTGAACCATGCAATAGTAAATCTATTATTTGAAGCTGATTTTTTTGTTAGTAAACAATGGAATAACCAGCAAAGTAAGTATACAAATTAAAATAAAATATATGTGATTTAATAATATTTATTAAACAATTTAAATAAAATATAATAAAAAACACTTTTCTAGGTTTTATATTTAATTATATATTATAAATATTATATATGGTAAACATTATAATTTACATTGTATATATTATAAATTGTTTATATAACTGTATCGGTAAACAATTACAGTAATTTTTTCATTGTTTTGTTTTTACCACTTCTCAAACTACAACATTATTTTGTACATGTGTTTTTCATATATTTATTTATTATTATTTTAGATATGTTTAAGATGTATTTATCTTTTTATTGTTTTTATTTTTGTATATATGTTTATCATGTATTTATTTCTCTATTGTTTTTATTTTTGTAGATGTGTTTATCATGCATTTATTTCTCTTTCATGTGTTTTTTTAGATGTGTGCATATGTATCATGTATTTATTTCTCTTTTGTAGATATGTGTAGATGTGTTTATCATGTATTTATTTCTCTTTTGTAGATATGTGTAGATGTGTTTATCATGTATTTATTTCTCTTTTGTAGATATGTGTAGATGTGTTTATCATGTATTTATTTCTCTCTCTTTTATTTATTTATCTTTTGTAGATGTGTTTATCATGTATTTATTTCTCTCTCTTTTCTCTATTGTTTTTATTTTTGTAAATGTGTGTATCATGTATTTATTTCTCTATTGTTTTTTTAGTAACAGAGCCTTACTAATTGCTTATTATTTTTTAGTAATAGAGCCTTACTAATTGATTATATTTTTAGTAAGCAAAGACAAACAATTTATCTTCTCAAACCACAAATATCATGTATTTATTTCTCAAATCAGCATAGCCTTACTAATTGCTTATATTTTTAGTAAGCAAAGCCAAAATTACATTTTTAGTAAGCAAAGCCAAAAAGTTTATCTTCTCAAAATATCATGTATTTATTTCTCAAATCACAACATGATTTTTGTAGAAATTGCTTATATTTTTAGTAAGCAAAGCCAAAAAGTTTATCTTCTCAAAACACAATATCATATATTTATTTCTCACATCACAACATTATTTTTGTAAATGTGTTTATCATGTATTTATTTCTCTATTGATTTTTACTAATTATTTGTTTGTTTTTTTAATAAGAGCCAAAAAGTTTATTATGTATTTATTTAAGTTTATCATGTATTAATTTTTGTTTTTTTAATGAGAGAGCCAAAAGTTTATTATGTATTTATTTAAGTTGATCATTTATTAATTTTTGTTTTTTTAATAAGTTTTTTTAATAAGAGAGCCAAAAAGTTTATCATGTATTTTTTTCTCTAATTTCTTGCTTTTTACTAGTATCATGTATTTTTATTTTTTTCTCTAATTTTTTGTTTTTTACGAGTGGTGCGTGCTAAACATGAAAAACCATTTCTCAAACCACAACATTATTTTTTAAATGTGTTTATTATGTATTTATTTCTCTATTGTTTTTAATTTTGATTTTGTAAATGTGTTTATCATGTATTTATTAGTCACCCATCATTACTAATGCTTGTTTTCAAGGAAGTCGCCCCTCAAGCGAGAAACCAACCTTCGTGTGCTAGCTACATGAAGAAGTCACCCAACGTTCTAATGCTTGTTTTTTAATTGTTGGAGCCAAAAAGAAAAAACCACTTCTCAAACCACAACATTATTGAAAAGAAGTCGCCCCTCAAGCGAGAAACCAACCTTGTGGGCCACCTACATGAAGAAGTCACCAAGCATTACTAATGCTAAGTCACCCAGCATTACTAATGCTTGTTTTTTAATTGCTTGAGCTAAAAAGAAAAAACCACTTCTCAAACCACAACATTATTTTTTTAGATGTGTTTATCATGTTTTTATTTCTTTTTTCCTGAAGTCACTCAATATTACTAATGCTAAGTCACCAAGCATTAGTAATGCTTGCTTTTTTAATACTTAGGTAAAAAAGAAAAGAACTACTTCTCAAACCACAACATTATTTTTTAGATGTGTTTATCATGTTTTTATTTCTTTTCATAGACATTATTTTTTAGATGTGTTTATCATGTTTTTATTTCTTTTCATAGATGTGTTTATCATGTATTTATTTCAAACCACAACATTATTTTTTAGATGTGTTTATCATGTTTTTATGTTTTAGATGTGTTTATCATGTTTATTTTTCATAGATGTGTTTATCATGTTTTTATTTCTTTTCATAGATGTGTTTATCATGTATTTATTTCAAACCACAACTTTATTTTTTAGATTTCAAACCACAACATTGTTTTTTAGATGTGTTTATCATGTTATTTTTTAGATGTGTTTATCATGTTTTTATTTTTTTTAGATGTGTTTATCATGCTTTTATTTTTTAGATGTGTTTATCATGTTTATTTTTTAGATGTGTTTATCATGTTTATTTTTCATAGATGTGTTTATCATGTATTTATTTCTTTTCATAGATGTGTTTATCATGTATTTATTTCAAACCACAACATTATTTGTGTTTATCATGTATTTATTTCTAAAACATGATAAACACAATATTTTGATAGAAATAAAAATGATCTCTTTCAAAATGAATTAAAAACTAATTTGCTTCCTTTATCTATTATAGACAACATAGAAGACCTCTATCATAATTTTACTACAACCCTCTCATATTCTATTAACAAGTTCTCAATTGAAGTTCCAAATAATAAAAGAAATAGCAAAGCCAATCCATGGTATGACAAAGATTGTAAAAGTGCAAGAAGAGCAATTAAGGAAGTTGTTGACGAATCTCTTAAAATGGACAAGGTAAAAATATACAAAGCCTTAACTAAAAGGAAAAAGAGGCAGTACATTCATCAAAGACAAGAGAATCTCTTACACCTCTCTAAGGTAGCTCCTAAGAAATTTTGGAGGCAGATTTTGACTAGGAAGACTAAATATAATAATAAAATTGCTCTTCACAATTGGAATTCCTATCTTAAAAAGCTTTATGAATCTCCAAATATCGTGGATAATTTAAAACCCTCCTCACAACGATAGTATTTTTCTCTTTAGAAGACATTAAGTTTGGGGTTAATCACATCGCTAATGGGAAAGCTAAGGACATTAAAGGTTACAAGGAAAAAATCTTAAAAATTGGAGGTCCTGTCCTCGTCCCCCACATCCACAAGCTTTTTAATCAAGCAGTCAAGCAAGGGTTCTCGAACCCTTGGACTGAGAGCCTCATTATCCTTATTTTTAAAAGTGGGGATAAAAAAATCCCCTCTAATTATTAGACAATTATGACCAGCCCTCCCTTATCCAGGTTATATAGTAGTATTTTGGAAAAGAAGTTAAGCATATGACTTGAAAGTGAAGGTAAGCGGGCTACAGGACAAGAAGGTTTCAAAAGGCATCACTCAACAAAATACCACCTCATTACGCTTAGAATCATTATGAGGGAATTCCATAATGATAAATCCAATTTATTTTGTTGCTTTGTGGACTTTAGAAAGGATTTTGATACGGTTCCTAGATACAACCTTTGGAATAGATTAGAAGAGATAAAGGTTATTCTCGAGTTGAGAGCTAGCACTATAAGGTTATATGATAATGTAATTGACAAGCTAAAGAGAAATGAGGGGTGGTCAAAAGATATTAAGTGTAACATCAGAGTTAAACAAGGTTCCTCCCCCCCCCTACACTATTTGGCATTTACATCAATAAGCTTGAAAGCTATTCAGAGGAAGCAGGATGTGATGGCACAATCTTAGCTCGGATAGTCATCATCCTTCTTCTTTATGCTGATGATATTGTTCTTTTCACAAGGTTCCCATCTGATCTTGATAAGCAACTCAGGCTTCTTAAGGATTTCTGCTCGACCGTGGGTGTGACTGTTAACACTAACAAAACAAAAGTTATAATTATCAAATCAAAGAAGGACACTTACTCTAATTTTATGTATGATAATAATAACTTGGAGGAAGTGCATTCTTACAAGTACCTAGGAATCGATATTCATCACAAGCTTAACTGGAACCATAGCATTGGGAAAAGGATTAATGGAGGGTGGAAAGCTTATTTTGGTCTTGGAAATAATTGTAAAACAACAAACCTCGTAATGTGGGATAGAAATAAGCTCCTCTTTGAAAATTTAGTCACTCCTGTTATCTTATATTGCTGTGAGGTTTGGGGTTGTAGCATCTCCAAATAATCATGGAGAAAGATTGAGAAAATCCAGAAGCGTTTTATAACTTATAACCTGAAAATTAAAATTAATATACCCTATCCTATTATCCTTATATAAGCATGTCTTTCGCCTATTGACAACCTAACTATTGTAAAATATCAAATATTGTAAAATATTGGTGCATCATTCAATGAATTGTAAAATATTAGTGAATCATTCACATAATTATAAAATCTTGTAAATTATTAGTGAATCCCTCATTTAATATTTACATCAAGTTATTTTTCCTTCTTATGCATTGATTCTCTAATAGAAAAATAATTATCCAATTACTTTGCTTCAAATAAACCAACATCATTAGAATTTGGTGATTCATCACCATCTATAAGTTTTTTCAACTCCTTGGTGTGTAACTATTATAATAACTATTGTGTTTTCTTCTTCAATCAAAACTCTAATAATTGTTGATCAATACACAATTTTTTGAAATTACAGAAAATGCACAATGAGATTGAGTAAAAGACAAAATATTTAATGAAATTTAATATCTTATATGATAAAAAAATTAATTAACACAAACTTATTTTAAAGCCACAATTTTCGAGTTCAAAAATATAACCCACAAAGAAAAATGTTCATTACTTAGCATAACATGTTACAAAATAATTATCATAAAAGGATTTCAACTTCAAAAATTATAACACACTAATCAATCTCTCCTCCTCCACTAATTATATTTGTTTCTCCTTTAGCCTTTTCCTCAAAATTATAATTTCATTAAAGGAATGTTGTTCCCATGAAAATAGGTCCCCTAAAATGAACACATAGGAACCTATATCATAGGTCATTATTCCATACAAATAGAAAAGTATAACATATTTCCCTTTCCTAATAAATATTTTGAAACAAAATACAAGATAAATTGTGGATTCTCTAAAAAGGAAAGAAGCTCAGGTGATGCCAAAAAGTGAACTGGACTTTTTTTTTCCTTAAACCATTAGATATATAAAAAAATTAATAATAACTACAAAAAAAATTTGGAATGGCTAACAATAAAAAAATCCATATATGATTCCTAATATCCTATGTTTCTCATGTAAAGATAAGAAAACAAGAACATAAGGCCCCTTATTCAAGAAGCAACGTTAACTTTAACCAACACTTCTGAAATCAATGATAATTAGATGAAACTGGTCATTCCCAAACAAATGGTTCATTGAAGAACATAACTAGAACTATAAGTGTTTAAGGGACTAACAAAAGTTTTAAACAAAATAAAAACAAAGTTTTATCTTCAAAAATGCTTCAAATTCTTGTCGAATATATCATACCTAAACGTAAAAGAAATTTGATGTACTTGAATCACTATATTTGTGAATGGAGGAAATATTCCTAAATGAATTACTTATCATTTAATAGTAGGATTTTATGTATGTGAAGATATATGTTCAAGATTCATGAGACTGTATCTTTCATTTCCAACAGTGGAGAAGACAGTGAAAATCTAATATTTTAATTTAATACATGAATCTTAAATTAACATGCATATCTCCACCTCCACCTCCACCTCCACCATCTAATCCTCCACCTCCACCTCATCCTCCTCCTCCTCCTTGTCTTCCACCACCTCCTCAATCATCACATCCTCCTCCTCCTCTTTCTCCACCACCACCACCTCCTCCTCCTCCTCCTCCACCTCCTCTTCCCCCACCTCTCCACCTCCTCCAACACCTCCACCTCTACCTCCTCCACCACCTCCTCCTCTACCACCTCCACCACCTCCGCCTATACCTCCTCCTCTCCTTCCACTTCCTCCTCCACCTCCTCTGCCTCTGCCTCCTACATGACCTCTGCCTCTACCTCCTCCTCCTACCCGTCCTTCTCCACATCCTCATCTACCACCACCTCCACCACCACCTCCTCCTCCTCCTCCACCTTCACTCTCCTTCTCCCTCCTCCTCATCCCCATCGTCTGACTCCTTATTCACCACCACCTATAACTCCACCTCCACCTCCTCCACCACCTCCTCCTCCTCCTCCTCCTCCT
>APFE030510485.1:181825-231112 GCA_000404065.3 Pinus taeda
TATATATATATATTTTGTTTAGTAGGTATTTATTTCTCTATTTTAGTATATATATATATATTTTTATTTATTTATTTTATTTTATTTTTAGTAGATATTATTTTTTAGTAGGTGTGTTTATCATGTATTTATTTCTGTTTTTAGGAATTGGTGCAAGCACCATAATCCTTTTCTAAGTTTCCCATGTGGAGGTTGCAATTTATACCTCTTTTTGGATGTGTAATTTTAATTGATTAAATTATATACCAAAGCTAGAATGGGTCAAGATCTTAAACATAAAGATCCAAGGATTAGCCCAATCCACTGAACCTTAGCAAAAGACTGGTGTGCACAGGAAGACCATCGGTCACAGGGTCAAATCCAGTCTACTTCCTTAAGTTACTAATAAGGATTATTAAAAAATAAATTCTTTAAAATACTTTAATTAATTAAATTCTGGAAGCAAATATTTATACATTTTTGTCAATTGATTAGACTTTGATCGTTAAAACATATCACATGAAACTCAATGCATCCACATCAATCTAATGAAAATACCAAATATATATGTAAGCGAAGTAGATATACATATAAAATATAATATAAAAAAATAGGCTACAAGTTTTCAACATATACATCTTTTTCATTCCACCAAGCGAACTGGAATGGCTGGAACACTTTCCCACCATTCCTTCAACCTCCTTGAGCTCCGTTCTGATGAGCTTCGTTCTGATGAGCTTGACTGTCTAGGTGGCAAATTCTTTGTAAATATATGCACAATAATGCCCATAATTATCACTTTGAACGGCACAATTAGCAATATTATAGCCACGCATATCAATCCCAAAATTACCTGATTCGTGTGCTGCACAACTCAACAAAACAAAAAGAAAATATCTCAAACCTTTTTTCAAAATATAGATCGACATGTATGTGTATGTGTAGGAGGAATACTTGCATGCACAGTTTTTTACCTTCATGGGCTTTGACAAGGCAATTGACAAGAGCTTTAACAATGTAATATTGGTTGTTTGCAATGCTGAATGAAGTTGGATGATAGCTTGCTGAGCAGACACTATACTCTCCATGGTTGTCTGATCAGAACTAGAACTAGACTTTGAAACCGCAATCTCTTCATACTTATCTCGTATGGCTGGCTGCCTTCTTATCCAAATAAGAAATCCAGTAGCCATGAAAAACATGCCAGATACAGTGTATCGAACCCACTCCCTAATGTATAGGGAAACCATATCATCATCATTATTCTGAAAATTTAATCAATCTTGTCTAGTATGCATCATGCATTTCTTTCATGCAAATATGGAACTAGAAATATTATACATATAAAAAAAAAAAACATATAAACCAATTATTTAATAGTAAAAGGACATACTATGTAATATAAAGCAACAGTTTTCAGGTTGGCTTAGGTAGCTATAGGTTGCCTTGCCTCAAGGCAAACAACACAGTTAGTGTAGAGCCTTGTATGCGTGCGAGGAAGGTATTTGACCTCGTGGTTTTCTCCCTCATCAAAGAGCTCAAGGGCCTTAAAACATGTTTAAGCAAGTCCTTTCTAGTATGCATCATGCATTTCTTTCATGCAAATATGGAATTAGAAACATTATATATATAAAAAAACCATATAAACCAATTATTTAATAGTAAAAGGACATACTATGTAATATAAAGCAACAATTTTCAGGTTGCCTTGCCTCAACGCAAACAACACAGTCGGTGTAGAGCCTTGTATGCGTGCGAGGAAGGCATTTGACCTCGTGGTTTTCTCCCTCGTCAAAGAGCTCAAGGACCTTAAAACATGTTTAAGCAAGTCCTTTCACATTAATATTGACAAGCTCACAATATTAAGCTCACCTGTGGATACACACCTGCAAAAGACATAATGGAAGCTCCCTCCATTCAATTAAGATATCCAGGGACTTAGAGCCTCCATCCAACTAAGATATCCAAGGACTCAACAATTAAGATCTGGGGAGTCGACATAACTGATATAGTATCTAAATCTCAACACTAACAATGTATGCAACTATGGTGACATACAACTAGATGAACATTGGCTGGATCTAATTAAGATATCTAAGGACTCAACATCACTGATCTAGTACCGAAAATTAGTCGTAAAGCCAATCTAGGACATAGTTGCTTGTCATACTAATTTAGTGCATGACCCCTTTGAAACTTGTACCAGTTTGTCTGCTTTAGTAATATGTTCACTGCAACTCTGTTATATCTTACTTGTCGAGAAAAGAGGAATCAAGACTACACAGTATCCAAGGGCTTCTTCATGATTTACCATGACAGATCCCTTAGACCCAAGGCTCGCATCTTACAGGATTTGAAGGCTTACTCCACATAGAACTAACCACAGAGTAATTTCAACAAGACTTCAGAGGTTGTCCAAGTGATGTAACAGTTATGCTGTCTCAGAGGAGGTGCTGCTAGCGCTGCTGCTACAGTAGAGGGACCTCTATGGCTTTTTTCAGGTGTTTTTGATTCTTACTATTCATTTTATTGGGATGTCAACCATGTTTGGGACTTGAGTGTATTTTCCAAAATATTTAGGTAAAAAATTCCTTATTTCCATTCAAATGTGTTATATGGGTCGTCATAGGGCTTATTAATGGGAAATTGTGAAAAATCCTGTTCTTTATTGTTCCTGGAGAAATAAACTTTTGACACACCTACAGCATGATCACTGCACAACCTTTACTGCTGAAAACATCCATAAAAAGTAATCCACAAATTGCAATGCATCTTTATTTTGGGAAATGTTTCACTTCAGCTTGTCAAGCATAATGGGTTAGAACGTAAGATCCTACTTGGAGGGTTTGCTCCAATGAACCATGGGTTAGAACGTTCTAGGAGGGTTTGCTCCAATGAACCATGGGTTAGAACTTAGAACGTGAGATCCTACTTGGAGAATTTGCTCCAATGAATCATCCAAGATCAATACTTTGTTCCCATAGTGGCACAGTGTACTAGCCCTTTCAACTTCTCTTTGCCCTTTATAATATAATTCTCCATCTTTTTATAATACAATTCTCAATCTTTCCCTTTTTCTCTTGTTCCTTTTATTGTCATGCCACCCATTTGAAGGAGTGGTGGTAGATAATTGGGAGTCAGAATTCTCCATCTTTTTATAATATAATTCTCCATCTTTCCCTTTTTCCCATGTTCCTTTTAATGTCATGCCACCCCTTTGAAGGAGTGGTGGTAGATAATTGGGAGTTAGAAGGCTAGAGATTAGAATTCTCAAAAGGAACTAGTTCCTTATCTGAAATATATTGATTTCATGGTATTTATGTTTCACCTAGACGACTGTCAGCTATCACAACTCCCATGAGGAGGAAAGCTCTATATTCATTATTATACTTTATCCCTGGAGAAAGGACTGGATTTCCCAACCTAGCCCTTTCAACTTCTCTTTGCCCTTTATAATATAATTCTCCATCTTTTTATAATATAATTCTTAATCTTTCCCTCTTTCCCTTGTTCCTTTTATTTTCATGCCACCCCTTTGAAGGAGTGGTGGTAGATAAACTCTTTGCCCTTTATAATATAATTCTCCATCTTTTTATAATATAATTCTTAATCTTTCCCTCTTTCCCTTGTTCCTTTT
Source organism: Pinus taeda (assembly GCA_000404065.3). Lineage (NCBI taxonomy): Eukaryota > Viridiplantae > Streptophyta > Pinopsida > Pinales > Pinaceae > Pinus > Pinus taeda. The sequence goes on from APFE030510485.1 coordinate 185,442, forward strand.
ATTTTCATGCCACCCCTTTGAAGGAGTGGTGGTAGATAAACTCTTTGCCCTTTATAATATAATTCTCCATCTTTTTATAATATAATTCTTAATCTTTCCCTCTTTCCCTTGTTCCTTTTATTTTCGTGCCACCCCTTTGAAGGAGTGGTGGTAGATAATTGGGAGTCCGACATCTTTTTATAATATAATTCTCCATCTTTCCCTCTTTCCCATGTTCCTTTTAATGGAATGCCACCCCTTTGAAGGAGTGGTGGTAGATAATTGGGAGTTAGAAGGCTAGAGATTAGAATTCTCAAAAGGAACTAGTTCCTTATCTGAAATATATTGATTTCATGGTATTTATGTTTCACCTAGAGGAGTGTCAGCTATCACAACTCCCATGAGGAGGAAAGCTCTATATTCATTATTATACTTTATCCCTGGAGAAAGGACTGGATTTCCCAATCAGAAGTTGTGGGTCATGTTTTACCTCATTCTGATGAAGGGCTATCAGAATTTGATTCTTTTGGAGAATTCATCTCTTTGGTTTTTATTTGGTTATTTTTTCCTACGAGGATGAGCTCAAGGATAGGAACAAGTAACAAGTATCTTATAAATGTCCTAAAAGATGACATATTGCTTTTTATTTGGTTCAATTTTTCCTCGACATATTGGTTTTTATTTGGTTCATTTTTTCCTCTCCATATTGGTTTTTATTTGGTTCATTGTTTCCTACGAGGATGAGCTCAAGCATAGCAACAAGTATCTTATAAATGTCCTAAAAGATAGACACATATCATATCTTGCAACTGAATGTTGTCTTCTCAATAGGAAGAAGTATCTTATAAATGTCCTAGAAATTGAATGTTGTCTTCTCGAAGAAGTATTTTATAAATGTCCTAGAAACTGAATGTTGTCTTCTCATACTCCATAGGAAGAAGTATCTTATAAATGTTCTAGAAGATTGCATAGAAGATGACATATCTTGTAACATTCAGAAGTATTTATACTTCTGAATGTCCTAGAAACAAAATACTTCTGAATGTCCTAGAAACTGAATGTTGTCTTCTCATACTCCATAGGAAGAAGTATCTTATAAGTATCTTATAAATGTTCTAGAAGATTGCATAGAAGATGACATATCTTGTAACTGAATGTTCTCATACTCCATAGGAACAAGTATCTTATAAATGTCCTAGAAACTGAATATTGTCTTCTCATACTCCATAGGAAGAAGTATCTTATAAGTATCTTATAAATGTTCTAGAAGATCGTATAGAAGATAACATATCTTGTAACTGAATGTTGTGTGTTGTCTTCTCATACTCCATAGGAAGAAGTATCTTATAAATGTTCTAGAAGATTGTATAGAAGATAACATATCTTGTAACTGAATGTTGTGTGTTGTCTTCTCATACTCCATAGGAAGAAGTATCTTATAAGTATCTTATAAATGTTCTAGAAGATTGTATAGAAGATGACATATCTTGTAACTGAATGTTGTGTTCTCATACTCCATAGGAACAATTATATCTCATACTCCATAGGAACAAGTATTTTATGAATGTCCTAAAAGATGACACATCTTGCAACTGAATATTGTGTTCTCATACTCCATAGGAACAAGTATTTTATAAATGTCATAAAAAAGACGAAATATCTCGTAACTCCATAGGAACAAGTATTTTATAAATGTCCTAATAAATAACATAAGTTCCTAGTATTGTATAAATGTCCTAAAAGATGACATATCTTGCAATATCTTGTAATTGAATGTTGTGTTCTCATACTCCATAGGAACAAGTATTTTATAAATGTCCTAAAAGATGACATATCTTGCAATATCTTGTAACTGAATGTTGTGTTCTCATACTCCATAGGAACAATTATATCTCATACTCCATAGGAACCTCCATAGGAACAATTATATCTCATACTCCATAGGAACCTCCATAGGAACAATTATATCTCATACTCCATAGGAACAAGTATCTTATAAATGTCCTAAAAGATGACATAGAAGATAACATATCTTGCAACTGAATGTTGTGTTCTCATATTCCATAGGAACAAGTATCTTATAAATGTCATACTCCATGACATAGTTTTCATTTGGTTCATTTTCTCCTACGAGGATGAGCTCAAGCATAGGAACAAGTATCTTACATATCATATCTAAGCATAGGAACAAGTATCTTACATATCATATCTTGCAACTGAATGTTGTGTTATCATATTCCGTAGGAACAAGTATCTTATCTTATAAATGTTGTGTTATAAATGTTGCGTTATCATATTCCATAGGAACAAGTATCTTATAAATGTCCTAGAAGATGACAGAATAGGAACAAGTATCTTATATATGTCATACTCCATAGGAACAAGTATCTTATAAATGTCATACTCCATGACATATTGGTTTTTATTTGGTTCATTTTTTCCTACGAGCATGAGCTCAAGCATAGGAACACGTATCTTATAAATGTCATACTCCATACGAACAAGTATCTTATAAATGTCATACTCCATGACATATTGGTTTTTATTTGGTTCATTTTTTCCTACGAGGATGAGCTCAAGCATAGGAACAAGTATCTTACCTATCATATCTTGCAACTGAATGTTGTGTTATCATATTCCGTAGGAACAAGTATCTTATAAATGTTGTGTTATCATATTCCATAGGAACAAGTATCTTATAAATGTCCTAGAAGATGACAAGAATAGGAACAAGTATCTTATAAATGTCATATTCCATAGGAACAAGTATCTTATAAATGTCATACTCCATGACATATTGGTTTTTATTTGGTTCATTTTTTCCTACGAGCATGAGCTCAAGCATAGGAACACGTATCTTATAAATGTCATACTCCATACGAACAAGTATCTTATAAATGTCATACTCCATGACATATTGGTTTTTATTTGGTTCATTTTTTCATACGAGGATGAGCTCAAGCATAGGAACAAGTATCTTACATATCATATCTTGCAACCGAATGTTGTGTTATCATATTCCATAGGAACAAGTATCTTATAAATGTCATATCTTGCAACTGAATGTTGTGTTCTCATACTCCATAGAAACAAAAGATGGCATATCATATCATACTCCATAGAAACAAAAGATGGCATATCATATCTTGATACTGAATGTTGTGTTCTCATACTCCATAGAAACAAGTATCTTATAAATGTCCTAGAAAATGACATATCTTGCAACTGAATGTTGTGTTCTCATACTCCATAGAAACAAGTATCTTATAAATGTCCTAGAAAATGACATATCTTGCAACTGAATGTTGTGTTCTCATACTCCATAGGAACAAGCATCTTATAAATGTCCTAGAAGATGACATAGAAGATGTTGTGTTCTCATACTCCATAGGAACAAGCATCTTATAAATGTCCTAGAAGATGACATAGAAGATGTTGTGTTCTCATACTCCATAGGAACAAGTATCTTATAAGTGTTCTCATACTCCATAGGAACAAGCATCTTATAAATGTCCTAGAAGATGACATTGAAGATGTTGTGTTCTCATACTCCATAGGAACAAGTATCTTATAAATGTCCTAGAAGATGACATATCTTGCAACTCAATGTTGTGTTCTCATACTCCATAGGAACAAGTATCTTATAAATGTCCTAGAAGATGACATATCTTGCAACTAAATATTGTGTTCTCATACTCCATAGGAACAAGTATCTTATAAATGTCCTAGAAGATGACATATCTTGCAATTGAATGTTGTGTTCTCATACTCTGTAGGAACAAGTATCTTATAAATGTCCTAGAAGATGACATATAAGATGACATATCTTGCAACTGAATGTTATGTTCTCATACTCCATAGGAACAAGTATCTTATAAATGTCCTAGATGATGACATAGAAGATGACATATCTTGCAACTGAATGTTGTGTTCTCATACTCCATAGGAACAAGTATCTTATAAATGTCCTAGAAGATGACATAGAAAATGTTGTGTTCTCAGACTCCATAAGAACAAGTATTTTATATATGTCCTAGAAGATGACATATCTTGCAACTCCATAAGAACAAGTATTTTATAAATGTCCTAGAAGATGACATATCTTGCAAATGAATGTTGTGTTCTCATACTCCATAGGAACAAGTATCTCATAAATCTCCTAGAAGATGACATATCTTGCAATGTTGTGTTCTCATACTCCATAGGAAAAAGTATCTTATAAATGTCCTAGAAGATGACATAAAGATGACATGAATGTTGTGTTATCATACTCCATAAGAAAAAGTATCTTATAAATGTCCTAGAAGATGACACGAATGTTGTGTTCTCATACTCCAAGATGAGATATCTTAGAACTAAATGTTGTGTTCTCATACTCCAAGATGAGATATCTTAGAACTAAATGTTGTGTTTTCATACTCCATAAGAACAAGTATCTTATAAATGTCCTTCTCATACTCCATAAGAACAAGTATCTTATAAATGTCCTAGAAGATGACACAAATGTTGTGTTCTCATACTCCATAAGAACAAGTATCTTATAAATGACACGAATGTTGTGTTCTCATACTCCATAAGAATAAGTATCTTATAAATGACACGAATGTTGTGTTCTCATACTCCAAGATGAGATATCTTAGGAACTGAATGTTGTGTTCTCATACTCCATAAGAACAAGTATCTTATAAATGTCCTAGAAGATGACACAAATGTTGTGATCTCATACTCCATAGGAACAAGTATCTTATAAATGTCCTAGAAGATGACATAGAAGATATGTCATATCTTGACATTGAATGTTGTGTTCTCATACTCCATAGGAAAAAGTATCTTTTAAATGTCCTAGAAGATGACATAGAAGATATGTCATGATATGTGCTTGACATTGAATGTTGTGTTCTCATACTCCATAGGAACAAGTATCTTATAAATGTTCGAGAAGATGACATATCTTGCAATTGAATGTTGTGTTCTCATATTCAGTAGGAACAAGTATCTTATAAATGACATAGAAGATGACATATCTTGCAACTAAATGTTGTGTTCTCATATTCAGTAGGAACAAGTATCTTATCCATGACATAGAAGATGACATATCTTGCAACTAAATGTTGTGTTCTCATATTCAGTAGGAACAAGTATCTTATCCATGACATAGAAGATGACATATCTTGTAACTAAATGTTGTGTTCTCATATTCCATAGGAACAAGTACCTTATACATGACATAGAAGATGACATATCTTGCAACTGAATGTTGTGTCCATACTCCATAGGAACAAGTATCTTATAAATATCCTAGAAGATGACATATCTTGCAACTGAATGTTGTGTTCTTATACTCCATATATCTTATAAATGTCCTAGAAGATGACATATCTTGCAACTGAATGTTGTGTTCTCATACTCCATAGGAACAAGTATCTTATAAATATCCTAGAAGTGTTGTGTTCTCATACTCCATATATCTTATAAATGTCCTAGAAGATGACATATCTTGCAACTGAATGTTGTGTTCTCATACTCCATAGTTCTCATACTCCATAGGAACAAGTATCTTATAAATATCCTAGAAGATAGACATATCTTGCAACTGAATGTTGTGTTCTCACACTCCATATTTCTTATAAATGTCCTAGAAGATGACATATCTTGCAACTGAATGTTGTGTTCTCATACTCCATATTTCTTATAAATGTCCTAGAAGATGACATATCTTGCAACTGAATGTTGTGTTCTCATACTCCATAGGAACAAGTACCTTATAAATGTCCTAGAAGATGACATATCTTGCAACTGAAGGTTGTGTTCTCATACTCCATAGGAACAAGTACCTTATAAATGTCCTAGAAGATGACATATCTTGCAACTGAATGTTGTGTTCTCATACTCCATAGGAACACGTACCTTATAAATGTCCTAGAAGATGACATATCTTGCAACTGCAACTGAATGTTGTGTTCTCATACTCCAAAACCTCCTATGTTGTGTTCTCATAATCCAAAACCTCCTATGTTGTGTTCTCATAATCCAAAACCTCCTATGTGTATTTAAGACTCTTCCACGTGAGAATCAGATTTTCCAAAAGATCCTTACTAAGGTTTATCTTAGCATAGAGTTGTGCACATTAAGGTTTATCTTAATGTAGAGTTATGCACATAAACTAGTTACAGATCTCTCAAAATATGATTTTAATATTTATATAAGTGCCCAAAGCAAATTCCAATATCATAAAAAAATGGTAGATACCAAAAATGTAATGGCAAATTGGGAAGATAAATCCAAACTGTGATTCTAGTAACTGGGGCAGTGCTAGCATCAAATTCACAGAACAGAGCATTAACAAAGCATTTATAGAGTGTGTAACATCATATAAGAGTAAGATAACAACCACACGCCAAAGATAACCCATAAAGCATTGCACCAGAATGACCGCTAAAATAGTACGCTAATCTATCATATGATAAGTCTGATCTTACTGTCTTTATTCTAAAAAATGGTTCTTGCATACAACGTTTAATTTAGTGTGCTCAACTCTTCAATAACAAACAAATTTCTACTGAGACGTATTTACGTGAGGGAAAAAGGACCGACACTTAACCAAAAAAAAAAACCTACTTAATCCCTTAATGATTTGTTAAAGATCATACTTCAGACATTACAAAACATATTTATAAACTTAAAAAATGCCAGAGGGTGAAAGAGATACAACTTACATGTAAGTCACGAGGAGGCTGATAATGAACACTGTGGTGGTTGTAAACGGCTCTTGCCATGCTAGTAGCTCTTGAAACCAGGGTACAATATTCATGATAAGTGGACTAACAATTTCCTGCACATAACAAGATATTAACAGTTGCCAGTGACAAGGAAAGAAAGAGACAGACGCATTTGAAATGAGGCATTACCTTTAGAATTTTAGCATTCTCAGTAATGCCTTCTTCTCTGAAGCCTTCAACGCTTACCCTTGCATTTTCTGTTTTCTTTGCTTCCAGTGTTGATTGCTGGACTGTCGTTTCAAGAGGTGTCAACTCCCCAACCTGAGATTTTCCTACAGAGATGGTCTCTTTCTTATCGACTCTAAATTCTTGGCAGTCCATAACACCCAAAAATTGCAACAAGAGAGCTGATGGACACAAGTGGGCATCCTTGTGATTTCTTCCTGTGCGAATACTGTTGGCCATTTCTTCAAGTACATAGTCACCTCCTGGCAGTACCTCCTCTGACAGGGTGAAAGTTAGAAGGGTTTGAGGGCATGGTGGGAATATCTGAAATGATTCCCTTGTTGCATGAAGCCGAACTACTCCAACGACTGATCTAGCTATTGCCTCCTTTTCTTCTCTGCCTTTGAGACCAAACCTGCGAATAAATTTATGCACAGTTACCACCTCCTTGATCAATGCTAGCCAGTAATCACGACGGTCTGAGGAAGTCAATTCAGGGAACTCCAGTATTAGAGGTTCTTCCCTGCAAATGCATGACCAATTCCCAACTCCATTAGGTCTGTATAAGAAGCATTTAATTTTTATTATCAAGAAACAGAACTTTATATTATAATAGATAAATTATAGTAGATCTCTTAAACCAGGGTTTGTCAAGGGAAAAACAAAGTTTAGTGAAAACTAAAATCCAAATCTCTATATGCCTACAAGATTTAGGATTTACATGGATCTAAGAATGAGAAAAAATAATTCTACAATTTAATATAGATGAAATGTATAAGAAAATATATGTTAGTTCTAATTAAAATTAGAAATAAAAGAATTAAAAAACAAATAAAACATTACAAATATAATGAATTCATATTAAACTGAACAGTGCATCTAATTTTTTTATTATAATAAATCACAATGTGGAACACCATACCCCTGTTCACATTGTTTGAGATCCTTCCAAAAAAAACCTTCATTTCACATTGCCAGCACGGCAAAAAGAAATTAGATGTCATGTTTAAGCTTTTCAGAATGAATTCTGCTATCACTAGGATAACTCATAACTTACATGTCACTGGATTCATAAATGACGGCCTTGTCAAAAAGAAGGGCGCCCCATGGACCTGTTGAACCGGCTTTCACTTGTTGATGTGAATCAGCTGAAAGATCAAACTTTATGGGCTCGTCATATGTAATGGCTCCAGAGGTTTCGAAATACAGTGCATAGTTAGTCAGTGTCAACCGCCCTGATCATTCACCCATGGAAGCAAACAATTCTTCAGGTCTATATACTCTATATTCTTTATTTGACTAATCTCACTGGACTACCAAAAAATAGACATGTATATACCTAAGAGGACAGTTACTGTTTAAAAGAAATATCTGTTTGAGGGATGAGAATAAATATTTCAAGGGTAGCACCTGTAAGCATTATTTCTAGTATGGTGACATGGCCCAATCTCCTCGACTGAGATGGCCATTAAATAGCCGATCAATAGTGTCATTTTCCAGAGTCCTCTAAATTTTTAGATATATGATGTGTATTTAAATGAGGAATGTATATATATGAAAAGTATATATAATGTGTATTTAAATGAGGAATGTATATATATGAAAAGGGTAGTATATATAATGTGTATTTAAATATGAGGAATGTATATATATGAAAAGTATATATAATGTGTATTTAAAAATGAGGAATGTATATATATGAAAAGTAGGAAAACTTTCTGTAAAAATCAGAAATCACATCTTAAGAGTTTTTGTCGGTAAAAATTACAAATCACAAATTATAAATCACATCACCAGAGTTTTGTCCCTAAAAAATACAAATCACAAATTACAATCACATCATCAGAGTTTTGTCTATAAAAAATACAAATCACAAATTACAAATCACATCATCAGAGTTTTGTTTCGTCGGTAAAAATTACAAATCACATCATCAGAGTTTTGTCGGTAAAACTTACAAATCATATCACCAGAGTTTAGCTTTGTCCGTAAAAATTACAAATCACATCATCAGGTTTTTGTTTTTGTTTTGTCAAAGAGTTTCGAACCATCCAGTTTTTATTTTTTTGGGTGGGTCAGAGTTTTGTTTTGTCGAAGTGTTACGAACCATCCAATTTTTTTGGGTGGGTGGGAGAAATGATTGTTATCCTTTCTACTAGATTTCAGTTTTATTTTGGGTTTTTGGGTGGGTTAGAAAAATGATTGTTATACTTGGGATTGTAGCAAAATAGCAAAGGTAGGTGGCAACAATGATTGTTATCCTTTCTACTTAGGTTTCAGTTTTATTTTGGGTGGGTGGAAGAAATGATTGTTATACTTAGGTTTCAGTTTTATTTTGGGTGGGTGGAAGAAATGATTGTTATACTTAGGTTTAATTGTAGCACATGATACGATGAACTTTATTATAATGATTTGGAGCTTTATTGTTGAGTCTGAATAGTGCTTCAACAAATGAGCTTTATTATAATGATTTGGAGCTTTATTGTTGAGTCTGAATAATCCTTCTGTTGAAGCACGTATATTTCTCACACAGAATATAAATATATCTCTCACTAAAAAATTGGAGTACATATATATATAGGGCTTTTAACAAGCTTCACAAAAGAGTGTATTGAAACAATATAGCTTTATTATAATGATTTGGAGCTTTATTGTTGAGTCTGAATAATCCTTCTGTTGAAGCAAGTATATTTCTCACACAGAATATAAATATATCTCTCATTAAAAAATTGGAGTACATATATATAGGGCTTTTAACAAGCTTCACAAAAGAGTGTATTGAAACAATATGCTAAACTTGTGAATGTAAGATCTTGCTGCTTTAAACTAGTCAGACATATATAAATACATACCTGGCCAGCTTGTACTGCCAATGTGACGCACTACTCTCTGTGTTGCTCCCCTGCCGTCAACGTGCAATATTATCTCTCCCTTTGCAAGGTTTAAGGTGGGCATCGTCTGTTTCTTCAAATCGTTTACAGATCTGGCCGATACACATAATACCATGCTAAAGCACCAAATTTTACATTGAAGGTTCCTCTAGAATGTCTCAGTCATAACCAGTGTTCTAACAACCTCAACTTAGTATAGTGGAGGTTTTCACAGTTCGGCATGTTGTCATAGCATTTTGGTTTAAACTGCGTAGAATATTTTAGTCCACGACAGCATTTGGATTGAACAAGGGAGTTTTCCTATTGAAAAAGCGAATTAACATAGTGAAAAGTTGGAGAAAAAAGGATCCATGTCAAAGCCAAGCCCAATTAGTTGAGAACTTTGCAAAAATATTTTACTATTATAACTTTTCATGACTTAATACGTCCAATTGGTATAAACTTTATCTTCTAATTTTATTACATATTTTTCTTTCAGCAAATTTATTTGCCACACTTTTATTGAAAAAGGGTTCAATACACAGGTCTGACAAGTCCAAATTTTGGTACGAAGTGTTTCAATTGAAAAAGAGCTCAAAACACTGTAAGGTAGATTTTTTGGAAGTTTCATTTTAAGTTCATTCTTCTTAAAATTTCATGACCTTTCCTAGTATTACAACTTCTCAATGACTTAACAAGTCCAATTGGTATAAACTTCATCTTCTAATTTTATTAGATATTTTTCTTTCAGCAAATTTATTTGCCACTCCTTTATTGAAAGAGGGTTCAATACACAGGTCTGACAAGTCCAAATTTCGGTACGACGGGTACCAAATTTTTTGGAAGTTTCATTTTAAGTTCATTCTTCTTAAAATTTCATGAGCTTTCCCAGCATTACAACTTTTCAATGACTTAACAAGTCCAATTGGTATAAACTTCATCTTCTAATTTTATTAGATATTTTTCTTTCAGCAAATTTATTTGCCACACTTTTATTGAAAAAGGGTTCAATACACAACTTTTCAATGGCTTAACAAGTCCAATTGATATAAACTTCATCTTCTAATTTTATTAGATATTTTTCTTTCAGCAAATTTAATTGCCACACTTTTATTGAAAAAGGGTTCAATACATAGGTCTGACAAGTCCAAATTTTGGTACGAAGTGCTTCAATTGAAAAAGAGAAGAGCTCGAAGTGCTTCAATTGAAAAAGAGAAGAGCTCAAAACACTTAAGGGTTTTTTTTGGAAGTTCCATTTTTAAGTTCATTCTTCTTAAAATTTCCGGTAGTTTTTTTGGAAGTTTCATTTTAAGTTCATTCTTCTTAAAACTTAATGACCTTTCCCAGATCTACCATTAGAAAGCTAACATTGTTAATTGGAGTTAGAGATGGAAGGGTTCACCTAAATTTACAAGTGCACCCACAAGTGAAGCTAAGGCACAGTTTAATTTTTTCTTAATTTTGACTTAGGAAAATTCTAATTTTCCTATAGTCAAAAAAAGATTCGATTTCAACCATACATTGAGTTCTAATCTCAGCCGTTCATGGAAGATGGAAGGCCAAGTCGACTTTACAAAGAGAGAAAGGGCATAGACTTAGTTAATGATTATGCACTAGAGACTTGTGTGTTCAGAAGAAAGGTTTCTAGATCAGCGCAATAGTGCAAAAAGGGAGGCCAAATAGACTAGAAATTCTTCAACCGATGTACTTTGTTTCCAGGGCTGTGTTAGCCTTGTGCAAGAGGGTTGAGTTAGCTTGTAATAGTTGTGTAACAACTACACATACTGTTAAACACACACACACACATGGAATGGACCGGAGTTAAGATAGAAGGTGAGATGCTTTTACTATTTAAATGATATACATTTATAATACATTCATATGACCTTGGTTTTGTATTCCAAGGTCTCTTGGACTCCCTTGGACTATTCACATTCCACACCCAAAAAGATAGAACATGAGATGCTTTTAGTATTCAAATGATATACATTTATAATATATTCATATTACCCTTGGTTTCATATTCCAAGATCTCTTGGAATCCCTTTAGACTATTCACATTCCACACCCAAAACCCTTAGAGGATTAGATGTCCAACATTGCCCCCTAATCCAAAGGGGTATATATGAGTCTTAACCGGTGATGGTTTAAGGATGACCACCAACACTAGAACACTTAGTGCAGTTCTTGGAACTCTTCCAAATTTGTAAAAAATTGAAGTCTTCTGCTAGAGGAAGTGCTCCTTAATGCTTTGAAGAGGGAGACCTTCAACCTAGAGAAGAGAGGTCTTCAACCTACATAAAAAATAAAGAAACTCGACCTGAAAAGGAAAGTCTCAACCTGTGGTGGTTTAAGGAAAGCCACCAACCATAGTCATATGATCAGGGCTTATGTGTCTTTGGCTACAACTCTAAATATGGGTATAGTTGTCTCTAGCTACAACTTTGAATTTGGGTAAAGTTGTCTCTAGTTGTAGGCTTAGGCAACAAGTTCAGGTTGTGGCTCAGGCTCGCTTGATGTGGTTTTGAAGCTTGTATATGACCATAAATTACCCTCTGTCAAATGCAAGGTGAGAAAATAAAGAAAACTCAATTGCACGACTTTTTAACACTCTAGAAGAAAGTCTGACATATGACTTAAATACGTTCTTGGTTGTTGAAGCCCGTTGCCAAGAAACGATCCATCCAAGGTGAATCTTTCTTGTTACAAGATGTTTGTTTTTGAAGCATCTATTTGAGTGATGAGTGTGCTGACCACAATGCTCACACGGATGAAGAAACAATGATCTTTCACATGGCCAACTCTGTCACAATGTTGGCATTTTTAACATATTGTGGTTGCGAATGAGGAGCAGGAACAGGTGATGATGAGTTGTTTTGAAGAAATCTAACATTATGAAACTAAATAGGTTTAAGAGTAGTCAAGAATATGAAATGACACCTCCTTTTCATATCCAAGACCTATTCTATGCTTATTGTTGCCATGCACTCTTGCAATATTTATATTTTGTCTCTCTTCTTGGACTCTTATATACCCCTTCAGATTAAGAGGGGAAATGTTGGACACCTAATACGCCAAAGTTTTTGGGTGTGGAATGTGAATAGTGAAGGGAGTCCAAGAAACATTAGAACGGTCACATATTATATTTATATGTAATATCTTTATGAGTAATAGAGTAATTCGCGCTTATTTTTCATCTCTAGTTGCACACTCCAACAATGGTATTAGAGCACTATGAAATCCAACACTATGAAACTGAATAGGCTTAGAGTAGTCTTAAGTATGAAATGACACCTCCTTGTCATATCCAAGACCTGTTTTATGCTTTTTGCTGACAAGCTCTTCCCAAGGTTGATGATGAACTTGGGAAGTGTAGACTGAATTTCTGCTTCTGCATGCAAATCAATGCCTAACCTCAACCTTGTTGATCTTATTAGTTTTTGGCAATTGATGGGAGTTTGTCTCAAACTCAAAGAAATGATTGTTCTGAACAATAACGAGTTCAGAATGATGACTATGTTGTTGTAGCTGAGATTCAAGTTGCAAAAATTCATTTTTTTCTTGTGCATTTTGTAGACATGTTTGAATGTCAACATGAGTGATTTCATTGATTGTTCAGAATAATGACTATTTTGTTGTAGCTCCTCTTGCTGTAGCTAAGATTCAAGCATTTGTTCAGAATAATGACTATGTTGTTGTAGCTCCTCTTGCTGTAGCTAAGATTCAAGCAACAAAAAATCAATTTTTCCTTGTCAATTTTGCAAACATGTTTGAATGTCAACCAGAGTGGTTTTGTTTTTGTTGATTTTAAATCTACTTTCAACAAAAGATGAGATTAGAGTGCTTAATAACTCTAATAAGACATGAATTTTCACCATTATTCAAACAAATCAGTTCAACAAATTACCAAAAATGTACTTGTAAAGGCAGATAGCTAACAATGCTCAAATTACCAAAAATGTACTTGTAAAGGCAGATAGCTAACAATGCTATATTATTGCGGTTGAATATAAAGATTGGCAACCTTCTCACTTTACTTTAGCTCTAACACACTTTGTTAAAGAACCTTCTCGGATTCAGAAAAGATATAGGAAGGTTGAATTTCAGACTTCCATGCAAATAATACCAACAACATAAAGTCCACTCTCAAGTTGGACCACAAAACGATAAAAAACAGAAATTGTATCCTGTCCTTCGAGATCACAACAAAATATTAAAGGTTATGCAAATTTTGTAGTCACTGGACGAAGAAGAAGTCGACTTCAAACCAAGGTCTTGAAATATTCAAGAATCTTCAATGCAAGGAAGTCTTTGGCAACAACTTTATTTTGCTAGATGACAATTTTTTCTCAAAAAAATGGAAATAACTAGAATCATATATTAAAGTCGGCAATCACCATCTCCAAAAATTCCAAGATCTTCTTCTTGTTGGTCTTTTTATTGATTATACTATAGTGGAAATCAAGTATGCATCTCCCTTCTATAGTTGCTATCAAAATACTTGTAAAATTTCAATAGAAAAACCTCAATACCGCAATTCAGTTGTGAAAACAAAACAAGGTTGCAAAAGTGATGGCTCTCCAAGTTGCACTCGAATTTATTGCTTACGAACTATTTTTATTACCAATGTTCCTTTACACACTAACAACACACCATTTTTCTCTCAGTGTCTTTTTTTTCTCTTGCAACAACTTCAATAATCAAAAGGTCAGTTGATCCGACGATCCAAAAACTAAGCTAGCTATAAAACACTTATTCCATTCATCTAATAGGATTTTGAAATAAGGCCTTGAAAGGCCCACTTTGAGGTTGAGGCGGACTTGTAGAAAACCCTCACATCAGGAGGGAGTTAGCGAGGTGTTAAGACAACTCCTCCTATTCCACTTAGCCAACAGATCAAGTCAAAGTCTTTAGGATAATATGTGGGAACCAAAACTGGGGGTGCAACTACAAAGCTTAACCGGGGGTACTGTATAGATTTAGTGGGTCATGAGCTACTGTCTTTCCAACATATTTGGATCGTTCCTCAACTTGACAACTACATTCTCACAATATATAGTGGTTGAATTTGCTAAGAGCTCGAACCAACAGACATATGAATTGAACACCCCTTCAAATTTAATGAAATTTTTGAGATTGCTAGATTTGGAATTATGGACGAATATGTGTCTGCATACCACAAATTCAAGGTTCAACTATACATTATTATAATGAATGAGGAGCTAGGTGGCATTCAGGCAGACGACGAGGTTGCGAGATCATCGTGGTTTACTACAAATCTTACAGTGGGACCAGATGAGACACTACCAATTTACATTGGTATAAACTGCGTGAGAAGCAATGCAAGGACATGAGAACGGGTTCAAATGTCTCCCTTTTCAGAGAAAGTCATTGGTGCCATGAAAAAAACCTCCACAACAAACATTTTTGAGCGAAGTATGAATGCTCTAAACCTCTACAACACCATTCACAATTACTAGGTCAACACTTTCTTCCTGAAATGTCAGTAGCAGTGTAGACATTTGTCAGAGACCCCACTATCAAAAATAGATTAGTGGCAACAAAAAGGGAGTGTTGCACTTCTGAAAGGGTAGAGAGTGTTTCTTTCACCCCACAAAATAAGGAAACGAGAATACACACTGCAAGTAGAGCTCGCAACAGAAAATAATTGCTCAGAGAACAACTCTACTCATGAGCAATTCTCTCACCACCGATAAGGAAGCACTATACTCCATGGTTTTCTTGATATCTTAATCAGGAAACCATTCCTTTTAGAGAGGGAATTTTGAAACCTTATTGAGTGCGGAAGATTTGTTTCTACGTAACATAGTTGGTGCGGAGGAACATTGTGTCAAGGCATAATTATCTGTGCGAGAGGTTACACAGTTCTAATATCTCAAAGATAATCGCTATAGATAGGGTTGAGGAATGACAGACATGAGGGCACACATGTTTGGTGACATAATAGATATAAAGGCCATAAAAACAAGTGGCTCATTCACATGAGCAAGGTAGTAGATCGCCTACTTTGATACCATGTTAAAGACATACATGGAATGGACAAGAGAGAAGATAGAACATGAGACCCTTGGTTTCATATTCCAAAGTCTCTTGGACTCCCTTAGACTGTTCAAATTCCACACTTGAAACCCTTAGAGGATTAGATGTCCAACATATACTAGAGTGTCGAGTTAGCTTGTAACCGTTGCGTAAACCAAGAGGGCTAAGTGTGTCTGTAACAACTACGTAACAATTGCGCAAACAAGGAGGCCAAGTTGGATAAGACTATGTAGATCAGTATGCTGAGGGACAATGAATTGATTTTTTTTTCCCTCTCATTTATTATAATTGTTTGAGATCTTTGAAGAGTAGAATAATAAAACACACAGTTGGTAGGTTTTCCCTAGTTGGGATTTCTTGGGTAATTTCTAGTGTATTTTTTATTGTGTTCTCGTGTCTTCATGAATTTATTTTCTGCTGCTATTATTTGCTAGAATACTCAACATATTTAGTAAAAGTGTTTGGGGTTCAGTTTTTAGTTTCTTCATTGCAGAATTTTATTAAATTAAAAGTTGGGTATTAAAAAACTAACATGGTATTAGAGAAACTCTCTGATTGAAGACTAGAAAGTGTGTTATTTTCCTCAGAAGCAGGAGAAAGATGTAAGAAAGGGGACACAATTCACTTCAAGGTTGAGTAAAGGTTTTTGGCTACATGACCAAGGTACAATTTTCACTAAGGTTTTCTCCTCGCATGCTCTATGCAAGGATTTCTAAGTAGTTAAAACAAGCAAGATGACATATTTGGGGCTTGAGATTTGAGGATCGCTGTGATGGGGCCTCCAATTTCTATTCTTGGAAGAAGAGGATCATTGTAGTTTTGGAGGAGCAAGGAGTTTGGGAATTTGTGGAGAGTCCACTACCTGCATTAACAAATCCTCAACGACTAGCCCAACATAAGAAGACGCTAGAAAATCCTTGAAGGAGTCAAGGATCACATCATACCTCACCTTTTTTGGAAGATATTACAAGCTATGTGGGAAAGTATATTAGGGTTGTACCAAGGTATAAGTGAGGCTAGGAAGTTGGCACTCATAGATAAACTTAGAAATATGAATATGAATATGAATATGAATAAGTTTAAGTCCATGATTTATTACTTGACCAAACTCACCCAAGTGAAGGATGATTAGCCATGGTTGGGGAGATGGTCTTGAATCGAGACCTTGTCAGTTTTGCACTATTGGGCTTTCCCGATTCATGGGAAAACTTCACTGATGCAATGCTTCCATATGGGGAGTGGCTATGGAGTGGTTGCGTGCAAGAGGAGATTCAAAAGCAAGATAAATTTGGGTCTCAGCCGAAGGCTAAAGAAGAGAAAAATGTTTCCCTAGTAAAGGGGGAAAGCCAAGGGCAAGAAAAATCTAGGAGGGGTCGAGTCTAGTTCATGAGGCAAGAAGGAGAAGGATCTCAACAAAGTAAAATGCTTCTCTTCTCATCAGTTTGGGCACTACTCTGCCGAGTGTCCAAATAGGAAGAAGGGGCCCAAGAATGATCACGTGGAAACATTGACAGAGGTGGAGTTCACTTCTTAGTTTGAGGAGTTTTCCCTCATAGGTTGCATGACAAGCTCAATGGCCAATAGTGTATGGTATATTGATAGTGGAGAATCTTATCATATCACTGGGAACAAGGGTTATTTCAACCAGTTGAAAAAGAAGGATATGTAGTTTCATATAGAGATTGAAGATGATGGAAAATACCCTAAGTTGCACGATATGGGGTAACGGGTACGAGTACAAAACGCGACCCCCCCAAATTTTGGAAATGGGGAAAAACACACACACACACACACAATATATATATATATATATATATATATATTATTATATAAGGACATTTAGAAATGTTATGTGCAATCATAAAACATACATGGTACATTATAATTTATTACATTAATGATTAAATTGTCCAATGTCAATGCATAAACTACAAGTATGTAAATTTACATCACATTTACTCATGAATGATCACATAATGAAAATAGAAATATCCAAAACCAACCTTTATTATATATCCAAATTTCGAAATCAACCTTAATTATATATATGAGGGTGCAAGTACAATAAAGATTATGAGGCTGCAAGTACTATAAAGACTAAAGACTAATCCTCATCATCATAATCCTTGTCAAAAATAGAAGCAGAAGCATGCTCAATAGTGGATGGTGGAGATGAATAAGATTGGCCCATTCCACTTCTAGGCTCCCGGTCCTCAATATTCAAGGCAGCAAGAGAGAGCTCAAAATCAAGACTTTATGGATCCACATCCCATTCTTTAGAAGGACCACTGTTATATTTTGGACCCCTACGAGATGCAAGGCGAAGGGTGGAGTGCACATAAACAAGATCCTCGGCCTTCTGTGAGCCCAACTGGTCGCACTTCATTAAATGAATAAAACGATAAGTGCTCTGATTCCCTTTTGTTGACGAAGAGCTTTCCACTTGTGAAAGAACATGAATGGAAAGGTTTTGAAAATGTACATCATTTGCTTTATGACAAATCCACCATGTAACTGGATTCATAGTGCTTCTCTCCTCCAAAGCTTATATATCTAAATAATCATCTGATCCTGTAGAAAAACTAACAAATTATTCAAAGAACATGAATGGAAAGGTTTTGAAAATGTACATCATTTTCTTTATGACAAATCCACCACGTAACTAGATTCATAGTGCTTCTCTCCTCCAAAGCTTATATATCTAAATAATCATCTGATCCTGCAGCAAAACTGACAAATTCTTCCTTCACCTCCCTTTGTAGATGAGTTGGAAACATTATCATAAGGGTTTTTTTAACCCCATTAGCCACCTCTCTATCCTTATGGGGTGCCTTCCTCTTCCCATTGCTTTGAGCAATAAAATCCTCATCATAAAATTTGGAGCTCAAGGCATGTGCTAAAATGTGCAATGGAGTGTTGGAATTGCTCCACCTATTAACAATGATTTTCTTGACTAAATCAGCAAAATGATCATCAACAAATAAAAGCTGTGGAGATTCCTGTGAAATGATTTCCATAGTTTTATCAACCACGGTATCCATGCCATCATATACCTCTCCTAAGAAAGGTTGGTCAATGTCAACATTCCAGAGAAGCTCAAATGCAAGGGTTGTGACCTTTAGCAAGAATCCTATTTTGCTCCACCACCACTCATCAAGGCATATTCTATGCACCATATATCTCCAATTTGAATCTATCTATCTCCACTCGACCCAACGTTGACTCACCACCATAGAAAATAATGGTTGCTTAGCCTTAACCAGGAAACACAACATTAGGAAGTTTGAGGCATATATTTTCTCAACAACTTTTTAACAACTCCAATTTGGAGCACTCTCGAAATATTGCTCAAGATTGGTGGTGGCTGATGATGAATTTAACAATCTCCTTTGCTTCACCGGTGATTTTCTTTATCCATGGACCTTTATTGTTGATATTTTCTAAGATCAAATTCAAATTATGGACAATGTAGGGTGTCCAAAATATGTGGTCATGCCTCTCCTTAATAATTAAATCTGTAGCTTTGCAAACTAGTTCATTATCCGTGATAATTTTCACCACCCTGTTAGGTCCTATATGTTCAATAGATTTTATAATAATATAAAAAATGAACTGTGCATCTTTTACCTCTCTTGAGCAGTCTTCTGTCTTTAAAAACATTGCTTCTTTTGGTGAAGTGGCAATGAATTTATCAATGGCCTGCAATGGCTTGAGCCTTATATTTGTCCACCCATATGAGACTATGCTAACCCTAGAGCTACTCTAGGGAGAATGAATTTGTGATAAGATATCCTCCCCAAGCTCCTCATCGTTCCTCATTTTTGAGAAGCTGAGTTCTGACTCTCATAGTTGGTCCCCTTGTACCCTATGGTAGCTTTGTTAACTTCCCTTATCATATCTTTCCAATAAGGAGAACGAACACCATTGAATGGGATACCACATGCATAGATCCCAAGCCACTCTAGAATCAACTTCTTCTCTCACTTGCACATTCATAAATTTAGAAATTATGCTATCTTGAATTGAAGTGGATGCCACTTTGGTATTTTTGGATGGTGGTTGTTCTTGTTGTTGAGTGGCTCTCCTCTTCTTTTCTTCAGCCACAATCCTTGGCTTAATGTTTAGTGGAGCTTGAAGAGTATCTTGAGTAAGATCTACATGCCTTATTTTAAATCCATTTGTCTCATCTTGCTCTTTGAAATGTCCTCTATCCAACTTGGTTCGTTTCTCCTTTGGAACATGTACATATGCATCACATCCAAATACCCTCAGATGTGAAAGAGAGGGTTTCTTACCAGTCCATACTTCTTGTGGAGTCTTATCATCTAACGCTAATGAAGGTGACTTGTTGACCAAATAACATGCAGTATCCACTGCCTCTGCCCAGAATTCCTATCCTAACCCAGCACCACTAAGCATGCTTCTTTCCCTTTCCATCAACGTCTTGTTCATTCTTTTTGCAACTCCATTTTGCTGAGGTGTATATGGAGTAGTCTTCTGCCGTGCTATACCACACTTCCTACAGAATTCTTCAAATTCCTTGCTACAGAATTCTCCACCATTATCTGTCCTCAACACCTTTATCTTCTTCTCTGTTTGATTTTCCACCAGAGCCTTAAATTCTTTAAACTTATCAAAGACTTCAGATTTCTTCTTAAGGAAATATATCCATGTATTCCTTGAGAAGTCATCTATAAATGATACATAGTACATAGACTTACCTCTTTGAAATGTCCTCCTCACCAATGGTTCTGTTGTTTCTGTGCAACTTGTTACATCGCCATTCCCATGAGCCACCACCTACACATCCTTGGTTCTGTTGTTTCTGTGCAACTTTTTACATCGCCATTCCCATGAGCCACCACCTACACATCCTTGAAGCTTCTGAACATGCCTCCAAAGAGGATAATAGTCAACCCTCAGGTTGGACTTGGGGGTTGAACTTGCACCTTGGTCTGAAACCGTTGCTACAAAAACAAACAAACAAACAAACAAACAAACGTTTTTCACATTTTTAGAAGCATAAAACCTTGAAAAATAGAAGAAATCGTGGGAAAAACTAACAAAATGAATGCTTCTTACCCAAATTAATTTTTTGCAGCTCAAGCTACCCCAAAATGCCACAAAAGAAAAGAGAAAGATGGTTGTAGCTGAGCTAAAAAACAAGAATGTCGTAGCTGGAAACTCCTCACTCCAAATCTGCTTGTGAAATTTCTTTATCTTGTTGTTGAAATCTCATTTGCTCACTGTTAAAAACCTCCTAGCTGAAAGCACTGCTCTCTTCCTCTTTTCTCCTTGCTAGAATTGCCCCTCTAATTGAAACGAATTGCTCAATTCGTGTGATGAGGGAATGAAGTGTGTGTATATTTATAACTTGTGATGAGGGAATAAGGTGAGTGTATTTTTTATAAATTTTGAGAGCCATCTGGAAACATCCAAAAAAAATATTTTAATCATAAAGAAAAATCATTTTAACGTTGAAATGTGGTCGTATGACCTTGAATGCATTTCAGGTCATACTGGGCCATGTTTTAGCATTATGAAATGTGCTAGTATGGCCTGAAACATGTTTCAAGGCCATGCCAAATGTGTTTAGTGTTTCCGTACCGTTTGTTTTTCCAAAAATGCACTCTGGCCTAGCGTTTCCAGTTTCCTACAACATAGGAGATACCTAGCATAAGGCTGGATATTGTCAAGTTTGATAGGGAGTCTGGGAAGCCTCTCCACCTGAGAGATGTCATTTACGTCCCAGGGTAAAAGAAAAATCTTGTTTCAATCTCAACCTTGGAGAACAAGGGATATGAGGTCATCTTCAACAGAGGAAAGGCCTTCCTCAAGCCCTTAAACTCTGGACCCATGAAGCATATTGGAGTTAGAGTGAAAAACTATAGAGGTTACACTTTGAGACAGTTGTAACGTTTAGCAACAGAGAGATCAGTGCACATAAATGTAACCTTGGGGAGCTTTGGCATAGGCATATGGGTCACTTACAAATTTTGAGCGAAATTTCCACAGGGTTACCACAAGACAATGTAAATCAACATGACGTGTGCAACGGTTGCACAGTTGGAAAGTATGCCAAGACATCCTTTTCTTGAGAGACAAGAGGATCAAGAGCATCTTGGAGTTGATACATTCAAATGTATGTAGACCATTTTCTTCTCCATCCTTGATGGCATACAAATATTATGTCACCTTCATTGATGACCACTCGAGAAAGATGTAGATCTTCATCATGAAGAAGAAAGATCAAGTCTTCTCAAAGTTCATGGAGTTCAAAGCATTGGTGGAGAACCAGATTGATAGAATGATCAAGGCGTTGAGGTCAAACAATGGTGGAGAGTACATCTCCAATGCCTTTAGAGACTTGTGTGCCAAGGAGGGCATTAGGATAGAGCTCACCACGCGACACAACCCTCGAAACAATGTAGTTGTTGAGCACAAGAACCATCTCCAATGCCTTTAGAGACTTGTGTGCCAAGGAGGGCATTAGGATAGAGCTCACCACACGACACAACCCTCGAAACAATGTAGTGCTTGAGCACAAGAACTAGAGAATTGTTGGATCTACTAGGGCTATGTTGCATGACTAGGGGCTGCCTATGTTTCTTTGGGCAAAGGCATGAAACACTACAGTATTTTTGCAAAATAGGATTCCAGACAAGGTGCTAGGTAGAGTCACACCAAAGGAGGATTTCACAAGCAAGAAGATTGATGTGTCTCACTTCCAAATCTTTGGTAGTCTTGTTTATTCTCATGTGCCTTCAGATAGCTAGAAGAAATTGGAGCCCATAACAGAGAAGGAAATTTTCGTGGGTTACAGTGAGACATTTAAAGCATACAGGGTGTATGTCCTAGCACTCAAAAAAACAGTGGTCTGGCAATGTGAATTTTAAGGATGAGAGGGCTCTTAGGAAGTCCTTAAAGTGTGAGCAAGGTGCATCACATGAGAAGCAACAACAAGATCCCAAGTAGGAGGCTCAACTAGCTCCTCAGGCTTCATCATAGTTGGCTGTTGGGCAAGTCGAGCAACACACAGATGAGGAGAAAGGTTGAGAAACACATAGATGAGGAGAAAACACAAGAATATGAGGAAAGAGTAGAGCTAGAGTTTCCCAATCAACCAATGACTCAAGTGGGCAGATCAATTAATTAGGAAGGCTCAAGAGAGAGTTGGAGCTTGCAGTTTCACATTCAGACAAAGTAAACAACCACAAAAATATATGGGGTGCATGGCACTTATGATTGAGGTGATAGAATCTAAGCCTTCTTGTTATAAGGAGGCAACTTCTCAACCGGTATGATGAGATGCCATGGTGGAGGAATAATCCTCTATAATGCAAAATGATGTCTAGGAGATTGTGCCAAGACCAATTGACGAATTAGTGGTTGGTTCATGATGGGTGTACAAGATTAAGCATGTAGCTTATGGGAGTATGGAGAAGTACAAGGCTAGGTTTTTGGCCAAAGGTTTCTCTCAGGTCAAAATGATAGACTGTGATGAGACATTTACACCAATCGCCTGATATTCGTCCATTAAGACTATTCTAGTGATTGCGGTGCACATAGGGTGGAAGATCCACCAAATGGACGTAAAGACTGCCTTCCTTAATGGAGTTGTTGAGGAAGAGATATATGTTGAGAAACCGGAGGGATTTTAGACTTTTAGGAGAGACACACATGTGTACAGGTTGAAGAGAGCTCTTTATGGGCTCAAAGAGGCACTGAGGGCATGGTATGCCCAGATAGACAACTACCTTCTTGAATTGGACTTCACTAAGAGGGAATTTGACCCTAACCTGTAATATGTTGTGGTTGAGGGCCAACCCCTCATTCTTGTGTTAAATGTTGACGATTTGATATTGTTAAGGGATGAGAAGCTCATTTGTGATTGCAAGAGAGATCTTGCACATGAGTTTAATATGAAGGATGCACTATTTCCTTGAGTTAGAGGTTTAGTAAGGTGATGAGGAGATATTATTGGGACACGACAGGTACATGCAATAGATTCTCAATAGGTTCCACATGCAGAATTGAAGGCCAATGACCATGCCTCTAGTCACAAACTGGAGGAAGGTGGATACTCCCAGAGGTGAGTGGGTGGATGCCACTCTATATAGGCAACTCACAGGGTCATTGATGTATCTTGTGAACACATGACTAGACATTTTCTTTGCAGTTAACCAAATGAGCCAATTTATAGTTGAGAGCCAATTTATAGTTGAGCTGACCAAAGTGCATTGGGTTGCTACTAAGCACGTGTTGAGGTATCTCAAGGGCACAATGGATTATGGGTTAATGTACACGAACGTTGATGGAGTGAGTCTTCAGGGATTCATAGATGCAAATTGGGTAGGGATTTCAGTAGACAGTAAGAGCACTTCAAGTTGTTCTTTCAATGTTGAATCCTCAATTGTTTCCTAGTGCAGCATGAAGCATAGATTAATGGCATTGAGCTCAGCTAAGGCTGAGTACATGCTTGGCAGCTTGCGAGGTTATTTAGTTTATGAAGGCACTCGTTGGGTTTTTCAATTAGAGGTTGGAGCCCATGGTAATAAAATGTGATAATCATAATTGCATAAGCCCTTTGAAGATCTAGTATTTCATGACCACTCCAAGCATAATTGAGATCAAGTACCACCATATCAAAGATTGTGTTTAGAGTGTTAAAGTTATACTCTAGTATGTTCCATAGAGGAGTAAGACAACAAATATCTTCACCAAGGCATTGGAAAGAGGTAGATTTGTCTACTTCAGAGATAAACTAGGTGTAGTACAGAACATTGTGACAACCCCAGTCTAATTCCCCCTCATTGTAAATAATTCACACACTTTGATTATAAATAAAAAAGCCTAAGAATTGGGACACAGATTCTATAGTTTGAGGGAGATTCCCCTCATTGTAAATAATTCACACACTTTGATTATAAATAAAAAAGCCTAAGAATTGGGACACAAATTCTAGAGTTTGAGGGAGGTTGCTTGGGTTTTTAAAGAGGCTCAACTTGCAACCATTGAAGGTTGGATGGTGTGCCTTAAATGGATTGGTTATATAAATTAATTCAGTCAAAAAAGAAGGACAAGGGACCATGCTTACCTTGGAATAATCTGCAAGGTAAAATGACAAAATTGAATGAGAAAAGGGCTATATGAGTAGTTGGGGACAAAGACTCAACCAAGAGGAAGTGGGGTGAAAGGAATTGCTGACACAAAACATCCCACAACACCACGCAGGACAAAACCACCATGGACGAGAAGGAAGGCATGACAATAATATCGGCCCACACAATTGAAGATGGTTGCAACAACCATGACAATAATATCGGCCCACACAATTGAAGATGGTTGCAACAACCATGACAATAATATCAGCCCACACAATTGAAGATGGTTGCAACAACTTGAGGAAAAAGGACAACCACCCTCAAGGAAGAGGGTGACCATACATGACAGAGATAAGGAGAGAGAATATGCACAAAGAGCACTCTCAGACATGGAGGAGAAGGGGGATCGAAGATTATTACAGAAAAGAGACATAGAACATGCATGGAGGGAACCATTGAGCAAGAACAAGGAAAGAGAAACTTTGTGATACTATCAAAACTCAAGGAAGAAGAGCCATTACAGAAAAGAGACATAGAACATGCATGGCGGGAACCATTGAGCAAGAACAAGGAAAGAGAAACTTTGTGATACTATCAAAACTCAAGGAAGAAGAGCCATTACTCGGTCAAGTGTTGGGAGGCAGAAGAATAACTCATAGGTGAGGACATGATTCTTTGGATTCCTGGTAAGAAGGAGGGTGGAAATGGTTTTCTTTGGATTCCCTTGAAAACTTCGGTGGGGGCCTATTCCTTGGATCCCTGGTAGAGAATTCTTAGCTCCCCTCTGCTTGTTTTCTTGGGTTTGAATTATGCTCTGGATTTCATTTTGCTGATTGGAGGGTGGAGGCACAAACTTTGGATTCCCTTGTTGATCAAAGGGTGGATGGTCAACCTATGGATTCTCTTTTGTTGATTTGAGGGCGGAGGCTCAGCCTCTGTGGATTCTCTTTTGTTGATTTGAGGGCGGAGGCTCAGCCTCTGGATTCCCTTTTTTTGATAAGGGTGGAGGCATAACCTCTGGATTACCTTTTTTTGATTAGAGGGTGGAGGCACGACCCTTTTGTTAATCTGAAGGTGGAGGTATGACCTTTGAATTCCCGTACTGATAAGAGGGTGAAGGCTTAGCCTCTAGATTCCCTTGTTAAGAAGAGGTTGGAGGCACAACCTCTGGATTCCCTATGAGACATTGACTACATGAAGGAGCTAATGGGTGCAGGTAGATGGTCTTTTGGAGTGCTTGTTTCAGGTGAAAGATTTGGTTTGATCCTTTAAGCCCTCATCCTCAAGCTCTGGAATCTGGCTCGAGGGTGACTACTACAAGGAGGACTTGGCTGCAGTGTGTGTAAGGTTGGGTGGAGAGTTGTAGTCCCACTCTCAGTTGCCTAGATACATTTATCAAAGATAAATGTATGTTGATGTCTCTTATGTTGTGAATACTTCATGATTTTTTAATGCATTGTGAATACTTTATGAATTTTTAATGCATTGTTTTATCATGGCTTATAATGCTAAGTAATGTGGTGTTCCCAACGCTGTTTAAAGGCATGGATATGTAATGGTTTAAGTTCTTGTGTTGGCCCAAGGCTTGTACTAATATGTATTCAATGTGCTTGTTCAATGCGTATGTCATGAAATGTGATATTTTTTGCTTGCTTGAGGAAGGAAGCATCCATATAGATATATTTCCCGAGTAAATGGAAAAGTTCCATGTATGTTCCTATGGGTTTGTTTTTCATTTATTATTAGTCGAGAGGCTTGTAACTTGGTGAGTTGTGACGATATAGAAATTTATCAAAAAGGGCCATAATGAAAATGAATGGGTAGACCCTTTTTGTATGTGCTATAGAATTGAAAGCAATGATTATTTAAGCCCTATTTAAATACTACTAAGCTTAGGAGGGATAATAAGGATACACATATATATATATTTATATTTATGCATTCATTAGGAGGGATAATAAGGATACACACATATATATATTTATATTTATGCATTCATTGGATGAGTTGGGCTGAAGTACTTCAAGCACAGGTAGGATAGCTTGGATGGTCTTGTGTGTATATATATATATATATATATATATGAACTATGTGTCGAAGGGCTCCTCTTAAGTGCATTATCAGTTACCAGGCACTAAGGGAGAAGCCCTTGAAAAACCACCGGGTCCAAGCTTTAAGCTTATTTGTACATTATTTGTACATATGGAAAGAGCGGGGACTAAATTGTAGGGCTTAAACTTCGTGTTGAATAAGCCTGGGTGATGGGGTGCCGAGACCAAACTCCAAGGGAGAGAAGCCCATACCACATATGCTTATGTCATGAGGGCCGAAAGTTAGGGCCTGGAGAAGTGCGAAGACACACATCGTAAGTGCCATATGGCTAAACCCCGTGTCCATGCACAAAGGTGAGAGATCCAAGCCATTGATGGGGAGGCACTATGGTCATTAGATGACCTCAGAGATTCCTCCACGTGGTTTTTGAATGGAGCATAATAGAAGATTAAAGTCACAAGGTGACTTGGCACAATGGGGCCAATATTAAGCGTTGGCGCATCTTCGCGACGGAAACCCCGAAACTGTTATTAAAGGTGGAGATGTGGTTATATCGTGCACTACTGGGATATAGGTATTGGGCCATGTTGATGGTGGGGTTTGCAGTACCATGCAATCTCGGAAGTTTGTACCTCGGAAGAACTGCCGATGGGCTGACCAAATAATTTTCGAACACCTTTCCCTCTAAGAGGGAGTGTTAATTGGATTAGATGGAAGGGTTCTGCTAAATTCATAAGTGCACTAAATTTGACAGAGAGCTAGCATACTTTGTTTCGAGGGTTGTGTTAGCCTTGGGTACGATGGTTGAGTTAGCCTGTAACAACTATGTAACAACTGTGCAAATAGGAGGGCCAAGTTAGTCTATAACAACCGCGTAGATAGGAGAGTTGAGTTTGCCTGTAACAACTGCGCAGATAGGAGAGTTGAGTTTGCCTGTAACAACTGCATAGACAGGAGAGTTGAGTTGGAAAAGAGGTGCACAGATCAATGTGTAATAACTGTGCAGAAGGAGAGTTGAGTTCACCTGTAACAACTACGCAGACGAGTTGAGTTGAATTTGGAGTTGGATAAGAGGTGCATAGATAAGTGTGTTGAGGGTTAAGGGACAACAAATTGAAGGAAAATTTTAGTAAAAGTGTTTGGAGTTCAGTTTTCAGTTTCTTCATTGCAGAATTTTTATTAAATTAACAAGGTGTTAGAAAGCTAATATCTACATCATCTTTTTAACGATCAATGTCATCTTTTTAAAATGGACCAAAATCTATGGGACAAAGTTCATGGACAAAGTTCCAGCAATAAGGTAAAACTTTAACTTCCAACAAAGTTTTTGCTAAGAGATAAAATGATGTGGACAAGTCCAAATTTTAATAGCACAAAGTTACTATTAAAAAAGAGATTCAAAACGCATGTAAGTTTATCTGAGCTTAACCAGATTCTAAATTAGATTCGAGTCATCCGAGAACCCAGCTCCATTTCTTTGTGGCTAGGCCCCCCAATAATCTACAGTCAAGGATGGCTATAAGTTTGGACATGTCCTGCAAGTACATATTTTAGTAACACAGTAGTCAAATATATGCAAATTTCAATTTGTACATGTCCAATACCTATAATTTCTCATGTCCTACAACTGTCCATAAAAGTCCAATTGGTTTAAGATGATTGATGCTTTCAGATGAAGCTAAAAATTAAAGATTAATGATGAATGAAGTGTTCAATTAAAGCCCATTGGGAAAATGAGGTGTTCAATCAAAATCCTGAGGACCTAAAATTTTCTATTCAGTTTAAACCAGCTGTGACAATAGCTCAACTTTTTTCATATGACAGTAAACAAAGCCAAGATGACCACTAAACTAGGTGAGCTTTTGAATAGAAGAAACAGAGGAGGTTTGAGATTACTTCTCCAGTTCCTTGACAAATTTATCATATAAAGGGAAGGGAAGACGTCCTCCTGTAGATGCTGTGAGTGTTTCAAACTGGAAATTTGCAGTTACAACATCTGCAACAAGAGGTACAGCAGGGGCCAACCGTGCAAATGCATCCACTCCCACGCTGCTTTCAACATCCACCTGAATCAAACACAACCAAATTTGAAACCAGAACCCATAATACAAACACACCAAAATTTTTATTAGATGTCTTGAAAACAAAGCACCATGACCAACCAGCATAGGCATCAAGTCAGAATAAAAAAGTGAGGATTCCTCATCGTCAAGTTCAGATGCAATTTCAGATGGCATTTCCTGCCTTTCTTTCGCCAAACATTCAGATCTCTCATTTTTCTCCTCCTCCTCCTCTTTCTCGGCCTTGGCGCTTGGAGACTGCCAGGCGAGCATCATATCGAAAGTTAAACAAGTAAACCACCTATCGCTTAACTGATTGATATAGAGACTTGAAGCTGAAAGCATTTTGAAACAACAGAACTCAATGAAATTCCGAGCATAATCTCCCATGGCAGAATCCGGCGTTTCAACCTCAAATTGCTGCCGCAATTCTTCTACTGTTGTGCAAAGAGTCCTGTCACAGAGATCAATATCAAGAATTAATGGATTCTGAATAATTATTCCCATCCAACAGGCTCAAGTAATTGATTAATTTGGTATAAACCTAAAAAATGCTACATAGAATTCAATTTTCAGAAACTATTGGCCTGAGGCCTGCAATCAGCTTAAAGAAACATGCAGCTATGATAAATTGCTCTTACTCTGCACATCTTGTTACAACACTATTTGCTGTAGCCGAAAGCTCCATCTTTTCATGCGTTGCAGTTTCCTTAATTCTCTGAGAAGAATGCTGCATGCGGTTATTACTTTTCTCTGCACGTTCTTGCTCAGTATATCCAAAAAGTTTCTCCATTGTTGCGTAATTAAGCTTACTAGCATATATTGCTAAAGGCAGATCCAAGTACAAAAATAAACCCAAACCTCAAGAGGGTCCGCCAGTCATGGCAGCCTCCCTCTCTGTAACAGGTGATGGACAGCAGCCTTCCCAATATTCAGCCACTTGTCTCTTGCATGCACATGACCGGCTGAGAATGAAACAATACACACTCAGAAGAACACTCTTAAATATATCTACTGTTAAGTATCACTGTATACTTCTAATGAGCAAACCAACTTAAGGACTGTTCATGTTAGAAATCTGCACAAGTCAAACAAGCCTTATGTTGAAAACACCTTTAACTGGGTGTAGATAAAACTCAGATAGATCAGAGAACCATTTAAAGGCATACTCAGAAGACTATCTTGGCTTCCTCTCGGTAGCCACAGGTACAGAATAATTCATGCGTAACCTACGAAAACTATAAACATTGCATGCAAAAACTATATATCACTGCGTGATTTTAATAGCATTAAAGAAGTGATGGCCAAAGAAAAACGGCAAGTTTGCACTGAATAAATTTGAAAATATCCTTAATGAAATCACAGTATCAATTTAACCAGACGGCAATCTGTACTCTGTGATGACTGTACGACTATATGTACTCCAGACGGCAATCCATTTGTACCAGATTCTTATACATTTTCAAACTCTTTGGATATTTTATTTCCCTAAATGATAGGAAATCATCAAAAATACTTTTGTTTTATTTACATCTTACTTCCCTAAATGATAGGAAATAATCAAAAAAATGCTTTTGTTTTCTTTACATCTTACTTGTTGCTGTAGCAAATGCATATGATTACTAATACGGAATTTTTATTGGCATGTTCTTGTGTTCTAATTTCTCGAAGCAGCAACATTTTGTGAAATCCACCAAATTAACTAAAAACCGTGAAAATCTATTTAAATATGTGACCTCGTAAAACCTTGAAATCCACAAAGATGATCGGATGATCGGAACCGTGAGGATACATTTACCCGGCTTTCGGCGACGGCTGGTATATGTAAGTGCATTCGATCTGCTGGATAGACAACGCAAAAGTGCAATCGACCTGGTGAATAGACAACGAATCTCCTTCGATCTGAAACTGCACGAAGAATCCACTCCAATCTTTTAAAGGAAGAAAGCTTACCTGTAGCTGTATCAAGTTAACCTGTGCTCTTCGTTAGAATAACACAGAGAATGAGTTGATTCAGCTTTGCTCTTCGTCCGAATTAGGCAGCAAATAAGTTGATTCAGAGAAAATAAGTGACTATTGTGTCTGCGGGGAACTCATAATTGAACTCATTCGAACATTTCCAGTCTAAGCCTCAGGAAATTGAGGGCGGGGGTCAAATATTTGAATTTCTGCTGGGAAAAATATATTTGTATCAAAGGACACAGCTCAATTAAAGAGAAACACATATTTTAATGGAGCGATGACCTTCAAAGATTGAAGCATTTATCTGGGAAAGGGTTAATAAAAGCATAAATATATCTATTTCATGTTTTTCAGCTTAAAAAAGCTTGTCACAGATTGTAAAGGCTCGCGTACTTAACAAATTGCACTCAATAAATATCTTGTTCCAGATTTTCAAAAAGAAAAAATATGTCTTTCATCTGTAACGCACAAACAGAAGTTGATTATAATTCTTACCTTCAAGCAAAATTTTCTGGCCAACTCGTCCGATACTTCACAAAATTCGAGGGTGATTCGTCCGATACTTCACAAAATTCGAGGCTTTAAATTTCACCGCAAAATTGCAAATGCAAATAATGCTGCGATAACTTCAGGATTTCTGTTGCGATAACTTCAGGATTTCTGAGAGCATCAGAGCTTGATAATAAAATAAATATTAATGTACTTTTTGTTTTCTGCAATTTTCTTCGGTGGAAGAAGAACCTAGCTTCTGTAGATTCAAACCTGGTTTCTCTTTCTTGCCACTTGCTCATTGGCTTGCCACGTAGAACAGTATTGGTTTGCCAAGTAGAACCGGGTTTGAGCAGGTGGCATGCATCGAACTGACTGAACAATGCCACACGTCCGAGCTTCAAACAGAATGAAACTGCATGCAAACATAATGAAACTGCGTTGCATTGTGAAATTCCTATACATTGTCCGAGGTACGTTACGTAAAGTCCTTATCACAATAAAAAAAATATTTGAATTTCATTAAATATCCTATTCTCTGATTGTATATGTTCTTTGATTGTATATATATATTTATCCAGAGTTATAAAATATAGTTGATAATCCTGCTTGTGTGATTATGTTTTTCCAGATCGTGGAGATAGGGTTGAATGATGAGGTTTACTATTAAATTAGTATATATACTTTTTTACATTTTTTATATATTAATTTAAAGTGAATTAGAAATAAAATAATAAAAAATTAATATTAGTAAATATCAAAAATGATATTACTAACATAAAAATTGTAAGGATAAATTACAAGCTTGAGTTGTGACATGAGGTCATGAGTTTTGATCTATAGACTTGGTCAATAGCTATAAGGTTTGACGAAGTTAGCCAAACCTCAATTTTTTTTTAAGGTTGGCCAAAATTTGAATCTCAAGTTAAAATTCTACAAACCTTGTGACATAGCTAATATAAGCTTGAGTTGTGACATGAGGTCATGAGTTTTGATCTATAGACTTGATCAATAGCTATAAGGTTCGATGAAGTTAGCCAAACCTCAATTTTCTTTTTTAAGGTTAGCCAAAATTCGAACCTCAAAGTTAAAATTCTACGAACCTTGTGACATAGCTAGCTAATATAAGCTTGAGTTGTGACATGAGGTCATGAGTTTTGATCTATAGACTTGGTCAATAGCTATAAGATTCGAGTTTTGATCTATAGACTTGGTCAATAGCTATAAGATTCGATGAAGTTAGCCAAACCTCAATTTTCTTTTTTAAGGTTAGCCAAAATTTGAACCTCAAAGTTAAAATTCTATGAACCTTGTGACATAGCTAATATATACTAGTTTAAGTATCGAGTGCCAATGTGAGCACTATTTATTAATTTGAACAATGAGGGTTTTGGGTTTTTATTATTAAGCTTTGATTTGGAGGGAGGAAGAAGCAACATCCCAAGAAAGAGAGGAGGGAAATGATATTGTTTATTTTATTTTGTTTAGAGAATTATTTATTTATGTAATTTTAGATTATGCAAAATATTTTTTTTTTAAGTTTTCAAATGTTGAATTTCTAGATATTAGTAATTTTATATAACTGATTTTTGGTTTGTTAAAAGTTTATTGTAAAGTTATTATTTTGAGTAGTGTTGGGTGTTTTTATAGCACGATTACCTCGATGGTTAATGATTGGAGCGAAGAGACATAAAGAACAAGTGATGCTTAGACAAATTGGTTTTGGATTTATTGGCCCATTCGCAAGGCACACCTTAGAGAAGTAAGTCATTTTTGTTAATAGATAGGGTGCACCTTAGACAAGTCAAATGCCCTTGCTGATATATAGGGTGCATTGTAGACTAGAGTAATGCACACTAAATTTGACACACCAAGAGAAGCTTAAAAAGGACTTAACTAGAGAAGAAAAAGAAAGTTAAGTTTATGTGGGAAACCTCATCTATAGACATGCACTTAACATGTTAAACATGAGTGGCTTAGAAAAGCTTGATGACTTAGGTGACTTGATTATTTACAAATCAATAGAGTTATAGGTAGCTCACACTTGGGGGTTGTGATGGATGATCAACTACCTTCAAGCACAAGTAGTTGTGGATTGCAACCATGGGGAATACTCATTGAGCATATACCATTGAGTACATATCCTTTCAATGCACATCCACCAAATTCCCTTGGATGTTGCTGGGCACACTTACACATAGTTGAACTAACTCAGATGATTTGGTCACATTTGTGTGGACTTGAATGACTCATACACACTTGGTGCAACCCAAGCAACCAAGTTGAGTTGGATGAAGTTGGATTTAAATGATTTTAGACACAGTAAGTGCACCTAAGCACACTTGGGTATAATTGAGCACACTTGGACATGATTGGACAAACATATTGGGCAGCTTAGGATGACCTAGGTAGACTTGGGATGATTTGGGTAGACTTAACACAACTTGGAATGATTTGATAGATGGTCAAAAAACAAGTCGCCAAAGGAAAGCAAGTCAACTACATGGGAAGTTAGGTCCACTTTAGAATGAAGAGGGTTTGCAAGACAAAGAAAGACTCATATAAAATGGAGGATGCTTCAAAGTGTTAGGAATATAGGAAACAATAAAGGATCATCCACTAGATCATAATTAATTGATCTAATTATGATTCAACAAATGAGGTCTACAATAAGACCCCAAAACCATGAAGTTTACAATAAAACCCAAACATGAATGGTGAATAAAAAACTAATAAATATTAATTAAATCATCATAACTTTGGTTAAATCATTTACCTATTGAAAAATTCAATAGAACTAATACATAAAGTGATATTGTTCGTTGTATATCATGCTATTCAACCTATATAAAATGTATGATACATGTATATCATATTTAGTATGGCACATATATATCATATTCAAAATAGAAAAATAATTTGAATTAAAAAAAGACATCTTCTTAAGTTATATAAAAGTAAGTGAACACTATACCAAAGAATCAAGGGTTTTTATTTTAGTTTTAGTATTTTTTGTTTTTCTTGAGAGTCAAAGGTGCATTGACATGACACAAAGTATGTAGTTTGATATGCGTTATGCACATATAAATATTTCATTATTGTTTATTTGTTATTATTATATTATATTAATAGGTTAGATATATTGGAATATATAAAATGTTAAAAGTATTAATAAGATTATATATATATATATGAAGGATAAAGTAAAGTTAATGTTTTATAAAAGTTTTTTTTGAGTGGTTTATTGATAATAGGCTAAGGTAATGGTGAACACTAAAATTTTACAAAATGTCATATTGAAAAATAGTTTTACAAAATCTCTCGCACCATTTATAATAGATTAAAAATCAAATCAATGAAAAAACGAAATATTCATTACAACACATATCATGGTTGAGGGAAAGAGAACCCAAAATTGTATGTTAATGAAAAGTGGGGAAGAAATTTACATAAAGAAAGAACAATATCACCTAGGAGTAGCCTCAAAGATGACCTTCAAGGTGGGTTCTTTCATCTTTGAGACTTCATATTTAGAATGTGTTGGTAACTAGGAGAGATTTTCCCTTTAGTTATAGAAAAAAATGTTCAATGAGTCAATACCAATGGGATGTGATGAAGCTAAAACTAAAAAATGAAATACCAATGGGATGTGATGAAGCTAAAACTAAATAATGAAATACCATTGGGATGTGGTGAAACTAAAATTAAAAAATGATTGAATCCTTGATTACACTCTTGGAACCCTTGGGAGATCCTTCTATTTACATATTTTTTTGGAGAATATCATGCATGGCATGTCAATGTGTTTCCAAGTTAAGCCATGAAATTACCTCAATACCAATGGGATGTGATGAAGCTAAAACTAAAAAATGAAATAGAATAAAATGTTCAATGAGTCAATACTAATGGGATGTGATGAAGCTAAAATAACAAACGAATGTGATGAAGCTAAAACCGAAAAATGATTCAATCCCTAACTACACTCTTGGACCTCTTGGGAGATCCTTCTATTTACATTTTTTTTTGGATAATACCATGCATGGGAAGTGAATGTGTTTCCAAGTTAAGCCATGAAATTTCCTCTTTAACACTAATACTTTACCATCAATGATGGAAATGCAAGCTTATGAGCCTTTTCCGATCTATATGTGTGCATGGAAATAACCATGTCATGTAGTTTGATGTGATGGTGTTATATATGAAGATTGTACGAGTATCACCCATGATTGCTTATGTAGACTAATGGGCTTGTATATTTGATGTGTTACACATCTATAAATTTTGGTCAACTATATGGTTTGACTTTTATTTTCCATAGATAATTCAATCATTACTTATAGCTTAATGTTTCATTGACATCATTATACTAGTGTATGAACATAAATGATGTTTTATGAAAAACCACCATTTCATTTGCATATGCAGACAATAAATGACATGATAATAAATGCATTTTAATGTGTAGATTCCCTTTAATATGTGAGGTTAGGATAAAAATAGTATGATAAAAATAGATCATAGTCTCTTTGTTGGAGCTAAAAAAGACAACATCATTGAGGTGGACTTGATCTTAGAGAGATAAATAAGGCCACTTGCAAGACAATTAGATGAACATGTTTATGTAATTTTATTTAGCAAGTTGAGAATATCCAAGGGCATACTATGATGAATTCAAAAGTAATTTCAAAGTTTCGACTTAGATAACATGGGACATCCAATGCCATAATACATCTAAATTGAATGTTGCTTTTGGGAGAAACATATAGCAAATGTATATAAAACCCTAGTGAGGGCACACAATTACTCCAACAAAAGCCTATTGAGGCATGACTAAAAATACGATGATAGTTTATTATTGGTATATCCATAATGAAGGCTCACATGACAAAGTTGTACATGTTTACAAGACTTCAATAGGATTTGGAGTGTAATCATATGAATTCTCCACAATGAAATAATGAAATGTGGTCAAGCACAGATCTAGAGTGTAATCATCACAACATATGAATTCTCCACAATGTGATAATGAAATGTGTTCAAGTGCAGGAGAAATTATCTAGTTAATAATCAATGATGAAAATCATTTCTAGATGTAAGGACTCCCATTGATGATGATGATGGGTACCAAGGCACTGAATAGGAATTTAGACAGTATGAATAAATGTGTTAATGATGAATATAAAATAAATCCATATAGACAAGGATTGAAAAAATAAATCCATGATTCATATAACAAATACTAAAACAATATAAAAGGTACTAGGGTTCTCTAACTCAATCTCCCAAGAAAAATGTGATGACATTATAGGAGAAAATCTCTATGAGAAAGGGTAGTAATGGATTCTTATAGACAAACATGAGGTACGAAGAACTATGGTACATGTAAGGACTTGGACAAAATACATGATGGGTTTTTGACATAGGACTTCCCTTGAATGGAGCATGACATGAAGGCTAACCATGGCAATGAAAAAAACTTTGTTGACCATACAACTCAACTAGATGTTATTGACAACTAAGAAGTGAGGAATACTAAAGTGTACTCAAAACTAAAGATGCACACCATATTAGGAGGCTGAGTAATTATGAGGATGAGTATGAGTTGGTTACTAGGAAATAAAACTCAACAAATGACTCTTGTCATGATGTAGAGGCTAAGAAAACAAGTTCAGATTAAATGGCAATAATCAAGATGATTACGTTAGATTAGATAGTGACAAATACAACTTAAGACCCAATGATGCTTATGAGAACAAATGAAAATGTTATGTAATGCTAATGCTCTGACCAAGTTGACTCTAACAACAACCCAACCTAAAAGCATTTTTAAATAAATTAATACAAACAAGGATTCTTTTTTTCCATTTTTATCTTTCATCACTTTTTATTTTTTTAGAATTTTATATTTTTTCATTTTATTTATTTTTAAATAAAGAATAAAGGAATGATGTTGGTTTTGTATGTTATAGCAAGGAGATAAACACTAATTGGAACCAAGTGGTTAGGCACTGTAAGCAAGGAACATGGTAACAATAAGGTAATTAATAAGGATATGCTCGAGTTATGTTTCCTTAGAAATAATGAATGAATGTGATTAATGGGGCAAGTAGGTGAGGAAACAATGGGTCATCAGTAGAAGTGTAGGACAAACCAAAATGTAATTGCTCACAAGTCCATTAGACAAGGGCGAAAAATTTAAAAGAGCAAGGAGTGTGGCTAGTGTAATGAATTTATACATAGAGATCCACCACAAAATGGCAAATGATAGAAAAAAATGGTTTCTTAGAAAAAAAACTTGTATATAATAAACAAAGTCAATGATGTGAGAGTGCTAAAAAAATTATATCTAATGGTGTAAGAAATACATTAATAGATATAGGATGTTCTTATAGTGGACAATCAAAAGTTGGGAGAATCATCAATAAATAACATGAATTCAAAATTTTAAAATTGATTCACGATCGAGATTCAAGTGGAGCACATAATGTATAAACAAACTGCGAATTTTGGAAAATTGAGCCATTTGTTTTAGTTCCACCAAGTTAGTAGATTTTTCCTAGCCTTCTCTTTTAATAATTTAGCTATTAAATTTAAGTTATATTTGGCTTGAAAAATAACATGTTAGTGATCCTAATGAACGATGTGGGTATCAAAGAAATAGTTGCATGCTCATGCATGACTAAGTCTTTGAGAGTTGCATATAGGCATGCAATCTTAGGGTTAAAAGAAATGTAGTTGCATGGTGCATAAAAATGATGGTGGACTTGAAAATGACTCTTCAAGGGAAAAGGATCCTTTAGGCAATGATGGATTGAGTTTTCGATCATGATATGATGAAGGTATATGGATATTTCCCTATAAAGGGAATTACATAAGTTCGTGGGTGGTGCAATACACATTACATACTAAGGATGGGTGGGTCTCTTGGTCCCCATCACATATCTAGGAAATAATGGGTCCTTAATATAAGTGTAAACAAAAATGTAATCACTTGGGAGTTCATTGGGAAAGGGCTAAAAAACTAGAAAAGTAAGGCATTTGGTTAGTGCACACTACAACAAATCCTTGTGATTGGCTTCCCCTTTAGTGCCCTTTTTTGCTTCCATTGGATGTTTTAGTGTATTTTTCTCCACCTTTTAAAAAAAACCAATGCTATTTATTGGGATGGTGCTATATTTGGCATTTTTTCACCGATTACAGCCAATTAGCGCTAAACATCACTAACTTTAGAGCTGATGTAAATGCCCAGTTTAACCTCTTCTTTAGCTCTTGATGTAGTTTCATGTATAGCTTCCTTTGTAACATCCTATTTTTCTCCTCATTATGGCATTGTTTTTAGCATGCAATTTAAATTCCTTTTTAGCTTCCTATTTAACGTCCTATTTTGCTCCTTGTTATGGCATTGTTTTTAGTGTCCACTTTATCTTTGTTTTTGGCTTCCATTTTAGCTTCCTGTTTAATGTCCTATTTTGCTTCCTCATTTATTGTAAAAGATTCCCTTGAAAATATCTCCTTCGGATCACATGATGGCTATATAAAGATGTGAATTTTCTCTCCTTGTGATGCAATTCAAACACACATACATAACATATTTTCTCTTCTATGTGAAGTGGTAAGAGATTTGTAAGATCTACTCATTACATTTATGATTTGAAATCAATGATTAGATATTTTCTCAGTATACTTATGATCTGAAGTCATAGGTTTAAGATCTCCTCATAATACTTATGATATGAGGTCTGAGATCTGTGGCATATATATTGGTTTGAGATATGATCCATTTCTATGAGATCTGTAGCATATATATTGGTTCAAGATCTGATCTATTTCTCTAATATTTGTGGCATATATATTAGTTCGAGATCTAATCTATTTCGTGTTATAGTGAGAGGATCAATGTTGCATTTGTGATATTGTTGAAAGACTTTGTGAAGGATATCTTAGCACTTATGGAAGCCATCCCATGGTCTTGATGTATTGTTGAAGGATATCTCTAAGGAAAGGAAGATATTTCTTTTGTATAATTTGGGACCACCATTTAGAGGGTTCTGTTAATAGTCTTCAAACCAGTTTTACCCCTAAAGCTAATTGCATGCAAACATGGTCCTTTAAACCCAAACCCCCTTTCCTCTTTTGAACTTTTAACTGTGCTGATCAATTTGGCCAAGTAATGAAGGCTTGACATGCATTTTAGTGAAGCAAGGAAATTTTGGCCTACTTCACAAAAGTGCATGCCCAACCTTCATTATAAGGCCAAATTGAATGATTCAAATTGGAGAGTACTTTTGTACTCATAATTAACATTAATTTTTCACATATAAATTTATGTTGTGCAAGAATTTGCCAATTTAGATCTATTTAGTAGGGTTATTAAAGTCAAGGTTTCTGTACCTCAAATAAATGCATACTAGGACATGTACTTAATTGATTGTGTGACAATGATCATTCCAACCAAAATATAAAACCATTCTATGCAACATATCATAATCATTTTCATAAAGAAATGTTATACCCTGAAATCCAAGTTTGTTGGAATAACAATTGATCATATCTGCCAATGATCACAGTTAGAACAAATATGCACTCCTATGCCAAAATAATTACACTATTGGTAATGAAATTTGAAATGGGACATGATTGGACAATTTCTAATCTTAGGATATAACCTTGCATCATGTTTGACAAATATCCTACATAACTATGTTCCCCACTTATACACAACTTTCACATAAGGCAAGTCAAAGAAAAACTTAGAATGGTGTATGAAATCTGAAGTGTAAATATTTAAGCTCAAAGTAGATATATAACAATGTAAAAGTGTGTAAAATAATTAAATTAACAATATAGAATTTGAATCAACCAAATTTCCCAATAAATGAATTTTGGGTGTGTTGGACAAAATTGTTGTTGATGTCAATACGATGATGTCATTGTTGAAGATGGTGAAAACCCTAAGTGCAGAAGCTAATCTTGGAAGCATTCTTTGAGACTTTGATACATGATTGAAGCCCTCATGGATTAAAATTGGAGATAACTGATTAGGGTATCATGAAGAGTATTGGTGACACTTACTAAAGTTGTCATTGATGAGCAAAGCATCTTGAAGATTATTTGAGGGCATTGCTGAAGGCATTGTTAAGGCTTTTTGTAAAGGATTTTGGGAAGCCTTGAAGACCCATTAAACTTGCCTTGAATAATTGAACCAAACTGAGAGGATTAGAGCCCTAGAGGATTGGATTCCTTAAGAAGACTAGGTTGGAGTGTGAACCAGATGAGAGGGTTAGAGCCATAGAGGATTGGATTCCCCAAGAAGACAAAGTTGGTGCTTGGTGAAGTATAGGTTTGAGCTCGGTGGATTTGAGGATTGGTGTCTTAATCTAGGGTTGGAGCCCTGAACTTTTTTATATTTGATTCATTGTAAAAAGAGGATTTGAATCCTTATCAATCTTATTAATAAAATTACTTACCTTTTTATTGTTCATTTTTTGTTTTATCTGAGTGATCTTAACTGGTAAAATAACAATTGTAACAAGAAATATAATTCATCCCCTCCCAGTATTTCCAACTATTGGTATCAGAGCATATGCCTTCACTCACATCTTAACAGGTTGAAGGTAGATCCTTAGAAAAAAATGAAAAAGTAAAGGAAGAAGGCTTGCAAACCCTTTGAAGGTGTCACCTCCTTGCTGGATAATCAAATTTGGAAAGCTCTGTGGATAATCAAATTGGGAAATCTCCTTGATGGATAATAAAATTGGGAAACTTTGAATATGGAAGGAAAGACTGAATAATTTCTTAATGGCTCAATATTTTGAAGTTTGGGAATGAGTGGTTAACGAAAGCACAATGGAGGAAGAATATTCTTTGGAACATAATGTAATAACAATAAAGGAAATATTGATTGGGCTACCTGTTATGTAACCAACTCATAGAAAAGACAGATCAACGACTTAAAAATTATCCTCTTCGAGGGGGAAACCACCTTTACATTACATAAATGAACAATTCTTGGATGATACAAATGATAATACCTCCTTGGTATATATAGGAGTCTAAGGGGTCATAATATAATCAAAGCCTACATGACAATAATAATGCAAGGGAACAATAATAACAATAGTGGGCTTCTATGGGGCACACCAATATTAACATGGGGGATACATGGGCATACCAATAACAATACACTAGTATTATAAGGACCTAACATGCTCCTATCCTTAAAAAAAGTGTTGACCTCAACACTTGAGTGTTTCTGGATGCTTCTATATAAAATTCTCATCCTCCCATGTGGAGTCTTCAGGAGGTAAGTTCTTCCACTTAATGAGATACTCTGAAATTAATCGATTTAGTAGTTGTCAAATTCTTGTTTCTGTGACTGCTTCAGGTTCAAATATGAGTTTTCCTTCTTCGTCAAGTTTTGGAAACACTATTTGAACTGGGAGCTTGTCACCAACAATCTTCTTTAAGCATTAAACATGGAAAAAAGGATGTACTTGGGACGATGTAGGAAACTCCAATTTGTATGCCAAATTACTAATATTTTGAAACATCTTGTAAGGACCATAGTACTTGGGTGATAATTTATTATCCTTTTTAGCTTTCTTGAGGGACATTTGTTTGTATGGTTGTAGCTGTAAAAATACCTAATCGTCTGCAACAAAACTTCGTTCACTGTGATGTTGATTAGCCTGTTGTTTCATTTGATTATCCTTTAAGAGTTGGAGAACTTATTGTTGATTCTCAATGTGATATTCCGCTACTTGAGCCTTATAATTTTCTCTTAAATATGATGTGATAGATGGTGGATGATATCTATAAAGTGCCATAAATGGGGTCATTTTTGCTGCAATATGGAAGGAAGTGTTATACCACTATTCAACTAGAGGTAACCACATGACTCATTGTGTTTGTTTATCAGATACAAAGAAACAAAGATATCCTTTTAAACATTTGTTCATTATCTCACTTTGCCCATCAAATTGAGGATGATAAGATGAGCTATGAGCTAATTGAGTACCAAGACAAGAAAATAATTCCATCCAAAAATTTCTAGTGAAAATGGGATCTTTGTCACTTATAATAATCTTTAGATTTCCATGTAGCTTTTGAATTTTTTTCCATAAATGCAACAACAACTGTATTGTATTTAAAAGGATGAGATAATGCACACAAGTGTTCATACTTGGTAAGTCTATCAACTATCATCATGATGACACTCTTTCCTTCAAACTTGGGTAAACATGATAAAATCCATTGAGACCTCCTCCCAACACTAACTTGGAATGGCTAAAGGTTGTAACAAACCCGAGGTCTTAATTGTCTCAACTTTATTTTGTTGGAAAACTAAACATTCTACCACAAACTTCCAAGTATCAAATTTAAGGCCATCCCAAAAAAATTCCTTCTTGACCCTATGGTAAGTTTTTGAAAATCCCGAGTGCCCTCCTAAAGGGGAGGTGTGCAATTCCAAAAGAATCTTTTTCTTGAGTTGGGAATTCTTACAAAGATATAAACGATATTTGTACCATAATGAATCATTTTTCCAGCTAAAGTATCATGTGTAATGGGATATTGCTGCAACTTTTGAATGAGTGTCCAATCAAGTTGGATAATAGAAATGGCACAAAGTAATTCTTACACATCCTCATCCTTTCTTGAGAGTGCATATGCAACAAAATTTCGCTTCCCCTTTTTGTAGATGATTTCAAAGTCATAACCCGACATCTTTGTGACCCATTTTTGCTGCTCTTCTGAAGATAATATTTGTTCCAAAAAGTATTTAAGACTATCATGATCTGTTTTCACCTTCAAATGTCTTCCCATTAGATAAGGTTGACATTACTTTAGTGCATGTAGTATTTCCAACATTTCTTTCTCATAAACAGGTTTGTGTAAATACTTTCCTTTGATTGGGAGACTTTCAAAAGCAATGGGTCTTCCTTCTTGCATTAAAAAAACATCCATTCCATTTCCTAAGGCATCACATTCCACAATAAAGGTTTTTGTGAAGCCAGGCATAACTAAGACCGATGCTTGGCACAAGGCCTCTTTAAGATGTTCAAAGGCGTTAGTTGCTTCTAGAGTCCAATAAAATGCATCTTTCTTCAGTAATGTTGTTAGAGGTGTTGTTATTCTCCCATAATTCTTAACAAACTT
Source organism: Pinus taeda (assembly GCA_000404065.3). Lineage (NCBI taxonomy): Eukaryota > Viridiplantae > Streptophyta > Pinopsida > Pinales > Pinaceae > Pinus > Pinus taeda. The sequence continues at coordinate 229,118 of APFE030510485.1, forward strand.
GCGATAATACCCTATAAACCCAATAAATTCTCGAAGATTCTTTATGGTTGTGGGGATTTTCCATTCCTTAATGGCTTTAATTTTGTTACAGACTACCTTAACACCCTCATGAGATACAATATGACCCAAATATTCCACCTCCTGTACTCCAAAGAAACATTTGGAGGTTTTTGCATATAATTGTTTCTCCTCCAATAGTTTGAGCACCTTGTCAACATGTTGAACATGATCCTTACAAGACTTGTTGTAGATTAGTATATCATCAAAAAATACTAACACAAATTTTATAAGGAAGGGTTTAAAAGTGGAATTCATCAAACCTTGAAATGTCGAAGGTGCATTAGTAAGGCCAAAAGGCATGACCAAAATTTCATAATGACCTTCATGAGTTATGAATATTTTTTTCGGAATGTCTTCAACCTTCATTCTAATTTTATGATATCCTGAACAAAGATCCAACTTGGTGAAGTAAATTGCTCCATGTGATTCATCCAACAATTATATCTTTAATAGTGAGCTTGTTGAGCTCCTTATAATCCGGACACATACACCATGGTCCATCCTTCTTGTGCACCAATACTACTGGACCAAAGAAAGAACTTTGACTATGTTGAATTATACCAGCCTCTACCATTTTTGCAACCATACATTCAATTTCATTCTTTTGGGCATAGGGATATCTGTAAGGTATGATGTTTGGAGGAACACATCCGGGAATCAAATGAAAAGCATGATCATGATAATGAATAGGTGAGATGTGTCTGGGAGTCTCAAATACCTTGTGATGATTGTCTAAGAATTTTTGGAGATATGGAGAAATAAATGATTTTAATTTTTGAAACTCTAGTGAGCATAATTGTGCAATTACGCCCCATTTTTCTTTCTTCAGAATTTTTTTCATGCCATTAGATATGATCATTTTTCTTGGTTTCCTTTTGATATCCCTTAATTCAACTTCCTTTCCTTCCAAAAAAAATTCAATAAAATTTCTTGAAAATTAAAAGCTATCATCCCCAAAGGCTATAACCATTGGACTCATAAGTACAACATCAACACCACCCATTGGAATGGAAAGAATTGGACTATTCAATACATATTCCCCCATGGTTAGCTTGATATTATGGCACTCTCCAAAGAAATTTATAGTTCCTCCATTTGCAACCATCACTTGACATTCTAGTGTTGGATATAGGATGTAGAAATTTTGAATAATATGACACTTATTCACAGAGATTATCCTGATTATACACTATTTGCGGAATCATGCATAATACATAACCTCCTCTATGTTGATCATCAATTTAGCAGTATTAAGAAACAATCGCATGCACAACATTGAAGCATCAATCACACATATCAACACAATATGTACCCGGGGAAAGCATAAAGCTGAAAACCCCCAACTATCTGTATATTATATTGATTGAGAAAATGTAACAATACATAGTACAATAATCCTCGCAAGTATTTAGTACTATCTCCACCTGTTACACACAAACTAGCTCTGATCTGAATCAATCACTGGCTCAAATCTCCTCCGCTGCTTGCCTGCCTCCACTGCACAAGCTTGCATAGAGAATGGATGGGAATGGTTGAACCATTCATGTGTTTTCCTTGTGTAACACTACGCAATCCTCATTGGCAACTCAATCCCACTAATTATGCAAATCACATGCACAACTATAGTCACAACTGACAGTTGTCTTGCCCTTTCACTCACCTCTGACACTTGTCTCCACTGAACTGTCCATGCACTGAGTTAACTGATGTATTCTTTAGTTGCTTTATGAGTTAATAATTAGTGAATTATTAAGGAGTTTAGACTTCTGTGATCCATAATGTTGTTAAGAGAATAATTTCGGCAAAATCACATAAAAAACCATTTGTCGACGCGTTTCGAACCAACCAGTGTGGTTCATCGTCAGGACAAGTTGAAGAACCGGATCTAGCCTAGCATGTTAAATAGTCTGAGCAGAGATTCCAACGGCTAATTAA
>APFE030510485.1:231282-253631 GCA_000404065.3 Pinus taeda
ATTGATTGAGAAGGAATTGAATTGATGCCACATACAAGCAGAACATTTAATGGAATTAGTATTTCCTCATCCAAATGAAATATGGAGAGTGCAGAGTGAATCTCTGACCTGTCTAAGAGTAATTTTTATGAAAATGGTCTTTTTTTCGGCAAAATCACATAAAAAACCATTTGTCGACGCTTTCGAACCAACCAGTGTGGTTCATCGTCAGGACAAGTTGAAGAACCAGATCTAGCATGGCATGTTAAATAGACTGAGCAGAGATTCCAACGGCTAATTAACGGCTAATTTGACTAAAGAACCCAGGTCAAAAATTAAATTTAATAATGTTAATATTATAATATTATTATTAATAATTTTTAATTTATTTTATGGAAAAAAGTTAAATCAGGTAAAATTATATAAAATAAATTCATGGTTAGTTTAGAATTTAATTCAATAATTTATTTTAATATTAATATTAATATTATTATATTAATAAATAATTTATTTTATGAAATTAAGTTAAATTAGGTAAAAAGATATAAAATAAATTCCTGGTAAGTCTCTCAAAAAATTAATTTAAACTAATAAATATATATATCTATCTTAATAATACTAGGATGATTAAGATAGAAGGTAACTTTGGAGAAGAAGGAAGGAAGCGGCTAGGAAGACAGGGCTGGGATCCAACAACTGCTGATCTTCCAGCGGTCATCCCTATTAAGATTTTCAGGCATTTTTTCAATCTCCAGGGCCTCTCTAAACTTCTGATGGTGAAACTGCCCAACCTTTGCAATGACGCGCGCTTCTTCAATACAGACATGATGTTTAGTCTTCTTGGCATGCTCTGCAAGGGCTGAGGACTTGGCTCTTCCATGCCTTAAGTCTGCAGAATGCTCGTTAATCCTTTGATTAATAGATCGACCGGTCTCACCAATATATGGTGTCCCACAGGAACATGGAATAACATAGATGCCTTTCATGTCTTTCGGATCGATAGGATCTTTCATCGACCTAAGGGAGTCACAGGGGTTCACTTGCCTTACATCCAAGGAACCACTGACAGGATTGCCAGGATTCTTAAGAAGCATAAGGTTCCCGCTACCTTTAGACCTCTTAATACCATCCGTGGCTCCCTCAGGTCGGTGAAAGATCATATCGATCCGAAAGACATGAAAGGCGTCTATGTTATTCCATGTTCCTGTGGGACACCATATATTGGTGAGACCGGTCGATCTATTAATCAAAGGATTAACGAGCATTCCGCAGACTTAAGGCATGGAAGAGCCAAGTCCTCAGCCCTTGCAGAGCATGCCGAGAAGACTAAACATCATGTCTGTATTGAAGAAGCGCGCGTCATTGCAAAGGTTGGGCAATTTCACCATCGGAAATTTAGAGAGGCCCTGGAGATTGAAAAAAGGCCTGAAAATCTTAATAGGGATGACGGCTGGAAGATCAGCAGTTGCTGGATCCCAGCCCTGTCTTCCTAGCCGCTTCCTTCCTTCTTCTCCTAAGGTACCTTCTATCTTAATCATCCTAGTATTATTAAGATAGATATATATATTTATTAGTTAAATTAATATATATATATATATTAATATAGAATAAAAAAAAAAAGAATTAAAACTAACCCCTAAAAAAATTCTTTATAGATTTATATTTAAAGTTAATTAATTAATTATTAGTTATTTATTTATTTTATTTTATTTTTCCATAAAAAATGTATTAATTTATATATTAATTTAAATAAGGAAATGATTTAAATAAAAATTATGATTATTATTATTAATTAATAATCATATATATTATACTATATATAATATTATTTTTTATGTAAATTAATATAATTATATTTAATTTATTATTTATTTAGTTATAATTTATTTTATTTTATATATTTAATTTAAATAATATGGTTTTAAATAAATTATGGTTATTATTATTAATTTTTATATTATTTAAATTTAGTAATTATATATATATAATATATATATATATAATAATAATATATATATATTATATATAATTAAGTAATGTTATTTTGTGTAGTTATAGCTATACCTTTCAGTTTACCCGTTTATTTTCTATTAATAATTTAATGTATATATGAATTTAAATAAATTTAAATATTTTATTTATACTAATAATATATATATTTATTAATAAATTAATTTTTTGAGAGACTTACCAGGAATTTATTTTATATCTTTTTACCTAATTTAACTTAATTTCATAAAATAAATTATTTATTAATATAATAATATTAATATTAATATTAAAATAAATTATTGAATTAAATTCTAAACTAACCATGAATTTATTTTATATAATTTTACCTGATTTAACTTTTTTCCATAAAATAAATTAAAAATTATTAATAATAATATTATAATATTAACATTATTAAATTTAATTTTTGACCTGGGTTCTTTAGTCAAATTAACCGTTAATTAGCCGTTGGAATCTCTGCTCAGTCTATTTAACATGCTATGCTAGATCTGGTTCTTCAACTTGTCCTGACGATGAACCACACTGGTTGGTTCGAAACGCGTCAACAAATGGTTTTTTATGTGATTTTGCCGAAATTATTCTCTTAACAACATACATAAGCAATCAAAAGATCTCACTTGGAAGTAGAAAATGAAATGTTAAGAAAACAACTATAGGAAAGGAAAACACAATTGGCATGCATGGCCAGCTAGTCTATGGAGGCACTATGGTGCAGGACACCAGCAAAATCATATGGAATATACCTCAAAGACCAGTGGCTACAATTTCAGATCAAGACCTTGGCATAGAGAGGCACCATGCCTTTTCAGGATTATAGATAGTTCGTGGAGCTATGTAACCACAGTTCAGTAGAAGACAAGCCAAAGATAGCACAATTCTATTTGCATAACATGGCCCTAATTGATATGAACCTATGGGACCCAAATGCCAGGTTAGGGGACTTGCAACTAATGGCCATGGCATCATGGATGAGTCATGAGGAGAAAAGGGCAACATAAATCAAGAAGTCGATCGAAAGAGAAAAAAATGAACCCCTCATTATTACAACAGAGCCATCAAACTCTATGGCTCTCATTAGTACCCACCTGCTGATTACAAATAATCCTCAAATTTCTCTTAAATATGTTAATGATCAAGCTTGGTGATGGGTCTAGCCCCTCGTTACACTCACCAACCTTAATGAAGGGATATAAATTAATTAACTATAATGATTAAGAGTTTGATTAACTGTGTGATTGATTTATTTGACGGTTGATTACAATGATTTATTAGATATTTGGCTCCCGGTATTTATGACTTGTACTAGCATCGATAGTTGTTGGACATGTGTCCACTCTTCGATAATATCACTCCCGCTTTGGTAAGTGACCTACAAACGCTATCCTCCTGGTCATTTGTTTGTCATTCTATTGGAGGTCGAGGGTTTCACTTTGTAGCCATTCTGGTGTGTTTTCACTGTAAGATTATGCTACTTCTTGTGGTTGGGTTTGGTCTTCGACCTAGGAACATGTTCGGCTTCAATGTCTAGTAAGATATGCTTGCTTGATACTAATTTTCTATTGTTCTTCAACCTCGGCGCTTAATATACTCTATTTTGTTTAGGAAATTCACTCATTTGAAAAGACTGTGTGATTCTCTGAGTATGTGGTTACAGTTGGTTGTTTTGCTGGATTATGTGACTGTTCCTTTCTTGGTTTCTTTGATTCGACCATTCTTAGAGTCCTCTGGTCATTATGCTCTATTTCATTTACAGGTTGTGGTCTTAGGGTCTTCAGCTTCGGTTTCTTCTCCAACGGCAAGGTAAGGTCTCATTCTATGTCATCATTCCTCTTCCTTTTTACACATTTGTCTAACTCACTTGCTCCTTTGTGAGCAGAGGGAGCCTCGGTCACTAAAACCTAGGTGCTTTGTCTTTGCCCTAGTAAGTCCAAATCATATGTTTCTATATTTTCTTTTTGGTTCCTCATTTCCACTATCCCTGTCACGGAATTCTCATACATTTGTTGTTGGTGTTCTTGTGCAGGTGGTTTCATCTTGGAATGCTCATAATTTTGTTTTTGGTGTTCTCGTGCAGGTGGTTTCATCTTGGAGGTCTCATCTTCGGCTATATGGCATGCTGGCTAGGCCCGGGTAGGGTCGCTCCTTGTCAATCTTGTTTACTTGTTTATCTCTTAGGTTAAGCTATTCCATTGTATGTGGAGACTGTTGTCTGGTTGGCATAATGTAGCTGAGCCCTTTAAACTTCATGTTATAGTCTTGGGTTTCCGCTGTAGGTTCGTTTTTAGTTAGGGTTTCTAAACCCATCCTCTGTTACACTTCTTATTTGACTTGTACAACATTGTTCTTGTAAAGACTATAATTTATTTTTGAACAGAGATTTACGATTACTTTTGTGAATAAAAAGAAGGGTTTGTTCTTCAGAGAAACTTGTATGGTTGGTCTATGTCCTTGTTGTTTGTAATTTGTATGCTTCCATGAGCTTGTTTTGCTTTCGATTTAAATGGTTTTGGGACTGTTTCGCCTCGTAACTGTGGTTTCTCTCGTGTCTTTACTTTGCAAAACCTTGTTGACTTGTCGACTTGTTTAATCGATACAAATTGAATAATATGTATGTTTTGAGGAATAGAAACAAGTGAATTAGCTTTTATTGTAACACATAACTCAGAATGATAATCTGTACATGGAAAACTGTGGGATATTAAAAAGCAACTTCTGCGTACTCAGAGATTTTTCTATTCTTATTTCTTTTTCCCTAAAAAGTTGAACCTGTTACAATGCATTCTGTCTCTTTTTCATTAATTTCCTGGAAACAATTTCTCTTAACTGCTATTAGTTACATTTTTATAGTTTATTTTTAGTTCTAAAACTGTTTGTTTCCATACACTATGATCTGTATAAGTCAAGATGGAAAACAAAAATAATTAACTATAACAGTTTGTCTAATTCAACTTCTACCTTCCTAAATACTATTTCTCTACAAAATAAAAATAACAGTAAAAGAAACAACTATAGTGTTCACTTGCAAGTTCCTCCTCGGTCTTCTGAGAGACCAAACAACCTTCTGTCATGATGACCCATCAGCTAGATGCTCTTGCATCAAGCTCCCGGGGTAAATAAAAAGAATCATGGCTCCGTTCCATGAGCTCCTCCACAGAATAGCTTGCCCTCTGTATCTGTGCCGTGTCGAACCATGAACCGTCCTTAATAGGATGGTTCTTCCACATGACAAGGTATCACAGATACTCCTTCTTGCAAGTTCGCTTGGCCACTTGTGTGTTGAGAATCTTCTCGATTTCATGGGGTTGAGCCGAAGGAATTTTGCCTCATCCAAGAACTGCCTTCAACCTGGGTGTCCCATTCTAGCCATACCACTCTACCATCTTCAGGGTGGGCAGTAGATGGGAATAAGTCTTCCATGTTGAAAATAGGGGATATGCCTATATCTGGTGGTAGCTATATTTCATAAGCGTTAGTTGAGAATTTGCGCATAATTTTACAGGGACCATTCTTCTTAAATTTCAGCTTGTTATATGTACCCTTAGGAAACCGTTGTTTGCGTAAGTTTGCAAGGACTTCATCCCCTACATTGAATTGTAATTCTCGTCACTTCAAATCTACTTATTGTTTGTATTTTTGAATGTTGTCCTGCAACTTTGATTTCACCTACTCATGTAGATAATTCATCGCTTTGGCGAAATCTTCCCCATTAGCACTTCTCTTCTCCAATTTTCCTAGATCCTATAACTCATGTAGTTCGCAAGGATGCATGCAGTACAGGATCTGAAATGGACTGTGTCTGGTGCTATGGTTTAGTGAACTGTTATAAGTGAATTCTACTTGAGCCAACGCACAATCCCATTACCGTGAATTTTCCCCAGTCAAGCTCCGTAGCAGGTTCCGCAAACTCCTGTTCACCACTTCCATTTGCCCAACAATTTGCGGATGGTATGTAGAGCTGAAGTTCAATTGGGTATCCAAATTCTTCCACAGGGTGTGCCAAAAGTGTCCCGTGAATTTTACATCCCTGTCAGAAAGAATATATCTAGGTAGGCCATGTAATCTAACAATCTCAGTGAAAAACAGGTGAGCTACGTGAGTACCATCACTAGTTTTTCGGCACGGGATGACATGCAGCATTTTTAGAAACCTGTCTACCACCACCATCACTGAGTCGTAACTTCGCTACGTTCTAGGTAGTCCTAAGACAAAGTCAATGCTGACTGAGTCCCATGGTCTACTTGGAATAGGTAGTTGTGTGTAAAGCCCAATGTTTTGACTGTGTCCTTTCGCCAATTGGCAATCTTTACACCTACTCACATATCGTTGCACATCCCTTCGCATTCTTGGCCAGTAATAGAAGTGTCAGAGTTGATCTAATGTTTTTTCTATACCGAAATGTATGTCTAGACCTCCACTGTGCTTCTCCTAAATAATATTTTCCCTCATAGAACAATCAGGAATGCATAACAATCCCCCTCTAAACAATAGCTTCTCCTGCAAATTGTAGTCCAACCATAGACTATTATTCCTCAGCAAGGGATTTTGATAGGCTTCATAAGCCTCTTTGAAATCTGTGTCAGTCTGATGCAAGTATTTCAAATGCTCGAAGCCCAACACTTGTATTGTACTTTCCTATAAGAGCAAGGCTCTTCTGCTCAACACATCTGCCACCTTGTTGGCCAGTCCACTGATGTGTTTCAACACAAAGGTGAAACTCTACAAATATTCGACCCACTTGGCATGCTTGTGGTTCAGTTTATGCTGTTGCATCACATATTGCAGTGTAGAACTATCAAAAAATAACACAAATTCACTCCCCAGAAGATAGTTTCTCCAATGCTTTAGTGCTTGGATGACAGGATAGAATTCCTTGTCATAGGATGAATACTTCTGCCTACTTTTATTTAACTTCTCATTGAAAAATGCAACAGGTTTGTCTTCTTGGTTGAGCACAACTCCAATCGCTGTACCACTTGCATCGCAAGGAACTTGGAAAAGCTTATTAAAATATGGCAACCTTATAATTGGCCTTGCTTTAATTTTCTTCTTTAGGATCTAAAATCTTTTCTCTGCTACCTCGGTCTAATGAAAAGGCTGACTTGCCTTTTTTATAGTGTCCAACATACACATGCAGATTTCACTGAAATTTCTTATAAATTTTCGATAGAAACTTGCCAGCCCAGGAAAACTACGTACCTTAAATAGCCTTTTCGGGGATAGTCACTTAATGATTACTACAATCTTTTCTAGTTCCATCTTCAACTCATTTTTTGCAATCAGAAAGCCCAGATAAACTAGTTCTCTTTGTAGGAAAGTACATTTTTTCAAATTTATCAACAACTTATTCTGCTGCAATTTCTCCAACAGACTTCTAACATGTCAAAAGTGTTCCTCCTTAGTCTTGCTGAAAATTAATATGTCATTAAGATATACTATAACAAACTTTCCAATGAACTCTTTCAACATTTTGTTCATCAACTGCATAAAAGTACTAGGGGCGTTAGTTAAACTGAATGGCATGACTAGCCAGTTGTACAACCCTTCATTGGTCTTGAAGGGTGTCTTCCACTCATCTCCTTCCCTGATCCAGATCTTAGGATAGCCACTCTTCAGATCAATCTTTGTGAATTATGCTCCTCCACTCAGGCATTCCATCATATCGTCCATCTGTGGTAGTGGAAATTTGTACCTAACGATAATTTTATTAATGGCCCTTGAATCACATTCACCATTCTCCTCCTTTATTAGGAGCGAGAACGGTTGGTACTGCACATGGGCTCAAACTCTCCCTTGTCAACCCTTTATATAGTAACTCCTGCACCTGTTTTCTGATCTCTTCATTATCTTTGGGGATCATCTGATATGCTGCCTTATTTGGTAGACTTGCTCCAGGTATAAAGTCGATATGATGACTGATGTTTCTTTTTGGAGGCAACCTGTCTGGCAAACCATCAACTACAACATCACTGAACTCCTATGGCGTCTTCTGAATTTCTACAGGAAAATCAAACATTTCCGTGTGCAACAACACTGTCTTTTCCCTCCTCAAGACAACATAGTTCACTTCACTTTCTTCGATCTGTTTCAAAAACTATTTTCCACCCATTAACAATGCTGCTTATTTCTGTTGTCTCCTCCTCCTTGATGGGCACAAGTGTGTGCTTGATCCCATCTTTAACAAACTTGTAGTAGTTCGTCTTCCTATCATGCACTACCTTTCGATCATACTACCATGCTCTTCCTAGCAGTATGTGACACACGTCCATTGGCATAACATCACAGATAACTTTGTCTTTGTACCTGCCAATGTGGAACTCAACTTCACATTGTTCGTCAACCAACAGCTGGTGGCCTTTCTACAACCATGACACCTTATAAGGGGTAGGGTGATTCAGCCACTTCAAACTCAACTTCTCTACCATCTTGGTGGAAACCAAGTTATCTATACTCCCACTGTCGATGATCAACTTACAACATTTCCCGTGAAATTTGCAAACTGCCTAGAATAATGCTTTCCTTTGGGTCTGCTCAGCTATTTCTTTGGCTAGTTTCAACAACACTTTGTTAAAAACTAAGGCTTCACCCATTTCCGATACATTTTCTGCTTCTTGGGGCAGTGCCTTTGCTTCCTTAGGTTGTGAAACAAACGTTCCTCTCTAGCCAGCTTGTTCTACTTTAGGTCATTCAAAAGATCTGTGTCTCCACTTGTGACACCTGTAGCACTGATAATTAGCTCTTCCACCTCGGCCATTCCCTATTCCTCACTGATATGGCCTAGCACCTCTAGTGTTGTCTCCTTATTCTATTGTTTCTGAAGCCTTGGAGTTGCTACCCTCTTCGCTATTACTGGCAGTTTGTCCTCTGCCATAGGACTGTCCTCATCCTCTGCTGGTTCCCCATCCTCTCCTAGCATTTTATTTTCTAGTAATCTTTTCCTCAGCCTTTAGAGCACTCTGATAGGCTTCTTTTATATTTCTCAGGGAAAGAATACTGATTTCATCCAATATGTCCAGTCTCAAATCATTTACGAATCTTGCTATCTTCTTTGGGGTGTCCTTGGTATAACCAACCCTTGAGTTTACCCAATAGAATTCTTCCATATACTCCCTGACTGTCACCCCTTTTTGTCTCAAATGCTGCACTTGTAGATGCAGTGAAACTTGATAATCCACAGACAGAAATTTGCCTTTCAGCTTGGCCACCATCCTTGGCCACTTCTTTATTGGTAACTTGTTCATCCTTCTTCTCTCTACTTGGACACTGTCCCACCATAGAGCTACGTGTCCATTTAGCTTTGTTGTAGCGAACTTGACCCTTAGGTCCTCACTGACCTCTTCACATTCAAAATACTTGTCCAATTCACTAATCCAGTCCAATAGAACTTCTACGGATAGGCTACCATCGTAATTCGGAATCTCTGGTTTGGGCTTGCGCCTGGCCAACATAACCAACCTCAACAACCTTATCTCCGGCTCTTCCTCATCCGATCAGTCTGTTGTAACTATGGCATCTTCTTCACTGTCATCACCTATTTCTAGATTCCCTTCTCCTTCCTACTTCAACTGCCTCCAAACGAGCAGTAAGGATCCTTATTTCTTCTCTCAATCCTTCATCTACTACTCTGCGCACACCTCTCACATGCCCTTGTCTTCCAACTTCCATGTATATCCTAGCACTTTCAATTTCCTGCTCTAATAACACTTGATCGGTCAAGCACCTCGTTACACTCACCAACCTTAATGAAGGGATATAAATTAATTGTAATGATTAAGAGTTTGATTAAATGTGGGATTGATTTCTTCGGTAGTTGATTACAATGATTTATTAGATATTTGGCTCTCGGTATTTATGACTTGTACCAGCATCGCTAGTTCTTGGACATGTGTCCACTCCTCGATAATCTCACTCCTGCTTCGGTAAGTGACCTGTAAACCCTATCCTCCTAGTCATTTGCTTGTCATTCTGTTGGAGGTTGAGGGTTTCACTATGTAGCCATTCTAGTGCGTTTTCGCTGTAAGTTTATGCTGTTTCTTGTGCTTGGGTTCAATCTTGGACCTAGGAACATGTTTGGCTTCAATGTCGGGTAAGATATGCTTGCTAGATACTGGTTTTATATTGTTCTTTCACCTCAACGCTTAATATACTCAGTTGTGTTCAAGAAATTCGCTCATTTGGAAAGACTGTGTGATTCTCTGAATATGTGGTTACAGTTGGTTGTTCTGCTGGATTATGCGACTGTTCCTTTCTTGGTTTCTTTGATTCGAATATTCTTAGACTCCTCTGGTCATTGTGCTCTGTTTTATTTACGGGTTGTGCTCTCAGGCTCTTCGACTTTGGTTTCTTCTCTAACGGCAAGGTAAGGCCTCGTTATATGCCATCATTCCTCTTCCCTTATTACACATTTGTCTAACTCACTTTCTCCTTTGTGAGTAGAGGGACCCTCGGTGACTACAACCTAGGTGCTCTGTCTATGCCCTGGTAAGTCCGAACCCTATGTCTCTGTATTTTTTTTTATTCCTCGTTTCCTCCATCCCTATCACAGAATGCTCATACTTTTGTTGTTGGTGTTCTCGTGCAGGTGGTTTCATCTTAGAGGTCTCAGCTTCGACTATATGGCATGTTGGCTACACTAGGGTAGGGTCGCTCCTTGTTAATCTTGTTTACTTGTTTATCTCTTAGGTTAGGCTAGTCTGTTATGTGTGGCGACTGTTGTTTGGCCGGCATAATGTAGCCAAGTCCTTTAAACTTCATGTTATAGTCTTGGGTTTCCGCTGTAGGTTTGTTTTTAGTTAGGGTTTCTAAACCCATCCTCTGTTATACTTCTTATTTGACTTGTACAACATTGTTCTTGTAAAGACTATAATGTATCTTTGAACAAAGATTTACGATTACTTTTGTGAATAAAAATAAGGGTTTTGTTCTTCAGAGAATACTTGTATGGTTGGTCTTTTTCCTTGCTATTCGGAATTTGTATGCTTCCACGAACTTCTTTTTCTTTGGATTTAAATGGTTCTAGGACTGTTCAGCCTCGTAACTGTGCTTTCTCCCATGCCTTTACTTTGCAAAACCTTGCTAACGTGTTGGCTTGTTTAATCGATGCAGATGGAATAATATGTATGTTTTGAGGAATAGAAACAAGCGAATTAGCTTTTACTGTAACAAATAACTCAGTGTGATAATCTGTGGATGGAAAACCGTGGGATATTAAAAATGAAACTTCTGTGTGCTCAAAGATTTTTCTATTCTTATTTCTTTTTCTCTAAAAATTTGAAACTTTTACAATGCATTCTGTCTCCTTTTCATTAATTTCTTGGAAACATTTTGTCTTAATTGCTGTTAGTTACATTTGTATAGTTTATTTTCAGCTCTAAAACTATTTATTTCCATACACTGTGATCTATATAAGTTAACATGAAAAACAAAAATAATTAACTATAACAGTTTGTCTAATTCAACTTCTACCTTCCTAAATATTGCTTCTCTACGAAATAAAAATAAAAATAAAAGAAACAACTACAGTTTTAACTTGCAATTTCCTCCTCAGTCCTCTCAGGGACCAAACGATCTTATGTCATGATGACCCGTCAGCTAGATGCTCCTACATCACTCAGGCCATTGCACATTTTGGGGACATGGAAAGATTGCTTGGAGATGAATTTATTCATGATTCTATTAGGAGGTGGAATACACTGCCACATAGCTTGTAGATCAGGGAGTATCACTCCCCAACCAGGATGAAAGAAACATTAAGGATATTTCCACTGTACAAGAACTCTATTCAAAGTTTGAAGGTCAATTGGATTGGCCTCAAACTAAATCCCCCACTATTGCTAGAACTGCTAGAGGGCAGAAAAGAGGAAGAATAAAGACAACAATGGGAAGAAGTGGACAGAAAGGTAGGATTCCATGATAAAGAAGACGATCTCACCTCAGAAGCATGGGATGTCAAGGAGGGCATGAGGGCCTTCAAAGATGAAGAAATGGACTAGTTGCTCAGAGGATGAGGAACACATTCAGTAGGGGGTGATGATGAGCCCTAGAAATGGGTAATTATATGGGCTCATTTTGCCTCCTAACTTAGTTTAATCCACCATTCTCATTAGTTTATTGCATGTTTTTTATTATACTTATGCTAATAGAGTGAGTTGGGTTAGTCATTATGCCATGAAGTCTAATGTGTGCTTAATGCAGATTTTTGGTCCATTTTGGAGACAAAGTCAAAGGTTTAATTAGCATTTGGTAGAAAATATTTGAAGAAGAGAAGGGAGAGGATTTGTAGGAGGTTTTCCCCCTCATTTATGACTCCCTCCTTCAAATCCTCCTTCACAAAGCTCGGAGCACAAGCAACCCCATCAATGCATCAAAGAGGCAGCCATGCAAGTGAAGAATAACTGTTGTCGATCTCAAGTCTTGGGAACCAAGCCTCCTTGATTTTAGGAAATCTATTGGGAGCTCTAATTGTATAAGTAGAGAGGCCTAGGGCCTCATTAGTTTGTTGTATGTTAGTCAAATTTTCGCACTTTTGTTGCAGCGTTTGCTCAACTCATTTCAAGCTTACTTTTGTGGACAATTTCATGTAATGGGACTATTATTTTGATAATGAAGATGAAATATTTTTTAATCCAGCACTGAGTTACCTTAGAGAGCTGAAGCTCTTGGATTAGGGCCCAACCCAAGCTACCCAACACCTCTTGTTTTGTAATTGTATGTTTTGTTTTAGTTTATGAATTAGTTGTTGTTAGACAAATTTCTTCCTTGGTTAGAATAAGTTGCTTTTGGTGATTTACATAGTTGTTTCCATTTCAATTTTATGAAGTAGGTTAAAATGTGTTAAGAGAAAGATACAAAAAGGCCATCAATAGAGCCTTGACCTCCTTTCCTCCCTTTGGGACCATTACCTCATGTCAAGACTCTCTCGTTGCCACAAAAATACAATTTTGCCTTTTCTATGCAATTTTTGGTGTTATAGTTTGATTTAGAGGTTAATGCTTTGCTTCAGATCCATTTTTCCATACTCATTTATGTTTTTGCAATAAATCTCTTTTCATTCTTTCCTTTCCATATAGCATTGTTTAGCATTTTATTTTCCTAGATCAAAATTTAGGTTAACATGAGATACAACTCTATTTTTTGGTGCAACTAGTTTCTTTGCTTGCCCAATTTCAGAGATTGATTTGTAGCTCTCTTGAAGTACATCTCTACTCATAATAAGTCAATAAATAATCCATCACCAACTCTCTTTGCTACATGTTCCACAGGTCAGACACATCCCCTCATAAATCTGCCCTAATTTTCTGCACTTTTCTAATAAACTTTCGTCTCGTCCCTTGAACAAGCCCAACCATAATTCCCTTCCCTAATCCTCCTTGGTGAACCTCAGACACCTTAACACATCCTTATAGCCTTCATATACCCTTTACAACCATTTTCCCACCTTTAAAACCTCTAAAACATCCCTCAGCATCCTCCTGTAGATCCCCTGCGACCTCCTGCAGAATTTCCTGTAAGTGACTTTTTGAAGTCTGATTGCAGGGAAAGCCTCCAGAAGGTTACTAGATGCCACTGAGGACCCCTCCATACCTTCCTGCACCTCTAAAAATCCCAAAGCTACCCTACATTGCCACCTAATCACTGCCACATCCACAAACAAATAAATTACATGCATGACAATTTCACATAAAATACATAAAAACCTAAAAAGATGTTTTTTCTCATTTCCTCCTACAGATAGCTTGAATAGATTTTGTTTACTTCCTAACTAGGTAATGGCATTCATTTTATGGTTTTTCATCTCTCTTTCTACAAAATTAGGGTTAGTTGGTTAATTAGCGTTTGCTAAAGTTACTTCACATTTTAATCTTCCTTCTCTTTCTGCAAGTAGAGTAGCCTTTGTAGAGTAAGATTTTCTTTATTTCATCACATATAAAGCTTCTTATAGAATTCATAGAAGTTGGCTTGAGCTCCTAGTGATCTTGTACCAACTAACCAAGTTACATCCTACAATAAGAATTAGTACTTGTGCATAAAGCAGCATCGCTTCCAAGTTTGTTATGAACTACCAATTTGATAAAAGTAAAGTAGGAAGCCCTTGGAGTTGCAACATTATTGCTACAATACTGGTGCTCACCACAGGTTTCAGGCATCTTTGACATAGATCCGCCCGTTAAAGGTCGCGAATGTGGAAGAAGGGGTCTGGATCCTTATGAGCGCCAGTATTGCAACAAGGATGTTGAAACTCCTAGGCTACCAGCTTTACTTATCAACCCAACGCTCGTGCAAACATTGAGGTGACAGTGCTATATACACAAGTAAAATTGAAGGTCTTGCATGTTGTCATTGTTCATCTAGTGAGATACCCCAGGGGTTCTAAGCCAAAATTCTATAGAGTCAGAAGAAGCTTGATTCTTTGATGGAAGAAGAGAAAATCCACTCTAAGAGAGATATTATACTGCAATAATGAACAAAAAAACAGGTAAGGCTAAATCACGTGATATCCTAATTCACCATTTAAACATCAAGGCTAAGTGGAATTTCTAAATCAACACTAACCTAATCCTACTATGTAAATTGCAGAAGTAAAGAGAATCAAACCATACTAAGGTTTAAGGAAGGAAATTAATCTAAATCTGTTTTCAACTAGAAGAGAAATTGAAGATCGAAATCAGTGAAAGGAGGACTTAATGACAGTAGTGCATAGAAACTATTGGATCAGTTGGATAAATGAACAGGATTAACGGAAGATAAGCGATGGAGATCTTATCATAGGCAATTACATTAATAGATGGATGTATCGATTAACGAATAAGATTAACGCAAGATGAGTGGTGGGGATCTTATCATGGAGATTGAGTGAATAGATGGATGAACAGGGTTAACAGAAGATGAGCGGTGGAAATCTTATCATGGGAAAAATGTGTGGAATGATGGAATGGGTTTTCGCAGGTGGTAAGAAGTTTCTCACGCACCCTCAAAGTTGTAAGTTGTATTTCTAAATTTCACACGATTAGTGTAAGTGAGTGACACATAGCAAGAGAAAACCCCTTTTCTCGCATACTCTTGGGTGGATATCAGCCGTGCAAGAGTTCGCGCAATAACCGTTGGATCATGCGGGATTAGTCAATGGTGGAGATTGGCCAAGCTATTTGGCAATTAGGTGATGCAATAGCCATTGGATCAAGGGCGCGACAGATCAATGGTGGAGATTTAGAGCACATAAAGTAGGTCGAAGAACTCATGACAACCATTGGATCAAGCTAGAAAGATCAACGGTGGAGATTTGGAGTACACAAAGTCAAGCGTTGAAATGAATTGGATGGTGATTGGTCAAGTTTGTTGTGGATCAAACGGTAAGGAAATATACAGGTACAATCTGATCAAGACATTTTTTATTAGCTTCTTCTTAAGCATTTCTTGCTGAAGGAAATGAGCATATGAGCAAAAAGTGATGGAGAAAGATGACAATGAAATTAACCATGTATTGAATCAAGACAACAAACTTCATGCAAGAAATCCTGGCTAATGTGCTAATTGAAAGAAGGCACAAATGGAAGCAAACTAAAACAGAACCAATCTACTCTACAATACTGTAATGGAAATGCGACTACTTAAGCAAATGAACAATTAAACCATGAATCTATGCTAGCATACATGTATAATAAAGAGGAGCCTTAGTTATTAGGGTTTGGCCCTAACCCAAGAGTTGCGGCCCTCTGAGTTAAATCAGTGCTGGCTCAAAACAAAACTCATTCTTATTATCACAACAATGGTGTTATCACTTAAGGAATCTAATGCCAAATTTCTCATACTAGCTTGATGATAAAGGTCAATGTTAGTCTAAGTTGATTTCATTTTTTTCCTCAGAGTTTGAGTCTTAGGAGGTCATGAGTCAAGCATGCATTCTTATCAACCGCTATTCACCCTCATTCATCACCGATCTCATAGTCATGTGTTACTTTGTTATCTACTACAAAGCCTTTTAGGTAATTGCGTAGTGCATGTAACCTTTCTAAAGTCTTTTCGCAGCACATTAACTCTGTTTATTAGTTTCGCAACGCAAAAGCCCATTAGGTGTTTTCGTAGTGCGATATGTTATTAGGTGATTTCGCAGTGCATCATTCAAAATTCAAACTGACCGCGCTGTGAAATCAGAGATTCGTGCATTCCGTAGCAAATCTTTCCCAAATGTCAAATCTGTTAAGTTAATCTATGGTTGCGTCATTCTTTGTCAGTTCATGTACTCTACATATCATGTCCCACCACCCATCTCCATTATCACAACCATTAGATACGTTGATACACACAGAATACAAGTTCCAAGGAAAGCCACCTATGCACAAGTATTAATGATGATTGTAAGCCTTGCATGAGTAACAAATCTGAAAGATTGCAATTTTAAAAACTACAATCTACAAGATTTCAAATTGAAAAAACATTGTCATCAAGTGAGGCAGGAAATCAAGCGAGGCAGCAAATCAGGCGACGCAGAGATTCAAGGAAGGCAGAGTTTACAGTTTGAACAACGCTAGCATTCCCTGCCTATAGGTCATTGAAATTTCATGGAGGGATCAGTAGAAAGGAAAGAACACAGATCAGGCAAATGCCTGAGAAACGAGCCTCAAAGTTTGGATATAACATTGAAGAACATAGAGGTTGAGAAGGCATTTAAACAGGCTAGATGTTGGAACTTTTGCAATAAGCTACAAGGAGGTCATGCACAAGTGACTAAAGAATTTGCACTGAATTTCACAGGATTAAACTCAAAGGTTGGTATGATAGAATTTCAGGTTTCACCAGACATGATATCCACCGTTACAGAGATTCCTAGAGGGTAAGAAAATTGGTTCAAGAATTTCAAATTTGACATGAACCCATGTAAAGAATTTCTAAAGAAGGAATTCGTTAACTCGGATTTGAGCAAGTCTGTTCCTAGGAGCTATGTCAAAGAGTCCTACGCACATTTTCTCACCTGTATTCGGAAATACCTAACCTGTGAAGGAAGATATAAAAAGTTGTATTCGTACCATTTCAAACTTTTATTGCATTTTACAGGGAAGGCATCTATTGATCTACCTTTTTACTTATTCCACAGTTTGAGTAAAATGTGTGACAAGGTACAATTGAGAAAAGAGGCTTGTGAAACTTCTTTGTTTCACCATGGCCTGGTTAAGTTACTTGTCTTGCATGAACTTCAAAGGGTAGGCAGAGACTGTGATACATTTATATTCATGGCTGGTTTCAAGAGCAAGATCGGTATCAGCCCTCTAGCTGCAAAAGATCTTTCAACAATAGGTCCTCAAGGAGAAACAAGAGCCAAGAGGTTTTCAAAGTTAAAGGCAAGAAATCAAGTAAAGGAATCCACCAAGCCAATGATTATTCAGGATACACCCCAGCAATCCCTTAAAGAGAAAATTCAGGATAAGGAAACTGCACATGAGTCAAGCACAGGTGAAGGAGTTCAAAGAAGAAGAACGAGGAGCCAGATAGCAAAAGAAAAGGGTAAGTCAGTGACTATTGAAGAAATTCCTGTTTCAAATGGAGATTTAAATGATTTATTACAAGCAATTGACATTGAAGAGTCCCCACTGGTTCAAGCTAATTTGATACAGTCAGGAAAAGAGAAGGTTAAGAAGGCCAAAGCCTCAAAGAAACTTAAGTTTGATGATCAAGCTGAACAATTTGTTTTCAAACCCAGGAGACCCATAACAAGGAAGTTCAAACATGTACAGGAGGTGTCGCCAAGGGAAGATGAAACAAGGGAGGAGACACGGCCTCATGAAAGAAAAGATAAAGGCAAAACAATTGCCACTCAAAAAGAAGGCAGTGTGGAAAACTTGAAGAGAAGATTGGAATCTACCAACTTTGAGATTGCTAGATTAAAGAAAGCTGCTAGAAAATTTGCAGCCAAGGAGGATTATTTTAATCAAATACAGGCTCGATGGGAAGATCAAACTTTTAAAATCCCTGAAGTGGTTGACTTTAATGTTCAATTCTGTAGCTGGACTACTCCTGCAATAAAAGAAGCTCAATTTATCAGGAAAGTCAATATAAACCTTAGGTCTGGGATCAAAGTACTAAGAAAACAAGTTGAAGACTTAAAGATTCAATTGGACCAACAAAAATAATCTCCATAAAGAGAACCCACTTCAAGTAAGAAGATATTTCAAAGTTTTGATAAGTTTTGCTTGGTATAAATTTTCCAAACATTCCCATTCAACTTTTGAAGGTCTTGAGACAGTTGCAAGAATGTTTTAACAGCAAAGTGCTCAATTAGCAAAGTCTTGGTTGAAACTGTGATTTTTTTTTTAACAACTCAGCAGTTTCGTAGCGCGCTACGAAACTGTTGAAGGTGATGACTAAAGCTCAGCAGTTTCGTAGCGCGCTACGAAACTGCTGAAGGTGATGACTGAAGCTCAGCAGTTTCGTAGTGCGCTACGAAACTGCTGAAGCTAAATATCCAATATCAATCAACCTGTTTTGAAACATATGTGGGAAATTTTGAAAGGTGAATATATACAAGGCATCATCTAAAGCTGCAACAATCAACCAAGTTAAGACAGGTGGAGAAAATATGGATTCGGATCCAACTTTAAATTTTTGACATAAAGTGAGCACATTTACCATGGTTCAAAATATGTCAAGATAGCTTAAAGGAGTTTTTGCTTTTCAATATAAAGGAGGTGGACAGCACATCAAGGACGTGACCATCTGTCACATTTTGGAAAATCAAATATGAAGGACATGCTTCTTTGGATTCGAAAATTGTAAGGCAAACTAAAGACCGATGAGCAAGGGTAGTTTCCTATATTTCAGGACAATGGAGAAGATGTGGCATGGAAGACTAGCATGGAGCCTCAAACATCCATCATAGCCAAAATGAAAAGGGACCATATGTCAAAGAGCGAGAACCATTGTAACCAAGGCTATTATTAGCATAACATGGTGTTAGAATCCTACTTGATTTAGATCTCTGGAAAGTCTAGTTGAAGTTTGTTACATTTAATAGGTAGTTAAAGGTTGAATAGGTGTCATTAGAAGTAGATTTCGAGTTCCCCTCATGCTTGAGGAGTAATCTCAATCAGGTAGAAGAGCTCTATAAATAGGAGAAAGAGCAATGTACAAAGGGTTGGAAAATTTATGACAAAACTCTGATATTTGGCTTATGTAATACTCTGTTTTGGTAATACAAGTTTGGCTTTGCTTCTCAGGACTCATGAGGGATTTGATGTTTAGAATGTGTGGTATTGTTATTTTCCTAATATATGCAGTGGTATGAATGTGTAATCACTTAGAATTCACTTATAGTGCTCTAATTTCCTTTATACATTCATAGACTGTGTGGTCCCATATGTTCTTGGTATGTTCTGAACGTGTTGAATGTTGAATGCCCTGACTTCTATGTAAGGTTAATACCATTGTTACATTGAAATGATGTTGACTCCATAAGCCCAATGGATAGTTGCTAAATGTGTTTTGACCATTCATATTGTTTACATTTGTTTCACAAGAGTTATCCATCTTAACTATAATTAAAAAACATTAACCCTTTGAGAGAGCCCTCTCTGGTTGGGGAGGCTAAGCCTCAGCCTAAAGTAGGTCTGAAATAGTTACTTGAAGTCTTCCTGGTTTGCAGCCTTCCAGGGCTTGATTTTGAGATAACAAATGGATTGCATCAAAAACTGTCATAAGTCTTGCAACTCGAAAATAGAGTAAAGTTTTAGAATCCAAAATCTGAATCCTACTGAGGTCCTTGGCCTCTCTACTTATATGTCTGAAGTCTCCAATGACTTCCTTAAAATTAGGGTGGCTCGGCTCCCAAACTCGAGATATACTGGTGCTTTGACTTCCACTTGCTCAACTACCTTCTAATCCTCATGATTTGATTGTTTGTACTCTAAGCTAATGGATGAATATTCGAATGGAGGGGTAGTAAATGAGGAGGATTTAACTCCCATATTTCCTCTCCCTTTTTCCATTCAAGTTTTAATGAAGACAGTTTCCAAAATTCCTTACTTTTATCCTTTAATCCTGCATTAAATGCACATTAGACCACAAAGCAAAATATCCAACTCTAATTCATCTCATAAACAAAATATAATCAAAAGTATGCAATGATTTGTGAGAATAGTTGGTTTGACTAAGCTAGGAGGTGAATTAAGGCCCATATAATTACCCAATGATGAGGCTCATTAGATCCCAAAAAGGATAAGGACCCGAGCACGTCTGAGCCCTGCAAAGGGAGGAAATTGGTAGATCATCTTGTCAGTGAAGCTGCTCAGGCATATCGTGAGGGTATAGATGAAGGCATCCGAAATCAGTTAGAGGAATGTGAAGAGGAAATTAAGAAGGGAAGTGAGACTGAGGGGATATGGAAAATTAGAGGACCCTTGTCCCGGATCCTAGGAACACTAGAGGTAGGATAACATAATTTAAGAAAACCTTATACCTCTAATCAGTGATGAAAAGCCTGTTGGGCAAGGCCATGGAACAAATATCGGTGGGCATGGCAGTTTCTCTCCAAGGTATGCCGAGCTACAAACAAGATTTGCAGAAAATTCAACTCCAACTCCATAAGTAAGATATTAGGCTGGACAGAATTGAAATATATATTCCATGCATCCTAGAACTATCACAGATTCTTGGAGCAACTGTTAAGGACCCTGTGCCAATGGAATCAGCCTCAGAGGAGTAGAAGGGCTAGTTAGCTTCCCATGTTTTATTTTGTTTTATATGCAAATAAAATATACTTTTCGTCATGCAAGTATATGTATAGATATAAATATAGAGTATGGTAATGAAACATAGACATATATAACTTGGCTAGAGAGATTGAAACCTTATTGTTTTTGGATGGCGTATAATGCAGATAGGTGGCCAAAAGACTTGGTTTCCCATTGGGCACGTTGAGGCCACCTAAAAAATCCATGTGGTGTAAATTTGCCTATTATGTAATAGAAAATGAAAGGTCCTACCAAGATTAACAAAAGAAATAATTTTATAGACCCTATAAATAATATTATACCCTAGGAATATGATCACTTAGATTAATAAATCCAAGGGGTTTATATTATAAACCCAAGGTACTAATAAAATAAAGGTATCTAAAATTCCAAGGCATTATAAACATAAGGGAATAATCTTAAACCCAACAGATTAATATTATAAACCCAAGGTATATAAACCCTAAGGTAAATATTATAAACCTTAAAATAAGCATGGTTGACCATGGTAGATGATGGTTTACCACGCTTGATTTTCATATTGAGAAAATCTTTGTCACAATGTGACGTTGGACCATAGTTGACCATGATTGATTTTCATATTGAGATAATCTTTGTCACAATGTGACTTTGGACAATGGTTGACCATAGTTCACCATGATTTAACATGGTTGACCATGGTCGATTTTAACATTGAGACAATCTTTGTCACAATGTTGACCATGATTCACAATGGTTGGCAATGGTTGATGATGGTTGACAATGATTTATTTTCATACTGAGATAATATTTGTCACAATGTGACGTTAGGCCATGATTGACCATGGTTGACCATGATTATAAACCCAAGGGATTTCTATATAACCCTAGGATTAATATTATAAACCTTGTGAATAATATTATGCCCTCGGAATATGAACCCTTAGATTAATAAACCGAAGGGATTGATATTATAAACCCAAGGTACTAATAAACTCAAGGGATCAATACTAAAAGCCCAAGGCATCATAAACCTAAGGGAATAATATTAACTCCAAGGGATTAATATTATAAGACCAATGTATATAAACCCTAAGATGAATATAATAAACCCTAAAATAAGCATGTTTGACCATGTTTGACCATGGTAGATGATGGTTGAGCATGCTTGATTTTCATGTTGAGACAATCTTTGTCACAATGTGATGTTGGGCCATGGTTGAACATCATTGACCATTGATCATTTTCATATTAACCATGATTGATTTTCATATTGACCATGACTGATTTTCTTATTGACCATGCTTGACCATGATTGATATTCATATTGAGACAATCTTTGTCACAATGTGATGTTGCATGACAATTGACCATGATTAACAATGGTTGGTTATGGTTGACAATGGTTTATTTTCATATTAAGACAACCTTTGTCACAATGTAACGTTAGACCACGATTGACCATGGTTGACCAAGAATATAAACCCAAGGGTTTTCTACATAACCCTAGGATTAATATTATAAACCTTATGAATAATATTATACCTTAGGAATATGAATCCTTAGGTTAATAAACCCAAGGGGTTGATATTATAAACACAAGGTACTAATAAATCCAAGGGATTGATATTAAAAAACCAAGGCATTATAAACCCAAGGGAA
>APFE030510485.1:257101-274633 GCA_000404065.3 Pinus taeda
CATATTAAGACAACCTTTGTCACAATGTAACGTTAGACCACGATTGACCATGGTTGACCAAGAATATAAACCCAAGGGTTTTCTACATAACCCTAGGATTAATATTATAAACCTTATGAATAATATTATACCTTAGGAATATGAATCCTTAGGTTAATAAACCCAAGGGGTTGATATTATAAACACAAGGTACTAATAAATCCAAGGGATTGATATTAAAAAACCAAGGCATTATAAACCCAAGGGAATAATATTAAACCAAGGGATTAATATTATAAATCCAAGGTATATAAACCCTAAGATAAATATTATAAACCTTAAAATAAGCATGGTTGAAAATATTTGACCATTGCTAACCATGGCAGATGATGGTTGACAATGGTTAATATTCATATTGAGACAGTGTGCCACAATGTGCTGTTGGACGATGGTTTATCATGTTGGACCATCGTTGATCATCATATTGAACATGATTTACCATGATTTCTTTTCATATTGAGACAATCTTTGTCACAATCTGATGTTGGACCATGATTGAACATGGTTGACCGTGGTTGACCATGGTTGATTTTCATATTGAGACAATCTTTGTCACAATTTGATGTTGCACCATGGTTGACCATGATTGACCATGGTTGATTTTCATATTGACACAATCTTTGTCATAGTGCAATGTTGGACCACGGTTAACCATGATTTATTTTCATATTGTGATAATCTTTACCACAATGAAATGTTGGACTATGGTCAACCATGGTTGATTTTTATATTGAGACAATCTTTCTCACAATTCGTTGTTGGACTATGGTTGACTATGGTCGACCATGGTTGACCATGGATGAACATGGTTGTCACAATGTGACAATGGGCCAAGAGACAATATTTGTCACAATGTGACTATGACACACTACAATAATTGATAAACATTAAGAATAAGCATATGTTGAGCATATTCCCTTGAGAATCATTCTAGGTCGTCAATAAAAAAATAAAAATAAAAAGTCAATAGATCCTCATCCACCTTAAGTTGAAATAAGAAGCCTTCGACAATTAATAAGATTATTAAACTTTAATATTCATTACTAAACATCAATATTAACATTGACATATTGTTATTAATATTAAACTTTAATATTAATTACTAAACAATAATATTGATATTACCTTATTAATGTTGACCTGAACCTTAGTATTAAAATCAAAATTTTTAAATTTATTAATATTCACATTAACCTTAGCATTAAAATTAGTAAACTAAAATATTAAATAAATGCTATTAAACTTTAGTAACAACACTAACCTTATTATTAAACTTATTAAAATCAAACTTATCTTTAATATTAATATTAACTTATTATTAAACTTATCAATAAGTTTGATATAGTTGAAAGAATAACTTCGGCGTAAATCACATGTAGACAGACATTTGTCGACACGTTTCGAACCAACTAGTGTGGTTCATCGTCAGGACAAGTTGAAGAAACAGATCCAGTGTGGTTTCTCCTGATATACTCCTATTATGGGCAGTGTTTTCTTCTGATTGTTCTACTTCAACATTGAGGTTGAATGGACTTTCGGGCTAAATTTATTCACCCATATTGGCCAAAATCCGGGCCAATTCCTCCTCATATAATGGGTCTTGCGGTGGACTTGTGCTCGGAGTTAGGGGAAGTTCTACTTCAACCCTCTCTTCTTCACTAGTATGCTTTGTTTCCTCTTCAAGTTCTGATTCTTGGTTGTCTCTTCCTTCTAGATACAAGGGCTCATCTTCAGGGCTAGGTAATTCTAAGGGTTAGCTACTGGTACCATGGAGGTTTTCAGTTGCTGCCATGCTTGTTATCAGTCTGGAAGAGTGTCTATATTTTTGTGGTCTGATTACTATTTTGGTGGTCCTTTTTCTTTCTGGGGCAGGTAAGGCTAATCCCCACATCTATAGAAAACAGTAATTCTTCCCAACTGGTTTGCTACTGGGAAAGATTGTAGCTTACTATTAATCGAATTAGACGATGATGACTTACAACCATATCTATATGCCATGATTTCTTTATGCTTTGAGTAGCATCATGCAACAAAAAATTTAAATATGCAGGCAAGTTTACAGAACATTTATGTTTTAAAACTGCTAGGAATTTAAGGTGGTGCGGTCTTACCACATCCTTTCTTCCATCACATGTAATGTAGCTCTGAACTACTCTATCCAACTCTATCCATGGTTCTCCCAAAGATGAAGGCTGGACTCCTTCACCTTGATAATCATGTTCTGTCCCTCATCCCAAAAGATGGCCATGGCGTGTTGAAGCCTCAATTTTTTATGTGTCCATATAGGTCTGACTGCTGGTCATCCAGATACCTCAGTTATTACTATATCTATCACTGTTATTCATCTTCCTCTTACTATAGAATGATCATCCTGCAAATTTTGTAAAAATTCAATAGCCACGATTTCATTGGGTTGCTGCAGTCGCGGAAAATATACGACCCATCCAGCCCTTACTAGAATTTCTCGTGTGGCATCAGAAACTGCTAGTGTCTGTGGCTTGCTGCATATTGATCATCCTCCCATTTTTTCTAAATTCTGTGCACTATTATTTTTACACAGCAATGCATAAAGAAAACAATGGAACAACAAACTGTAAATATCAGATAATACCTTTTTAACATAGATACCATTAAAGTTTTCTATTATGGGATATCATGCAGCCTAGTACAACCAAGTAAAGCACTGACACATAAGAAAAAGTGTTTTGGAAGTCACCCGCGCCCCCCTGAAAAATGATAGGTCACCCTCGACCGATTAAATGTAGGGACGACGTATTGACAACAATCGTACAATGGTCAAAAAGGTAAGCTATACATACTTTATGACAAGGTCACAAAAAATATCAAGTTGCTGAATTCGATGCATATCATGAGAATTACAAATAAATATAGAGATTCCATGGAGTAATTTGAAAAGGGGAAAGGAGATCTGACGTGGGTAAAATTCTATGCAGTCATTTATTCCACTTAACACGTCATGATTGACCTTTTAAACAATTTCCATGCATAAAGGTTCAAAAGGAATTGGGAACATGATCTCTTTTGAAATAAAGAAATAAGAAAAGGGCTATAATTACTATTGATGTTGAAAAATATGACTCCAATACCATCAACAGAGCTTTGGGCATTTTTTTATAACGTTGACAAAGCTGCTTTTTCACCTTTCGGAACCATGGTCCTTTATGTATACTTAGGAAAGTGCCTTGTGATGTTACAGTGGAGGCCATTGTGCTAGCTTGGTAACCAGATGGATCACAATGCCATTCACTGGGAAGGAGTGAAAGGTGGGTAGGTCGACTCGTGATGAGACCTCCTGTTCCAAGGAATTTTATTTTTCTAATGTGTCCAATGGATCATATCCCTGGTGTGGTGGCCATAGTGGGAATGCCACTTCACTGCTTCCTTATGATCATGGTAGGCTGGCTCATGATGAGTACCCCTATCCTCCATCTCAAAAATCATAGAATTGTTAGTAAACACAAACACACACACACACACACACACATATATATATATATATTTTATTTTCTTTCATATAGCACTTCCTTTTCATATATAGAGGATGGCTCAACACTCCTTAAGAGTAGGGATGGTGGAAGAAGTCTGAACATATCAATAGAATAAAATATGCCCTTATTCTTATTCAATGATAATAAGAAAAGAGAATCATGAGAATTAGGGAAGAACCAACATGGTACAAGTAATCCATTAATTTGAATTATAGTGAAAATAAAGACAACAAAGTGATATAGATAGTTTTTTCCTTCCCTTTTTCTAATTAAGACAAAGAAATCTTATTAAAGATGATAATTGCTCTTTGATTCTTATTTCAATAACCTTCAAATTTTGTATCCTTGCATAAATGTTGGTATTCTTGCCTTCAAAGGATTATGAAGAGTGAAACATTATTCACGCAAAAAAAAATGCACTCAAAAAAAGGTGTTGTTCCTTAAATGGAGTGGTTGTTGTTCCTTAAGAGGAACAACAAAAAGATAACTGCACACAAAATTGTTGTTCCTTAAGAGGAATGGTAGAAATAAAAAAAATTGCACTTGAAACTATTGTTCCTTAAGATGAACAACAGTTGTTCCTTAAGAGGAACAACAAATAAAATAGACGCAAGTGAAATTACTGATCCTTCGGCAGAACAGCATAAAAAAAAAACTGAAGCAAAATTGTTGTTCCTTAAAAGGAACAACAACAAGCAAAAAAATGACGAAACTGTTGTTCCTTAGAAGGAATCGCAGTTGTTCCTTAAGAAGAACAACAACTATTCCTTAAATGGAACAGTGTAAAGCACGTGCATACCACATTGTTCTTCCTTAGATGGAACGACTATTGTTCCTTTGAGAGGGAACAACAACTAATCCTTAAATGGAACAACGCAAAACAAATGTAAACGGGATTGTTGTTCCTTAAATGGAACATTTGATGTTCCTTAAGAGGAACAATAACCATTCCTCAAGAGGAACATCAAACATTCAAAAATGCAAAACTGTTGTTCCATAAATGGGATGGCTACTGTTCTTTAAGAGGAACAACAAAAACATGAACACGCAAAACTATTGTTCCTTAAGAGGAACAACAAAAGTATAAACAGGCGAGATTGTTGTTCCTTAAATGGAATGACTGCTATTCCTTAAGAGGAACAACAAAAATGCAAACACGCAACACTGTTGTTCCTTAAATGGAGCGGCTACTACTTCCTTAGGAGGAACAACAACTATTCCTTAAGAGGAACAACAATAATACAAACATGCAACACTTTTGTTCCTTAAATGAAACGTCTGTTGTTCCTTAGGAGGAACAATAGTTGTTCCTTAAGAGGAACAGAAAAAATACAAACACGCAACAATGTTGTTCCTTAAATGGAACGACTCTTGTTCCTTAGGAGGAACACCAGTTGTTCCTTAAGAGGAACAAAAAAAATACAAACACGCCACACTGTTGTTCCTTAGGAGGAACAATAACTATTCCTTAAGAGGAACATCAAAAATACAAACATGCACAAAATTGTTGTTCCTTAAATGGAACAATTGTTGTTCCTTAAGAGGAACAACAGTTGTTCCTTAAGAGGAACAACAAAATGAAAAGACACACAAAAACTAATGTTCCCAAAATGGAACGGAAACTATTCCTTAAGAGGAGCAACAACTGTTCCTTAAGAGGAACAACACAAAAATTAAATGAGAGAAAGGTGTTGTTCCTTAAATGGAACAACTGTTGTTCTTTAAGAGGAACAGTAGTTGTTCCTTAAATGGAACAACACTAAAATCTGTACAAAAATAGTTTATACAAGAAAATTTAAAAAAAGATGTTTATATACAAAATTCGAAAACAAATGAGTTGTTTATTGTATTGATGTTGAGGATGGTTTAACCACCTCAGCCAGAATTTCATGGTGGAATCTTCCCACAACTGTCGATAAAAGGACTCCCTGGTAAGAGGTTTGTGATAAAGTCACACTCAATGACCATTCGCTTTGAAAGAATATATAGATCCATCAATGGTTGTCAATGTAATGGTGTCATTATCATGCACTTTTTGTATCTCATAAGGTCCTAGCCATCTAGTCTAGAGTTTTCCGAGGAAATCTTGGAACCTTGAATTGTATAGGAGTTCCCATTCTCCTTCATGGAATATCTTCTTTTTAATAAGGGCATCGTGCCATTTCATCCTCTGCTATTGAATTAATGCAGTGTGTTGAAGAGCTGAGAGCCTGATTTCATCTAATTCGTTGATTTGTTGTAATCTATTGTTGTGAGCTTCATTTAAGTTCAAACCCACACCTACGTTGTTCTCAATGTTTGAATCTCGAATTCAATTGGAAAGATGGGTTCTTTACCAAATACTAATTGATATGGTGAATATCCCGTGGTGTTTCTCCATGTTGTGTGGTATGCCCACAAGGCTTCTGGCAATATTGAAGCCCAGTCACGTTTGTGTGATGCAATTGTTTTTGTAAGTATTGCCTTAATTGCCTTATTAGTACTTTCTACTTAGCCATTTTCATGTGAGTGGTATGGAGTTGTAATTTATGCTGGATACCGTAATTTCTCAATGTTGTAGCAATCTTGTTACCTACGAATTGCAGTCCTCCATCTATAATTATGTCTCTCGGTAGGCCATATCGAACAAATAATTGAAAAAGAAAATCTATTACTGAATCCTCTGTAGCTCTTGGTAGTGTCTCTGCTTCAACCCATTTAGTAACATACTCTGTTGCAACCAGTATGTATGTTTTTTGATTGGATGATGGGTTAATGGGACCAACAAAATCTAGTGCCCATCACTCAAAAGGCTTAATTACTAATTGTGGGTTCAAAGGCATCTCATCATATTGTCCAAGGCGTCCTGCCCTGTGAAAGCTATCATAGGCTTGAACAAAATTTTTCGCATCTTTAAAGATAATGGGTAAGTAATAGCTTGTTTGTAAAACTTTCGGTTCTATGCTCTGCAAAATGTTCGCCACACCACCCAATTATGGCATGCTTTTAGAATGTCAAATACTTCATCTTCCCAGACACATCTTCTGATGTGCATAGTTGCCCCTGTATGGAATGAATAGCCCCCAATCTAAGAGAATCGGGTATTGCGTAGCACTATTTGTTTTCTTTCATTAGGTGTTAGGTGCTTGGGTAATTTTCCCACTGCCAAGTAATTTGCAATGTCGGCATACCATGGTGTACTGACAGTAACAACAAATAAATGTTCATTAGGGAATTGATCCTCAACTGTTGTTGCGTCCATTGGCTTTGTCATTCTTGACACAAAATCAACTATAAGGTTTTATTTTCTAGGTCGATCCTTAATTGTGATGCCAAATTCCTGCAAGAGAATCAACCATCTTGTCACTCTTCCATTTGTAACAGGTTTATTTGCTAAATACTTAATGGCAAAGTGATTTTTATATAAAAATATAGGATATCCAGTTATATAGTGTCTAAATTTATTTACAACATATATTATAGATAAAAATTCTTTTTCAGTCATAGTATAGTTTAATTCAGCAAGAGATAGATTTTTGCTGAGATAATATATTGCATACGGATTTTTATCTTATTCCTCCCTAAGAACTGCTTTGATTGATGTGTCTGAAGCATGAAGTGAAATCTGGAATGGCAAATCCAAGTTTGGGACCCTTAGCATTGGGGATGTTGATACAAGCTTTTTCAAATCCTCAAAAGCACGGTCACACTTATCTGTACAAATGAAATCGATATTTCCTGTTAGTGAATATAAAGGTGCAGAAATTTGGGAAAAATGCTTTATAAATATAATAACTATAAAATCCCAAAAAATTGCGTACCTCTGTTTGTGTGGTAGGGGTAGGTGTTAACAAAATTATCTGAAATTTATCCGGATCTACCTATATTCAAACTGCTGAGATATAATGACCTAGGATGAGTCCCTCGATCATCATCATATGACACTTTTCATGGCCCAAACAGAGCCTGGTGGCAATGCATCTTTGCAGCACTTTTTCTAATGTTTGTAATGCTGGCTCAAAGTTATCCCCATAGGGTGTGAAGTCATCCATATATACTTCAAGCCCTTCATTTATTAAATATGAAAAAATGTTGAGTACAACCCTTTGAAATGTGGTAAGTGCATTGCATAGCCCAAAAGGTAAGACCCTATAAGCAAATGTTCCCCAAATACAGGTAAAGGTAGTTTTATCCTGATCTTAATGGGCAATCTGGATTTGATTATATCCACTGAAGCCATCTAGGAAAGAAAAAAATTTCCTTCCTGCTAAAGTGTCCAAGACCTTATCAATGAATGGAAGGGGGAAGTGGTCTTTCTGGGTTGCTTTGTTCAGTTCTCTATAGTCAACACATATCTGCCAATTTCCATTCTTTTTTGGCACCACTACTAATGGAGAGACCCGCTCGTTGTCAGATATTGGGTAGATAAAATTTACATCTAAAAGTTTTCGCAATTTAGTTTTCACAATATCCTTAAGATGAGGATTTAATCTCCATTCATGTTGGCGAATAGGTGTAGCATCCTTTTCTGTATAGATGTGGTGCGTACACAACTGGGGAACAATTCCTTTCATGTCTAGGTAATCGCATGCAAAGCCTTCTTTATATTTCTCAGGAATTGAACCATCTTTTCTTCTTGTTCAACAGTCAAGTTTTTGTTAATGTTCAAAGTTTTTCCTGGCTCAATTTCTATGGTTTTGCTATTATAAACAGAGGTAGTTGGTATTGATTGATCATGAGTATCTTTTAGGGGATCTTCTTATATTTCGTCATCAAAGGCAACTTCGATCATGTGACATTTTACATGGGATCTAGTTTCTTGTTGGTTAATGATGTTGTTAATGATGTCGTCCTCTGTTTGGTTTTTAAATTCATGGGCATGTTCTTTGGTTAGTGGTGATCTAATGTTTTCAGTTAGGTATGATACATAATTCTTTGATAGTTTTTGCATAAATCGGGATGTCTTGAATGGCCCAAAGGAGTGGAATTTTTATACACAATTTCTTTAGTTCTCTGAGATGATCAAAAGCAAGATGTTCTATTGGGCAAGGCATGATCAGCCATTTTGGGAATGGTGCAGAAGAGGTGGTTTCTTGTTCATAAATTTTCTGTCTAAGCAGATTCACTTCTTATAGTGTTTGTTCTATAGCTAACGAATTTTCAGTTTGAACATTTTTATCTCCCTCTGATTCTATTATTTGCTCATACCTTAATTGAATGTCATTGCACTCCCTTAACTCAGTTTATAAATGGTCCTTCAATTATTTTCATAGATTGAACCGATCTATTATTGGGGTTCAGGTTGGGCTGGGCTGGGAGCTGCAGTCTTAAGTTGGTCTAGGGGTTTTGTTGCAATGTGTAAGGTGCTGGCAATGTGGGTTGAGGGAGAGGGATTGTTCCAGCTGGCTGATTTATAGGTCTTTTCTAGTTTGATTTCCAGTTTTGACTCTGCGAGGAGGGTGACCATTGTGTCAAATATGCATTATTTTGCGAAAATGGTGGACGATAACGCAAGTTTGGCCAATTGGTTTGATTTGTTTGATTTGGCCATGGTGATATGGGGAATGGCTACTGTGACCAGCTAAAGAAAGGTGGTTGATTCTGCCAAATTCCATTATACTGCTGAGCATTATATTGAGGAGGCTGAAAAGAAGAGGATGGATCAATGGGCATACCTGTTTGTCGTGACTACCACTGTCAGCGCTAATTTAGTAGGTAAACTAGTTCTTTTTCTTATTTTGCTTCATTGTAGACTGCTTTCAGTCCTGGGAGTGATGGGTAGCTTTCTATGGCATGATATTTCGTACAAATAGCGCAAATTTTGATTGTATCCAGTGGGCACTCTTTGTGGCTATGTTTCTTTCTGCATCTAGGGCAGAATATCGCCAAATTTTGTTTCTCTTCTGCTTGCTTAATGTCCAACTACGTTGTTAGAGTCCCTATAACATCAGTTTTGAAGTCTTCTAGTAGATTTCTGATTTCTGTGTGGGTTATACCTGCACCGGAGATCTTGTTATCCCTTGTGATCATGTCACATTCTGTTGGCTTCAGCCTTGTGCTGCCTCTTGAACTCTTGATGCACAAATCAATGATGTCAGGAAAATGTTCCTAATATATGTCACCTTTACCGATAATGTTTAATGTTTCAATCCATTGTTCTTTCATCCCTTTAATTAGTGTAGTTTTTAACACATTGTGAGGCAAGGGTAAAGATGCATAAGGAGATCTCTAGAGATTGTATTGAAAACGTTCTACATATTCCTCCAATGTTTCACTAGGCCATGCTATCATTTGAAATATCTCATCCTTTAATTCTCTAGATATGCAATAGTCCTTATATTTCTTTAGAAAATCAGTTTTCATCTGATCCCATTCATTTATAATGCCCCCACCTAATCCCATAAACCATCATAAAGCTGCTCCTCTTAATGTGGAGGTGATCAGGGGCTCATGTCGCAAGTGTCGAAAAATGCTCAAAATTGAAAGTGCTCAAAATTGGCTCAAACATGAATGACTGGATAGAGCTCGTCCTCCCAATTACGGCACCGCAAATGGTTTGAAAAATGGTCGCCATATGTGAAAGTTATGTCAAAAACAAAATCGCCCAATAACCCTTAATTTTTGAATTAAAAAAAAAAAATTAAAAAAAGAATATTCCACGGAATATTCCTTAGAAGATTCCATGGAATATTCTTTCTAGACGGGCCAATCAGAAGCTGTCACGTGGCAAGCCCAGAGGCCGCCATGTGGCTCAGGTGACGTAAGCAGGTTTATGGGCGCGTTTCAAAATATGGTGGCAGTGAGGTTCGATCCCACGACCTCCCGCCTATCAAACACAAGCCTTATCATTAGGCTATACAGCCGGATTTGTTAAAAGGGCAGAGGTTGATGTATTTAAAATTTAAATTTGAACTGGGCAGTAAAAGAAGGGGGCCAGAGCCCCATTCCATATGACCTGGGGCCGGAACCGTGGGCCAGCACCTAACCACCAGTGCAGAATCCGAGGTAAACCGCCGAGATTTTTGCGGTCACATGGGCCAACAATCAGTTAAACTATAGTTACAGTTGGCCGATTATTTGGCAGAGTGCCAAATTTGGCGGTCCCGCCATAATTGGCAGAGCTCCACTAAAGTTAGCTGGAGTTCTTTTAGGGGAAACTGGCAGTTATCATTAAATGGTCATAACTTTGGCTAGGAAAGGCGGTTTTGGACGAACGTTTTTTTTTAATTTTTATTTTGGGTATTTTGGACGTTAAGAAGCCATTGGCATAGGTCTTTTAGCCATCAGAGGTCACTTGCATAGGTTTTTGATCTGTGAAAGTTCTAGGAGCCACCAGGGCCCAGTATTGAGAGAACTGTTTCAGGTTGTAGGTATCCACTGGAGGTGAACCAGCAGTCAATCCTGAAGGATTCATGTCTTCTAAATCTGATTTTACAGTATATTTCACCTGTAGAGACTTCTATTCAGTTGTAAATTTATTTTGAGCATTTAATTAAAACGAGGACTGACCCATTTGGGAGCCTTGGACCTAGCAGACGTAGCCCAGGAGGGGTGAACTGCTTCATCAATTTATTTTGCATCTGTGGTTGATTTATTTTGCAAAAAAAATTCGTTTTAATGTGTTAAATAGAAAAATGAAATAATTCTGCTATGCTTGAATGGATCATGAAGAACTGAAAATTTCATTTGTTTCTTTACTGCAAGACATGGGAATATTTTAAACATGTTTACTACTGAATTGAATACCTTGCAAACCTTTTTCAAGTAGTTTCAAATTCAGATCAGGAGGGAAATAATTTTAGTTTTTGGGGATTGATGGTATAGTCATACCCTCGGCATAATACATCAAACTCAAACAGAAATGCATCTAGATCCTCTGATATTAGGCCATGGAATGTAGGGATATTCAGGATATTCTAGAGAGGAATGGCTTTCATGGGTGTGTTAACTGTTGTGTCCACGATGGGATACTGAAGTGTAGAGGTTTGAGGTGTTTGTTGGTTCTGGGCCATTTGATCAAATATGTGCCAATACCCTTCTGGAATTTCTAGAGAGTTATTCCTAAGATGACTAGAAGGATTAGGAATGAGCTTAACAACACTTCCCTAGTATGGGATCATGAGTGTTCCTTGCTGAACTATTAGCTGGGGGGATCTTGGCTCCTCAAGTTCTTCTGCTTCATTTTGGATAAACTTAACAACATTCCCCTTATCTGGGCTACTGAGTGTTTGAATTATTTTGAGAGGGGATCTTGGCTCTTCTATTTTCCCTGTTTCTCCTCCTCCTTCTCGAAGATTACTAGATTTTCCTTCTTGCAAAGAAATTGGGCAAGAATTCTCAATTTCTTGAAAATCTTGCTTAGTTTCTTCTGTTTTTCTGTGCATCTCAACAAACGCTATAGATGGTGGGTCTGTAGCCAGAAGGGAGCTAGTAGGTTGTCTAGAAGCAACTTTTCTAGGGGCTACTGATGGCTGAGATTTGACTTTCTTAATTATATCGTCTATGAAGGTTGATCAACCAAGGGTCACTCGTCCCTTAGCTTTGTCAGGTTTGGGTTGTGGTTTTGGATTATCTTTAAGCTTTTTCTTCTTAGTCATACACACAACTCAAATATTTATTTCTACCCTAAGTTCTTTAACAATCTTGCTAGAAATCGGGCGGGCGAGCAGGGCTTTTACATCCTTCGTATGCAGGTTCTTACCTTCTGTTTTTAATACCCAACTCTTTCTTAATAGGCACCCATCAGATGCACACTACTCTTTAGAAATGGCTACAGTCTCCCTAGCAATAGCGCCAAAATGTTGAGGTATAAAAGGTGTCTTTTTAACTCGTAATTATCTTCACATTAGTTATCAATCTGGGCAAGATTTTCTATTTCAAGAGTGTACAAAGTTTGTGGAAGCTATTTACACAAGAATGATGTTTCTAAATTGCAGTATATTACTTTGAAATATAAGCGTAAACAGATGCTTTAAATAAAACTCCCTTGCAATTAAAGGAAACTAAATTATTGGTTCGACAAAGTAATAGCAATTATCAGTCAAGGATACAGTAGTAATAACTCATTCCTTGTTTAACTGATGTAAACTAAATCAAGCATAAATAAGATCCTTATTCTAAGAGCTTTGACAGTAATAGCCAATGTTATTTATAGTTGTTGATCTCACACACCACACTAAATAACCAATTGGAAATGGCAATGAATTAAATCAATAATGTTACTGCATCTAATTGAAATGAGATAATTATGCTTACTGTAAGAATGCTAAAAGGCAAGCCTAAATGAATGTAGAAATTAAATGAGAAACAACGCTATATAATGGAAATGAAAAAAAAAACTTATGTAACTGTAATGAACAACAAAGCTAAGTTACTGAAATGAACAGTGAAGCTCTGTAAATAAAATGAACAACACAACAATATACTTGCAAAAAGTAGTGATCTCGTCATGAGGGAAATGAACAGCAATGCAATTCAATTACAACATATAAAACAGATCAGCTCATTAAGTCTAGAAATATGAAATAGTAAAGCGATGCGATCACAATAGATAGAAATGAAACCAAACCATCACACAGCAAAAATCGTAAAGGAATGATACAAGAAGAGCAAGTGAATCGACCAGGGCTGGGCTGTTAGCTGCTAGTGAACACCACCAGATTACTTTAGTATGAAAGAAGGAACAACAAAAATACTATATATTAGTCATATGCAAAATGGTTACATCCAATTCATACTATGTTTCAACAGCAAGAGTCGATGATCAATGTAAAAATACAAAAGTAATTTTTGAATAATCCCCCATTCTTTACAATTGTTGTCCCTTTTATAATGGTGAGGTAGATAAAATAGTAACAACGAATAGAATAGTAACAACAATCCCTCAGGATCAAGAGATCCTGAGAGATCTGCTCAATCTTCCATCTTCAGTTAGCTCTTTGTCTTCTGCGCTATGTTGTGATCTTCTCTATCCTTATCCATAACTATGCGCTCCATCCTTGGCTTCCTGCCTGTGCGCTGCTTCCTCGTGAAGGAACAATAGTTACTCAACTTTTTCCTTTTCCTTCTATCGGGTAGGGAATGGTAGTTTTCTATTCCATCTCTTTCCTACATGAGAAATGACAATAATTAGCTAAATTGTAATAATAAATAGTTCCCTAGTTTTTACTATAATGCTTTGATATATGAGTATCTTTTAGAACATAAATGGGATATAATTAAAGGAAAGGATGATGAAATAAATGACAAATTCATACCTTTTTCATAGCTCAACACCTGGAAGTTCATGGGAAAATAAATTCTAGAGGTCATAGAGGAATCTTTCCACAATCAAAAGGTATGCCCCAGCCTGAACTCCACTTTTATTTCTCTTATTCCTAAATCTTCGAAATCTGAAGATCCGGAAGAATTTCCTCCTATTGCCTTGTGTAATGTTAT
Organism: Pinus taeda; assembly: GCA_000404065.3. NCBI lineage: Eukaryota > Viridiplantae > Streptophyta > Pinopsida > Pinales > Pinaceae > Pinus > Pinus taeda. The sequence continues at coordinate 271,066 of APFE030510485.1, forward strand.
TTATAAAATCATTGCTACTCCCTTTGTAAAACAGATAAAACCCCTCTTGTCAAATATCAGCTCTCTTGATCAAACGAGATTTGTAGAGGCTAGGCAAATCCTGGACGAGCTCATAACCTCTCAAGAAGTAGTACACTCTCTCAAGGCAAGAAATGTTTAAGGTATGATGATTAAGCTGGAACTTTCCAATGTTATGACTGGCTAAGTTGGGCCTATCTTAATAGTATAGTCAAAGGCTATGGTTTTCCCAAAGATGGATAAATTGGATCCTTGCCATGACATCCTCCCCTGTCATCTTAATTCTAGTAAATGGGACTCCTATCCCCACTTTTAACCCAACTCGAGGCCTAAGACAGGGAGATCCATTATCTCCTTTTCTGTTTATTATTGTTGCAGAAGAGATGGGTTGTTTTATAAAAAATGAGGTTAGAGAATCTAGGCTTAGGGGCTTGAGGATTTGAGGTAATGATTTAGCCATCACCCACCAACAATTCATGGACGATATCAGGCTCTTATGTTAGGTATCCTTCAGGAAAGCTCGAAGAATAAAAGAGATTCTTAGCACCTTTACGGAGGCCTCTGGGACAAAGATAAATAATGAAAAGTATTGTATCTTCTTTTTTAACACTCAGGGGAATGTCAATACCTATGTTGCTAGGATCTTGGGGTTTAGTACTAGAAACCTCTTGTCTAAAGACCTAGGTATGCCCCTATATGACAACTCCCTAAAATTATCCTTATGGTAGCAGATCCTCCAAAAGCTACAGGGAAAGCTAAGCTACTAGGCCTTTAGATTCCTCGATCTAGTTGGTAGGACTGTCCTTCTTAAATCAGTGCTCCAATCGATAGCCATTTATCAACTCTCAGGTATGGTAGCCCCTAAAGGGGTGTGATCCAAAATGGTTGCCATATTCAAAAATTTATTGTGGGGAGGGCCCAACAGGGCAGGCTATGGGCATTGGTATCCTGGCAAGGCCTAGTGAAAAGAAAAATGGAAGGAGGGTTAGGCCTCAGAGACCCTTATATTTTAAATCAAGTAATGGGCACAAAAATATGGTGGAGATGGATAGGAGGTGGAGAGAAATTATAGAAAAGGAAATATAATATGCTTGAGATAACTAAGGATATTTTGCAATATAGATCCTCCCAAAGGATCAGTAGTGTGGAACTTGGCAGCCCAAAACAGGAACCTCATAAACTAGCATGCATTTTGGGAAATCCATAATGGAAAACCAACAAGATTTTGTCATGACTCTTGGCAACAAAGAGAACTAATGATAGAAAAGCAAGACATCAAGGACATATATCAATATACCATAGAAAGGAATATACACCAGGTGGAGCAATTCAGGAAAGAGGACCAAGGAATGGGAAGCTGGAGGAGATGGAAAAATAAGGAATATTGGTGTCAAGTCATAGACACCGACCAATGCTATACAAAGAGCTGACAATTAACAATCTGAAATGATCCCGATAACCTGAGATGGGGGCACACTACAAAAGGAACCTTTACCATAAAAGAAGCATATGACCTCCAAGCAGGACAAGCCCAAGATGAGCAAGACATCATATGGAAAAAGGTATGGAAGGGAGGATGGTGGCCTAATGTATCTCACTTCCTTTGGGTGGTCTGCAAAGGAAAAATCCTAAATTGGGATCAACTTGAGAAAAGGGGCTTCCAGGGTCCTTCCTTCTACTGGCTTTGTCAGCACAATAGATAAGATATCGAGTATATGCTTAACACATGCCCATTTTCTGAACAAAAATGGAGGCAAATGCAAGGAGTTTTTGAAAGAATGGATCAAGATCATCACAACATTAATGAAGAAAATCCTCCTTTAGTGAAGCCACATATTCTCAAGCTCGGTAGTAAACCGAGCATGGGGGTTGGCCTTAGGATTAAATTTATGGGCCATATGGAAAGAGAGGAACTGCATAGTCTTTAAAAATAAATCCTCATTTCAAGAACACATGTGGGAAGGAATAGTTTAGAACATCAGGGAAATGATCTTAGAAGAGCAGTGGAACCAAGAAGATTGGCAATTCCCCCCCCAAGAAGCTTGAATTTTACAAAAACTCAATCTATCACCAGAAATGATTGCTCCCGCTGCTTGGAAAAAAAACTAGATAAGCTCGACATCCCCGGCTCACTTTACTATCCCAAGAGAAGGATTCATAAAACTCAATTTTGACGGGGCATCAAAAGGGAATCTGGTGGTGGCAAGCTTAGGTGGCCTCTTCCATGATATCCAAGCCAACTCTCGGCAAATATATGCTCATTCATGCAAGATATAAAGTAACAATGACGCAAAGTTTTTGCAGTAAGACAAGGACTCCTAATAGCCGTTAGAATGGGTTATCAAAACATAGTGGTGGAAGGAGACTCAAGTCTAGCCACAAACACTCTAGAAAATATGAACAATGACACAAAATGGGACAAATTCAACCAATGTTCAAGGACAACTCGACTCATCCAAGAGATAGGGGAATTAATACAAAAGTTTGATTATATTATGGCTGACATATTAGACAAGAAGGGAATAAAGGGGTAGATTTTCTTGCTAACTGGGGATGCAATCAACAAAATGCCCTGATGGAAAAACTATTGCCAGTCCAACCTTGGGATGAGAGATTCAGAACCCTGGTGGAAATTCTAGATTAGGATCATAGGCAAAGCCAGGAAAACGACCTCTAAGAAACACAAGACCTCGATCAGGGTGCATGCCAGTGGTTGGTACAACCTGTGAAAAGTAATGAAGTGTACCTATGATTTACGTACCACTACCCCCCACTCTCTTAAAGCAATGAATGCGGTGGCCCGTGGCATGAGTGCATGTAAGGGTGGTGGGAAAGGTGGTAGAGAATATAGTGGAGGGGCAAGATTTATAGGAGAAAAGGGCAGATAGGTCGGTAACGGTGGTAAGGAGAAATCCCATCTCCTTAATGTCTTTGTGCAGAATGGATATAGTAGACACCTTGGTCAGAAGGTGTTCCATAAAGCCTCAAAAAGTGCGTTGATTAAGAAAGAGCCCAAAGAACGTCGTCTAGGTGTCCATCTTCCGTATATCCAAGGAACCACGGACAAGATCGCTCGGATCCTTAAGAAATTTGATATCCCCTCAACTTTTAGGCCCCTCTACACCATTCGCAAGTCCCTTAGATCGGTGAAGGATCCCGTTAACCCTAAGGACATGAAGGGTGTCTACTTGATCCCTTGTTCATATGGGACCCCCTATATTGTGGAAACAGGGCGATCCATCCATCAAAGGATTTGCGAGCATGCTGCTGACCTAAGACATGTTAGATCCAAGTCATCGACTTTAGCAGAGCATGTAGAAAAGACCAAGCATCAGGTATGTATTGAGGAGGCCAAGGTTGTGGCTAAGATTGCTCAGTTCCATCATCGTAAACTTAGGGAAGCTATCGAGATTGAAAAGAGGCTGAACAATGTCAATAGAGATGATGGCTGGAAAATCAGTAGGAGCTGGATTCCGGCGCTTTCTTCTTAGTTAGTATTTCTGCCCCCTCCACGGGGTTGTGCTAGTTATTTATTTTGTTTTTATTTTTG
>APFE030510485.1:276441-299106 GCA_000404065.3 Pinus taeda
TTTCAACTATTATGGATCACAGAAGCCTCAATTCAACTAAGTTTGATATATTTTTTAAAAGTATAAAAATATAAAATTATTAAACATAAATTATACATAAACTTTCACTAACATTGTTCAACTAATTTTGTGGACTATGATTGATTATTTTACAATAAGATGTGTAATTATTTTTTTCTAAGTTAAAGTTAACCCATAACCTTTTTATACATGGTTAATCAAGTAAATGTGTGTATTGATAAGGTATTCTTAGTATTGCAATAGTTTTTGTTATTATATTTATGAAGCCTTCAACTATATCATCCACATTAGTAATTTTAATGTGGTATTATATATATATATATATCTGTGTGTGTGTGTGTGTGTGTGGAAGATCACATATTTATTGTCTAAGTTTTAAAGCCACTAACATTCATGTGTTGTGTTGTGATGGAAATCAATATAGTTGATGGTTGTAAAATAATATAGTTGATAGCTGTAAAATAATAAATTTATCATCTATAGATCTTCATCCAATTCCAATTACACAAAATTATAAACTGCCATATATATTTTAATAATTTATTTTTTAATTCAATTTAATTATTTTATCAATTTATCTATTTTAACCGTAATTAACCTTTTTTTCCCAACGAAAAAAAGCATAACTTTTTATTAGGATTATAAAAAGTTACATACCTTGGGCATCTGTGTTCTACTCTGTAGAGAGAAACAGCACAAATCTATTAACCACTTCCCATATATATATATCGGGAAACCTGTGTCTGGGAATGATCTATGATCAACCTCCACTTAAGGCATATCAAAACACTGCGTATTATCATCGCGATCATGAAAACTGGCCGCACCAGCAGAAACGGGTGGACTGTTCAGGGATCAAAGCCCCGCCATATACAACAGATTATGTTAAGAGTTCCAAAAGGAACAGTGGCCTCCTACAGCGAGGAAAACAGCCACATGATACAGTCAATAGTATAGTTAAATGAAAAAAAAAAATGATAGAGAAAACTTCTACAGCGACAATGCCCGCAGGCTCATGAAAAAAGAGATACATTCGCGCTGAAGCTGGATCAGAAAGGCGTTACAGAGGCGGAACAAAAGGGGGGACCAGAGTTGTAGAAGTATGTCCCAATATTGATTCTTCTATAGACCAGTGTCCCAAATCTTGTTGTAGGCCTGATTTAGAGAGCATATCTGCTGATGTATTATGTTCCCTGTATATATGGCCAATAAAAACACATGTAAAATGAGATTTTAGAGAAACAATATCCTCAAGAAGATACTTCAGAATCTGATTATGACACACAGATTTTCTGTTCACCCAATTAACAACATTCAAGGAGTCTCCAAAAATTTGTATAGACAAAATATTCCTTTTTAAAGCCCAACACATAAGGAGACGGAGAGCAGCCAGTTCAGCATAGTTGTTGGATCCTTGCCCCAGGCCCACAGATGCTTTGAGGAAATGTTCTTGGGATAGATGAATGCAAATGCCAGCACCTACCTTGTTTTCTTGTGAAGCCCCATCGAAGAAAGCCCATGGCAAGCCCTCTTTGATTTCAGGGGGGGAATTCCTGTTTTGTATGCTTTTTTGTTCAGGAGGGGGAATAGAAGAGTAAATTGCCACACACTGAGATGCTATTATTTGAATTGGGATGTTCTGATCATGAAAGATGCTCTTGTTCCGCGCAATCCAAATGCCCCAGAAGAAAATTGGTGGAAGATTTCTGAGATTTCCTTCAGGATGGGATTTCCACCAGGTCTCCCAGGCAATTTCAATAGGGGAGGCCCCCCATTGGTCTCTTATTTTTAACAGAACAGATATCTCTGTCCATAAATTTAATGATACAGGGCATGCTGTAAAGAGGTGGGTGATGGATTCTTCATTCTCCTTACAAAGGGGGCATCGCCCAGGGCCAATGATGTATCTGGATTGTAGGATGTCCCACGTAGGGACCTTTCTTCTTAACAAGCACCAAAGAAAGATTCTGGACTTCAGAGGACATTTCAGCTTCCAGAGGATATTTGACCACCAGACCGGGGCCGCCCATCCTTTTTGCTCCATGAGATAGTTATAGCCCTCCTTTGGTGTGTAACCACCAGATTTACCATGAGCCCAAATCAAATTATCCTGGTCAGATTTTAATCTTACATGAGAACGATGTAGTTCAGAGATGAATTGTGACCATTCCTGATGCCATCTGATATGAAGGCCAAGATCCTCTGCACTTTTCCATGCCTGTCCCCATATGATCGATTGGCCCACATTCTCCACTTGATTTAGAGTGTAGATGCCCCTGATGTCTAGCTGATCAAGTAGTCCCGGGGAAATGGCAAAGCGTTCATTACATCCCACCCATGGATCTCTGCCAATTCTTACATTCTTTCCGTCCCCCACTTTCCATGCCAGTCCTTGTTCAATGATTGAAAAGCCTTCAACCGTAGCTTTCCAAATTACAGTGCACTGTTTAGAAGTCTTTTCCGGTGATCTGATCCAATCTTCCAGGGGACAGGGATCGATATATTTCCTTCTGACAACCTTAGTCCAGAGATTTTCCAATGTAATAAGTCTCCATCCAGATTTTGCGGCCAATGACAAACTGAAATCTGGAAGTCTCTTTATACCCCATCCCCCCCACGCCTTTGGTCTTGCGATCTTATCCCAGGCCACCCATGGAAGAATAGTTTTCTCTTTTGCGCCGTCCCATAAAAACCTACAGCATAATCTCCTAATCTTTTCCAAAATGCCTTTTGGAATCCATGTAAGAGCAGCCCAATATACCGGAATAGCCATTAGGACAGATTTTAGGAGGGTTAGACGCCCTGCTCTGGATAGCCATCTGAAACTCCAATGTGATATTCTCGCCTCTATCTTTGCTAACAACCAGGACCAGTCCTCTTTCTTGTATGAATCCGGCTTCAGCCAGAAACCCAAATATTTAAAAGGAGAAGACAGTGGTTGAATCTGAAAGGGGAATAGATTGGACATATAGTTGCATTCCCTTCTATTGTAGCCTGCCACACAAACTTGCGATTTCCCGTTGTTTAATTGCATACCTGTAGCTTTCATAAAAAGGTCAATGATATTTTTATATTCCTTTAATTCCTCATGAGAGCCATTTGAGAAAATCAATATATCATCGACAAAAAGCAAGTGGGAAATAAAGAGATTTATAGCCACCTCAATACCTTTAACCTTATTTGTCCTTCTGGCATTATGAATCAATCTGCTTAGCCCTTCTGCCACAAGCAAGAAGAGGAGAGGTGATAAGGGGTAACCTTGCCAGAGTCCCCTTTGACTTCTGAAGAAAGGGGAAGCTGCCCCATTTAGCAAGACTGCAAAGCTAACATTTGATATACACCCCATGATCCAGCTTATGAAGGTGTACGAAAAGCCCAAATGAGTGAGTAGCATCCTGAGATAGAGCCAATTTATGCGATCATATGCCTTTGAGAGATCAATTTTCAGAACCACCCCTTTCTTCTTCTTATGTTTTATACTGTGAAGCACCTCTTGAGCTACACCAATAGCTTCATGGATTTGTCTACCATCCAGAAATCCAAACTGTTCCATCGAAATGTTCCTTGATAATATTGGAAACAGTCTGATTGCAATCACTTTTGCAATGATTTTATATATACAATTGCAGAGCGAGATTGGGCGAAAATCCTCAAATGATTCCGGATCATCTTTTTTGGGAATCAGAGCAATAAAAGTAGAGTTGAACGGTTTGTGAATAACCCCTCTTGTTCGCTATTCCTCAACTACCTCCGTAATTTCACCCCCTATTTGGTCAAAAAAATGAAGGAACAGTTCAATCGTCCACCCATCCGGACCTGGGCTTTTATCCTTCCCCATACATTTCATAGCCGCCTCAACCTCTTCTTTTGATACAGGGCCTGCTATATCTGAAGCTTCGTCTTCCTCTAGGAACCTGGGAAAGCATTGGGCTGTTCTCAATACTTCAACTATATTCACCTCTCCTGGGTCCGTAAAAATTCTTTGGAAGTGTCTTTGGCCCAAACCCGAAAGATCTGAGAAGGTGTTTACCTCCCTACCTTCCTCATTTTTTAGGCTCCATATAGTATTTGCAGATTTTCTTCCTTTGGCATAGTTATGAAAAAAGCGCGTGTTTTCATCTCCGGCCTTAAGCCATATTGCCCGACTTTTCAGTCTCCACTCCTCTTCCTTTGCTAACAGGATCTGATTTTGAGCTTTTTCCAGTATCAGGATTCTCTCCTTGGAAGCCTAGGATGCATAACCATCTGCTTCCGTGCTTTCTAAAGATTTTAATTCCTCCCTGATTTTAAGCAAATCTTCATTTTGTTTTTTCTGTCTTTCTTTTGCCCAGGAAATAGTAGCTTTCTTTAATCTTTTCAAATTTTCCATAAATAAAAAGCTCTTGTTCTCAGAAGTCTGACCAACAGGGTGAATCCAAGTGGAAGTAAAGAGGGAAATGAAGGATGGTTCAAGGAGCCATGAGGGATTGAATTTAAAAGGGGATGGAGGCTTTGGCAGAGGAAAGGAAAGATCCAGAAAAATCGGAAAATGGTCCGAGTTCCCAATTTCTTCAGTCCATTGCCGAACCAAAGGAACACTAGAAAGAATGCCTTCAGAGATCATGAAACGATCCAATCTCTTTGCAATCCTATCCTCCCCAACACGTCTATTCCTCCAAGTGGGCTTCAGTTTTATTGGAGAGGGATCAATAAGGAGATGGTCTGATAGTAACTGAAGGAAGAAGTCAGAAAGAGGGTCCTCCCTAGCAGAGGGGCCCCAAGCTTCAGCTCTGCCAATCGAGAAATTGAGATCCCCCCCCACAATCATCATAGGTGCTTTCATCACTGATTTTTCCATTAATTCTGACCAAAAAAATTCCCTCTCTTGGCAAGGAGCATATATATTGACAATCTGAAAAGTATTGGGGAAATCTGGACATACTACCTCCATGCCCATAGCATTTCTCAAGCCCCACATATTAATACACTTGATTTTTCCTTCTCTGAGACCAATCGCGAGACCTCCCGAGTGTCCCACAGAATCAATAGCAAAAAAGGACCAACCCGGCAGCAATGATTTCAAGGCTATTTCGACCTCGTGTCCTCGCCCCAGAGTTTCTTGAAGGAATAGGATGTCTGCTTTGGAAGATTGTAACCATTCTTTTAAGGCCAGTTTTTTGGGCTTGCTGGCTATGCCCCTACAATTCCAAGATGAAAAAATCATTTCTTAACATGGACAGGGGGCTGAGCTGCTCTAAGAACCCCAGGGATTGATAACTGTTTTCCATCCGCCACATCCATTTTTGCTTTTATCTGAGCTATCGAAAGATCTGATTTCCTACCCCTCTTCCCCTTGGAATGCCCAACCTGAGGAGTCTGACCCAGGCCGCCCGACACCCCTTGTTTATCCTTTTTTGTCCCCATGGATCGGAGATTATATGGGCATAGAGAATTTTGTGGCGGGGGGGTAAGAGGAGGCCAGTGTTTATCACATGAAAAATTATGGTGAGCAGGGTCCTTCATCAATTTTCCAGCCACAGGATCGATTTCAGGAGGGGGAGTACTTTTGGAAATGTTTTCTGTGGGCGGTTCAGAAACTGAAATAGATACCTTCTTTGGAAAATCAGATGACAAAGTAATGTTATTAGGAGAAGGCGGAGAAGGAAAGAGCTTACCCCCGACCTCCGCGCGCGCTGGTGACTGTACAGGCGAAGGGTTCCGCGCTTCCACCCTCTGAGCATCCTCCGGCGAAGGGTCGTCGCCAGCAGAATCCTTGGAGATCGGAACCTCCCCGCTATTGTCCCCCGCTACCTGGTCCACGGGAGCCATACCGGCTTCTACATTCGTAGGCGGAATTCCTACTTTCTTGCTGGTCCGAGGCTGAGTCCTCCTTTGCGCCCTTTGGTCATTTGTCTTCCGAAAATGCCTCTGCCTTCTGTTCAAGGGGCATATCTTAGCAAGGTGGCCATATTCATGGCAGATATGGCACCGAAAGGGCAGGTGTTCATAGTCCAAGACTTGTACATAGATGAAATCTCTGTACTGTAGAGTAATTTCTTTTGCTAGCCCCTTACTTGTGTCAAGGTTTGTTAAAATTCGCGCAATAGCCCTGACCTTTGATTCCATGAAAGAAAGGTACGCCTCTATAAAAGAACCCAATCTATTCCCAATGGTTTTGAACACCGCTTCAGTCCATAGAAAGTAAGGAAGGCCTGGCGCCCGAACCCAGACAGGAAAGACCTCTGTGTTTTCCTTTACTGCATCAAAAAGGGGGGTCCAGCACTTCATCAGGACAGGAATGGGTCCGATACTCCAATTTCTCTCCAGGACCCAATCAGCTGCTTCCTTATCCACAAATTTTAGCATAAACCATCCTTTGACAAGACATTGGGCCTCAGAGGCCAGAGGGGTTTCCTTGATAAACTGTTCTGTTCCCCATTTCTGAAGGTCCTCAGGAGAGAACTTCTTACCTCTAGCCCTGCCAACAAGGGTGCTTTCTGCAACTGCGAGGGACTCATCGATTGAGACTTCCATGCCTAAAATAAGATTCTCCCCTATAACCTGAGAGCCAATGCGAAACTGAGATTTCCGCTTTGCACCCTTCTTGCATATGCCGCCCGCATGACCTTGGCACTCCGCAGTGGCACCCGACCCTTCTATATCACAATTTGGCAATGTCTCTCTACGGGAGCCACCAGGCTGCTCTTGTTGATGCTGCGTAGTGACCTCCGTATCGATTCCATGAGTGATATGACTGTCGATAAGGTCTACAGGAGGGCTCTGAGCCCCCTCCTTAGAAGCAAGAGTCCCCAGGCAAACCCCAGAAGGAGGGGTTTCAGAGATTCGATGTGTAGAAGGACCGGAAACCCTGTTCTATAAAGAGCTGACCTCCGAGGCAGTAAACAATGTATTGATTGGAGAGCGTAACAGGGTTTCTGGGCAGCCCAAACCGACCGAAGGAGGATACCAGCTCTTAGGCGCTTTCCCTTTTAAACCCGTCGCTGCTGCTTCCGCCAACTCTTTTAATGCCGCATTATTCGCCGATACTCTACCAGGATCTCCCTGAACAGTAGTCAAAACTTCCGCAACTGAAACCGCCCCGCCTTGTGGTAGAGGAGTGAGTAATTCCGTCGTAGGGAAAAAACCAAAGTCAAAGAGTTTTTTGCCCCCAAAGAAATGTTCCAGGTTCTTTTCATTCGGTTCCTTACCCCACATGGCTAATACATCTTCCAGGGATGGGTCAAGATCCACAAAATCCTCAGGGTTAACCATAATTAAGCCAATAAACAAAGAAACAGATGCCACCAGCGTCAAACGGGGTTGACCCAAACCGTTATTCTCTGTTCCGATGAAAGCGACGACCCCAAAGCGCCAACAGAAGGAATATTGCACAAGAAAGCTGTCGTCGAAAACAACCTGGTATGGTGATAAAACTGGCCCGCGTCCACAGCTAGTAGAACCTCTAGCTGTCCCGAAGTTAGGAAGGAGGGGAAGCCGCCGGTAACCTGTACCTACGCCCTGTGACGATCACTGTCCTTTAGCAGCCAAAACTGCAAACTGCTCCCAAAAACCGCGTCCAAAACCCTAACCTGCTCCATCGCGAACCCTCCTCATCGCTCCATCCCATTTAACGTAATTAACTTACTAAAAAACATTAAAAATTTAAATTCATTTATATATTAAATCAAGAAAGTTCATAAATACATTTAAATATAGAGGAGAAGAGGACAAATTAAAAAACGACGCCAATGAAAAATTCAACAAACGTAATTTGTTTTCAATAAAAAAATATTCCAAAATTTAACATCTTAATCAACCTAAATTAAATTATTATTAATCATTTTCAAATGTCTCCAAACATCTGGTTTCATGGACATTTCATCTCTATATAAACCACTCCAGTTTCTTTCTTACAATGCTTCTCGACTTGCATTTGAAAATAAGCAGGAGACCCAATTAGAGGCCGACAAGGATACCCCAATCTTCCAACTTCAGGTTGACGATTCTATCAAGCAAACACTCTGAATTTCAATCCATGAAACTTGGTAAGCACCCTAAGTATGTTTTCTAATGTTGTCATTTATGATCCTTCTATATTTTAGTGCTCTACATTGCAGCTATCCTTTGTTTTTAATATTAGGCTTCTGGTGTATTTTCATTTCATGTGTGATCAACACATCAAATATTAGGTTTCTGATGTATTTTCATTTGATGTGTGATCTAGCGGTATCTTTATGTGGATTGATGATTCCCTGAATATTTGGGAATCGGACAGACATGGGCGCGGTCAATTTTTTTACCGCATCCATGTTCGTCATTCTAGAATATTCCAAGAATTAGCCATCAACTTAATTTCATGGGCGATGAAGAATGTAAAATTTTCCAGATTGGGGTATTGGAAATGAAGGCTTTAGTCATAAATTTTCTTGAAAGCTTTCGATTATGATACGGTAATTGCATAATTTGTTTCCTTTGTTGTATGATATTCACTTAAGATACCTTAAAAATGGAACATAAGATGAAATAATGGAATATTATTTTGGTTTTTTTCAAAGTGTTGTTTTCTTTCCACGTGATTGAAATGGATTGATGGGAATTCCTTCATTTCATATTACTTTACCTTCTAGAACATATAAGAAATGAAGCATAGGATTTAGGGTTGTCTAAGAAGAGGGAAAGAAAATTTTAGGAATTTTCTTACTAAATTTTGCATCAAATTATTCTTTTTTCTTTTCATTTTTTTACCTATTACTTAACTTTTTTGTGGGTTGTTAGCTTGGGAAGCTCGAGGTAGAAAGTAAACTATGTGCTTATTAGGAACTACATTCTTAAGGTATCAAGATAAGGTTTTGAAGTTGCCTCGACATGCATACCCAATAACAGGTATTCCTTCAGATGTTGCAGTAGGGAAGTCAAGTTTATGCATTTCTTTTTAATTATTCCAGTGATTTTACATTATTCACACACTCATTTTATTCTATTTTATTAATTCTTGTAAATGTAACACCATGGAAAGAAAAAAGTCCTAAGCTGAATATAAATTTAAGAAATATAGGAAAATACGAGATCCTTTTTCATATACTTTAATAGTTGCTCGTTGAACTAATTTTTAGCAGTGAGCTCTACATAAATTAGAAATATTTTATCTATAAAACTGGAAGACCCAAATACGTATACGGATATGGATGATAATGCATCAGAGTCTAAGAAGCCAGTGAGGAAATCATTGTCTCAAAGAACAAGGTGACCGGACTGGATGAAGCAACAAAGATACCCAAAGCATAAAGGAGTAGCTAGAAGAGAGTGAGAATTCTAAGGAGATATGTGATAGGTGCATCTCTCCTTCAAGTGGTCGACCGAAATATTCAGAGCCCATTAAATGAGAAATATTTGAACTATACATGAATATAGATACAGATGACAATGCCTTAGAGTCTGAGAGGCAAATGAGGAAACGAATGTGTCAAACTACTTTGGCAGCCCAGTTTCAAGAAATCAACGAGGTTGGAGTGGATGGAACCAAAAAAGGTTCCCAAAACATTAAAAAAGAGTGAGAAGAGTGGGAATTGTGAGGAGAAAGGTAACAACTCGAAGTCTTCGTCAAGTGATTGTCAGGAATGTTCATCGCCCTCCAAAGTAGAGGAGGAATATCGAGCATTTCAGTGTGATTATTTGATTCTATAGGAGGAATGCAACTCTCTTGACGAATGAGGTGATAGACATAGAAAGGGACATCAAAATGAAGGAAGCAGAGAAACACACACTTTTGGATAAGAAAAAATCAACCCTGACTTCCATCACCATTATTTTAAGGGTGCTTTGCCTTCCGACCCGACTTCTGTAAGTTTATCTGCAGTGTTACGAATGTCAAGCAACCATCACGACAGATGTTGAAGAAATGTCAACGATGGAGGTTATACAGCAAGATGGTGGTTGTTATTTGTTGACTTTCCCCACCGATTTTACTCGGTCATCTCCACCATAGATATAGGTTAAGAGGAAAGTATATTCTTTAAAAAATAAATTTGGATCGTCCATTTAAAAGTCAAGAAATATCTTTTCATCTGAAATTCATATATATACATCTATCGACTAATAAATTGTTAATTTCTTTTTCATTTATTATGGACAATACTATCTTAATTATCATCAATCTTCCCAATTATAGGATCCCTATTCTATTTTTGTCCTAAAACTAATCAAGTAATTATATTTAAAAAATAGAACCCTCTCAGTTTACATATTCTAGATATCATCATGATGTCCTATGAAAGAAAGTTTGTTTTTAGCCATATTTACCAAATTCGAATTCGATTTGATACGAAAAAAATTCGATTGTATAAAATTGAATACGGACAAAATTCGAAAATATACATCCTATAAAGATTAACATATTATTATTATTATTTTCAAAATTTTATAATTCTTATAATAATACCCTTATTTCATATTTCCAACATTAAACTTTTATGTTTATTTAATTTTTCGTCGATAATCTATTATTTGTATTGCCAATTGAGAAAACAATTAAATAAAATATAATAATATAAATACTAAAAAGTCAAGGCTGATGTCCATTGTAAGAATGAAATATTAGATATTAAAAATATGTTTAATTAATCTTCACAAACTAAAAAAACTATATCTCAATTACTAATTCCCTTTAAAATCTAAATTTATTCAACAATAAATATATAGATAAATTAAAATTAATCTTTGTAGTCAAAAACTATAGGTGGTCAATAAACCTGGTTTCCCTTCAGGGAAGGTTGAGATCACCTTAAGATTGTATTGGTTTTCTTTTTTTGATAATAGAAAATGGTAACTCCCCAACTTACAAAAAAAAATATAAATTAATCTTTGTAACCAATCACAAGAATAAATACTTTAATTAAATTCTAAATCAAATATTAATAAAAACCAATTTCAAATATTATAAATTATATTTTAATATTTTGTAATTTTAAATCAAATATTAAAATTATATTTTAAATACTTTACCATTTTTTAAATATATAATGTACCCATTCATGTAATTTTTTAATACAAAAATTAATTTTAATAAGGAATTTACTATTTTATAATTGAAATTTTTAGATATAAATTTCCATGACATTTTTTAATATATAAATTACTGGCCAAAAGAGATTCAAACACTGTTATGGAGCATCGTATACTCTGCTGAGATGTTTAAAATTGCAGCTGGCAGTGGAGAACAATGTGACAATTTAAATGATTTCATTAACCAAAAATTTAAATGATTGAAATTAAATCGCGAACCGAATCGTATCAACGAATTTCCGAACTTGATGCAATCGGGTATAAATTCTACGGTAGAAATGGCCATCTGTATCTCCGAGGCCATTGTTAATGGAACAACATTAAAATGTTTTGTTTATGTATTATTTGCTCAATTCTTACATAGGTTGAGTCCATTGGCTACAAAATTCCTTCTAAAAATGTAATTTTATTTAAACGTTGAAACGCCGGTCATGGTCATTTGTGTCACCCATGGTAATGTTAATGGAAGAGCCATAAAAATATTTGTTTGTGTATTCCCTACTCAATTTCTAAAATGCACATGGCCATTTGTGTCACCCATGACAATGTTAATGGAAGAGCCATAAAAATATTTGTTTGTGTATTCCCTACTCAATTTCTAAAATGCACATGAATATAATCCACTAGGAAAAATATTTTTTAATCTTGTTACAACCTCCACTTATCACCCATGGCAGCGTTAATGGAAGAGCCATTAAAAAATTTGTTTTTGTATTCCCTACTCAATTCCTAAAATGTACATCAATAGAATCGATTAAGAAAAATATTTTTTAATCTTGTTACGGCCTCCACTTGTAGAACACTTGTTTAGAACGTTGATAATGAATGATGAATTGACCACTATTCTTTCCACTTATAGAACACTTGTTTAGAAAATTGATAATGAATGATGAATTGACCATTATTCTTTTCAATAAGTTTCTGAAGACACATATGTAATGCTCCTCCTAATTCCTCTTCTATAATTTATCCCAAGTTAATAATTTGTTCATTAATAAACATTACATAAACAACTATTCTTTAGCACATTTAAAATTCCAAAGATAATACTGCTAGCATTGAAGTTTTCTCCTTCTTTTATGCTTAGAATCATATATCAAAACATGGATACGTAAACCCCCAAAGGATAAAAAGACCATTGTAGTTTTCCTTTATTTTCCTCAATTCAAGCATTACTCTTCTCTAAAAATGATTAAAATCATTCCATGAAACTACTTCATTGCCTATTAAGCATGTTTTATTTATCATAAGCCATCCCTACCTCCCAATTTAAGTTGTAGGCAGATTTAAAATGTTGAAAATCATGCAAAATCATATGTCCCTTTGTTATTGAATTATTTGTGGTTCATTTAGGTGGTGGATTATACTCCCAACCCATGCATCCTCCAAGATATCAACGAAAGTGGCCACACCCACCCTCCAAGATAGCGCTTACCTTCCCCATCAAAGGATAATACTTCACAATGCTCTTCTACATCACTAAAATATTATGCTTATATTTGTTAATATCCCTTATATAATACTCCATAGAATATGGATAAATATAATTTTCAATCACCATATAACAACACAATTCTTCACCTAGAAAAATCCTCCAAATACTCCCCAATGAAAAAATATTTTGAGAAAAGATAATGCTCTCAAGGTGTCATCCTCCAAACTTTTGTACAACTAACCTCTTCCATTTTATTCATGAGGTCATTTTTTTGGGTTGATCCTCTCTGTTGTAAATTTTTCTGACACCATTCAAAGTTACAAATTTTTCTCCAAAAATTACGAGTTTATTCCTCGGCCAAATCATCTCTCATAAATAGAGTTGAAGAGGCAAATAGTTCTTATGTATTTTTCTATGCCATTTTTAGTTTTGAAATTAAATAAATTTCATTTTATAAAATATCATTATATAAAATACCTCGAGATGTTATAAAGAATGTACGAAAGGGTATTGGGGAGGGAAGAATTTGACAATCATATTTTTATTAAATGAGGTTATAGGTGAAAGATTGAAGGAAGGGTACGCTAGGCCAATGCTCGAAATATACCCCATACAGGTAAAAATGAAGACACATATTTTAGAAGTAAATTTAAAAAGCAAATCATTCCAATGATATAAAGATATTTCCTCCTTGTGAAATAGTTTTACAGAGATAAAAATGAAATTTTTAGAGAGTAGACAAATGAATCTTTTTCATTTCCAGTGAAAATGAGATCTTTGTCATTTACAAGAATATTTGTATTTCCATGTAGCTTTTGAATTGTTTCCATAAATACAGTAGCAGTTGTAATAGCTTTAAAAGGATGAGATAATGCACAAAATTTTACAGAATTGGTAAGTCTATCAACTACCACCATGATGACACTCTTTCCTTCATACTTGGGTAAACCTGTGATAAAATCCATTGAGACCTCCTCCTAACACTGAATGCGAATGGAAGAAGGTTGTAACAAACCGAGGGATTTAATTCTCCTTAGATAAGGTTTCTATTGATTTAGTCCATGCAGTATTGCCAACACCTCACGATATATTTACATGGTGATGGGGTAGTCACAGAAAATGATTTTTTTGAATTGATATCCAATGTATTATTTTTAGATCTTTATATTTATTAAAAAAGACTTCAAATTATTTTTAATTTTGATAATTAACTCAAAGTAAATTATAAATTTTAGTGATTTAAGTGGATTTAGGTTGAGTTACTAGTATAGTTATAGGTGTGTGAAAACGATAAAGAAATAGCAATGCATTTGTAGAAAAAATTGACATAATGGATAGAACCATGGCTATAATTAAAAAGAGTCTGTATTTCAGGTTCCAATGTCTGCAATATTTCTTTAAAGTTATGTTGCGTGGAATACATTTTAGAAATTTTTTCCTTAAAAAAATATACTTATGTTATTCAGTAAAAATATCATACTTTATTTTAATTTATGTTGGAAAATGATACCTTCAAATATTAGATTGATTTCCTGCAATTGTAGCAAAATTTCCACTTGCAATCTTGTGATCTCCCGTATATGGCTCAAATCCGAAATCTAAATTGGATATTGGTGTATATTAAAACTAGATATATAAGTGGTTAAGGAAAAACACAAAAGGAAATATAGCAATAATATAAATAAATTGAATATATTGTATATTTTTTTCTCATTAACTCTGCTTTCACTATGTATTACAAGGCGGGCTCATAAGGCATCTATTGTTAGAAAATAGACAGAGACCAAATAGAAATTACACACAATGCCAAACACCCTTTGATATATTTATTGCTAACAACAGTTACAAATATATAAGGCATAAATCATTGAATTTGACACAACTATATCACAACAACAACTCATATATATGGAAAAACTACTTCTAGATTGACGCTTGGAACTCACACTAACAGCTTACAATAACACATGGAAGGATTACTTCTAATACCCTCAATTAATGCTTACATGGAAAACATTGAAAACACAAATTACAACAAAAAGGTTAATCTATGTATGACTGGTCTTCATCAACACTCACATCCACTTTGAAATCTCACAAACACTGCTCTTGCACCACCACATCTTTGAGTTGTCACTTGGCCTCCATTTACAATGTAACCACCTCTGACCACCATTAATGAACATTGCAAGATCAACATTGTTGACACCTCATCTCATTGGGTCTTCCACAATAAGAGTCATCAAGTAATGAACCATCCTATGGGCCAAGCACCATCTGTCAAATATTTCTCTTTCCGCTATCTATCGGTTACTAGCATGGAGGTATGGAAATTGAACATGTTCAAAAGTTTATCAAACAATTTGATCTTACTAAAACACAATAAGTGATGTTTTAGACACCGAAGCTTCCAGTTTAAGAACCACCAAGCCTTTTTATAAACAAAATTGAAAGAAATAGAAAACTACTTCAACTCATGCCACAAATTCTACAACTAATAAAACACCAATAAGTCAACCACAGACATCAACATAATTTCACAAAAAATTTTCTCAACACATTCAACTGCTATAATCATTAAGGATATACCATGTGACTAATAAAATAGTGAAATTGAACCCTCTATATATCCTTGTGTAAATATAAGATCAAAATCTGATGGGATGGGTTGTTGTGACCACCCTCCTCCCACATTCACTCAAGTTAAATAGTCCGTCAGGGTAAACATGTGATGAGAGGCTACTATGATGTGATTGAACTCCCCATGTATAGTTAAGGAAGTGGAACCCAAAAAACAAAAACATTCTGACTTTCCACACATGCTATAGAATGTTCATGATCCAACCAACCCTTGCAGGTGACCAACCCCTGAGACAAATTGAAATTTCATTTTCCTATAGCCTTAGTCACTCCCATGACAATGCATGCATGGGACTAAGGCCCTCCATTCACTCCCACATCAAGGAATCCATGCAATTCTGGAATTTTTCAAGTATTTTGTTCCAGCGACCCCAGATTATGTGCCACTTTTTTAGGACTAAGACTCAGACCATTGCCCAGAACTTCATGAAACTTCCAAAAATGATAAATAACATCAAAACAAATGTACTAATGCAAACAATTGATCAATGAATTGAATGGACCCCTACTAGCCATGACATGAATTTTGTCAAACATGTCACAAATATACATTCTATAGGTCATAAAAACATATCTAAGTATAGGGGTCTCATACTTATCTGCGAATAATGAGGAAGAACTGATTCCTTATTACAATAGTTGAATTACCATTTATTAGGTGATATATTCATTGTTCATTCATTTTCTAATCAAAACATGATGAGAGACATATATCAAGTCTGTCATAAAACATCCTCATAACTAACATATATTCAACAAAAATAACAAAGATATAACATCCATAAAGACCACATATGAACAAGTATATTTGCCCATGAAATACAAGAGGAAAGGAGCTCTTATTAACATATGAAAAATACAACCATGTATAGGACTTCCACGTTCCACCCAAACATAGATTGGCTGAACCAAATATTTCTTTTAGCCAATCACCCACGTGCCATATTCCAAGCATGAACGTGGGATCTCATAAAACAACTCAAGAAAAACCAAACTAGGGTTTCTAAAGGAAAAAACACCTCAACCCTCAACCAATCATTCCACCTCATGGTTTGACATTAGTAACCATCACCAAATTGGTATTTACCTAAGTTTTCCAGGGCTCCAGAGCATTTGTTCCAACCAAGGCTTCTAGGACTAGTAACTCAACCCACAACTGTTGTCGAGCTTCCAGAACGTTTGTCTAACCAAGGCTTCCAAGACTAGTAACTCAACACACCAAGTGTTTCCAGAGCGTTTTTCCAACCAAGGCTTCCATGACTAGTAACTCAACCCAAGATGTTATAGGGCCCTAGAGTGCTTGTCCAACCAATGCTTTTAGGAACTAGCAACTCAACCCATAGCCATAAGGAACATGAAAACCAAACAGAAAACAAAAAGAAAGATACCCACAACACCATGGCTATCCAAGAAATGGAAAGGCTAAGCAAATCCACCATCAATCCACGCATTCCTCTATGCCAATGACAAATCATAACCAAGAAACCACATGCATATGCCATGCGTGTAAAAACTAGCAAGGAGATCATACATGCAACTCAGTATCTACAATAAAAACCTGATGTAGCTATTGATCCTGATGTCCTCTTGCACTTTTCCTACTTGCTCCAAAATCCAAAGTATGCCAGACTCCTCCAAGAATGCTCCAAGAAAACTCTAAGTGTCCAAGATTATGAGAGAGAGTATAATAGAGAGGTCCAAACTAAAACTAACAAAATTCTACATTGACAAAAGCTACCAATTGATCATCATAATCCTTTTTACCAATAAGGGCTCTAATTTCTTCATTTTTCCATTATTTTCCTTCATTTTCCTCCTCACATGAAACTTGTGACCTTTCACCTTCCTTTTCTCCTAATTTCCATTATTTTCATAAATAAAATTCCAATCAATGCCTCTTGCATTTCCAAATGTTTTTCCATTGACTTTGCTAATTTTCTTAGCCATAATAAACTGAATGAACAAAAATCACGATGTTTTCCCCACGATTCATCTTGGAATACATGTCCCATGACCTTAGTCTTATATTTTTCACATGAATTTTTAACCATGAATGTTACGTAACCCTCCCCATTGGGGAAACACTATCCTCAGTGTTCTATGACACCTACAACCAGCAAGACTTCTGAATAGAAAAACATACTACCGATGGAACTTTATAACCCAACTTGTTGTAGTGTTTACAATGGCCACTAACAATTGAAACTTTGAAATGAGAACTGTAAACTAAAAACAAGAATTCTAGCCAAAAAAACATGAAAAACAACTCAAAAATGAAAAATTTTGATGCTGGAATAATTTTTTTTTTCAACATTTTTTAAACATGGTTGTAAAAACTAATAAAAACCATATTTCTTAGGCCACATTTTCAACATTTTTTCGCAATGATGTTAAGGATGAAATTCCATGACTCAAAAAACCCTTAAAATCTTGACAATTTTTCAACCTGGAATTAAAACCAAAGATCATAGCTACAAAAACCTTAAGTTTCAACATATTTCAACCATGGCATTATGAAAATTTTCTACTACTATCTTTTTTTAAATGAATACTTGAATCAAAGAGTCATTATACGAAGAGTAATTTTTTTTTTTTCAAATGCTAAAAGTATAACAACTTCAAACTATTACCCTAAGACAACATGACACATTACAAAAAAAAATTAAAAATAAACTATCAAATTGACAAGCACTGTAGGCGAACTGATCCGTTCTAATGAAAGCTTAAAGACCAACCATTAAATTGACACATTGTGGGGTTGGACTCGATACATTATAACGGAAACTTTAAAATCAACTATCAAATTAACAAATAATGAGATCAGGTTGCTGGTTGAGGATCAACACAGACCCTGCAGGAAAAAAAATCAAACAAAACAATAAATAAATGAAAATGAAAAATACAAAAGAAAATAAAAATTAAAACATTGAAAAAAATAGAAAAAAAAGCACAAGTTTAAAAATAATAACAAGTAAATAAAGAATATATTAAAATGTTAAAAAAAACAGGACTTTAACAAAAAAAAAATTAAAATATTAAAAAAACTAAAAACTAATAAATAAATAGTAACAAAGAAAAATATATATTAAAATATAATTAAATTAAAAACATGGCAAAAAAATAGAAAAATATATATAAAAATGACAAAAAAAACCAAACATAAAAATGTTAAAGAAACAAAAAATTAACTTAAAATGATAAAAATTTTAAAAATTTATATATATATAAAAATAAATTAATCAAATTTTTGTATTTTTTTAAATACAAGAAATTATTAAAAATAAACTAAAAAAATAACAAAAAAATGATACAAGATAATTACAAAAATGAAATAAACAACATTAAAAAAATAAAAAATCTTAAAATCTTAAAAAAATAAAACATTAATACAAAAAATAAAAAAATAAAACGTTTAAAAATTAAATAATTAAATATTTAAAGAAAAATTACCACGATCGCCCCACCCCATCGCCCAACAAGCCCAGGGGTGGAGGCCTGATTCTGAGAATCGAGCCTCCACCCCCACGAGCCTGTTGGGTCGCAGGGGTGGGGCAGGAGGGTGCTACATGCAGTGCCCTCTCGCCCCACCCCCATGGCCCAACGGGCTTACCGGGGTGGAGGCCCAATTCTCAGACATAAATAATTGACTTCGACACAACTAGATCATAATAACAACTCATATATATGGAAAAACTACTTCTAGATTGACGCTTGGAACTCACAATGACAACTTACAATAACACGTGGAAGGATTACTTGTAATACCCTCAATTAATACTTACATGGAAAAAATTGAAAACACATATTACAACAAAAAGGATAATCTATGTATGACTAGTCTTCATCAACACTCACATCCACTCTGAAATCTCACAAACACTGTTCTTGCACCACCACATCTTTGAGTTGTCACTTGACCTCCATTTACAATGTAACCACCTCTGACCACCATTAATGAACATTGCAAGATCAACATTGTTGACACCTCATCTCATTGGGTCTTCCACAATAAGAGTCATCAAGTAATGAACCATCCTATGGGCCAAGCACCATCTGTCAAATATTTCTCTTTCCACTATCTATCGATTGCTAGCATGGAGGTATGGAAATTGAACATGTTCAAAAGTTTATCAAACAAATTGATATTACTAAAACACAATAAGTGATGTTTTAGGCACCGAAGCTTCCAGTTTAAGAACCACAAAGCCTTTTTATAAACAAAATTGAAAGAAATAGAAAACTACTTCAACTCACGCCACAAATTCTACAACAAATAAAACACCAATAAGTCAACCACGGACATCAACGTAATTTCACAAAATATTTTCTCAACACATTCAACTGCTATAATAATTAAAGATATACCTTGTGATTAATAAAATAGTGAAATTGAACCCTCTATATATCCTTGTGTAAATATAAGATCAAAATCTGATGGGATGGGTTGTTGTGACCACCCTCCTCCCACATTCACTCAAGTTAACCAGTCCATCAGGGTAAACATGTGATGAGAGGCTACTATGATGTGATTCAACTCCCCATGTATAATTAAGGAAGTGGAACCCAAAAAACAAAACCATTCTAACTTTCCACACATGCTATAGAATGTTCATGATCCAACCAACCCTTGCAGGTGACCAAACCTTGAGACAAATTGAAATTTCACTTCCCTAGAGCCTCAATCACTCCCATGACAATGCATGCATGGGACTAAGGCCCTCCATTCACTCCCACATCAAGGAATCCATGCAATTCTGGCCTTTTTCAAGTATTTTGTTCCAGCGACCCTAGATTATGTGCCACTTTTTTAGGACTACGACTCAAACCATTGCCCAGAACTTCATGAAACTTCCAAAAATGATAAATAACATCAAAAAAAAGGTATTAATGCAAACAATTGATCAATGAATTGAATGGACCCCTACTAGCCATGAAATGAATTTTGTCAAACGTGTCACAAATATACATTCTATAGGTCATAAAAACATATCTAAGCATAGGGGTCTCATACTTATCTGCGAATAATGAGGAAGAACTGATTCCTTATTACAATAGTTGAATTATCATTTATTAGGTCATATATTCATCGTTCATTCATTTTTCTAATCAAAACAGGATGAGAGACATATATCATGTCTGTCATAAAACATCCTCATAACTAACATATATTCAACAGAAATAACAAAGATATAACATCCATAAAGACCACATATGAACAAGTATATTTTCCCATGAAATACAAGAGGAAAGGAGCTCTTATTAAGATATGAAAAATACAACCATGTATAGGACTTCCACGTTCCACTCGAACATAGATTGGCTGAACCAAATATTTCTTTTAGCCAATCACCCACGTGCCATATTCCAAACATGAATGTGGGATCTCATAAAACAACTCAATAAAAACCAAACTAGGTTTTCTAAAGGAAAAAACACCTCAACCCTCAACCAGTCATTCCACCTCATGGTTTGACATCAGTAACCATCACCAAATTGGTATTTACGTAAGTTTTCTAGGGCTCCAGAGCATTTGTTCCAACCAAGGCTTCCAGCACTAGTAACTCAACCCACAACTGTTGTCGAGCTTCCAGAACGTTTGTATAACCAAGGCTTCCAAGACTAGTAACTCAACCCACCAAGTGTTTCCAGAGTGTTTTTCCAACCAAGGCTTCCATGACTAGTAACTCAACCCAAGATGTTATAGGGCCCCCAGAGTGCTTGTCCAACCAAGGCTTTTAGGAACTAGCAACTCAACCCACAGCTATAAGGAACATGAAAACCAAACAGAAAACAAAAAGAAAGATACCCACAACACCATGGCTATCCAGGAAATGGAAAGGCTAAGCAAATCCACCATCAATCCAGGCATTCCTCTATGCCAATGACAAATCATAACAAAGAAACCACATGCATATGCCATGCGTGTAAAAACTAGCAAGGAGATCGTACATGCAACTTAGTATCTACAATAAAAACCCGATGTAGCTATTGATCATGATGTCCTCTTGCACTTTTCCTGCTCGTCATTTTCCTTCTTGCTCCAAAATCCCAAGTATGCCACACTCCTCTAAGAATTCTCCAAGAAAACTCTAAGTGTCCAAGATTATGAGAGAGAGTAGAATAGAGAGGTCCAAACTAAAACTGACAAATTTCTACATTGACAAGAGCTACCAATTGATCATCATAATCATTTTTATCAATAAGGGCTCTAATTTCTTCAGTTTTCCATTTTTTTCCTTCATTTTCCTCCTCACATGAAACTTGTGACCTTTCACCATCCTTTTCTCCTAATTTCCATTATTTTCATAAATAAAATTCCAATCAATGCCTCTTGCATTTCCAAATGTTTTTCCATTGACTTTGCTAATTTCCTTAGCCATAATAAACTGAATGAACAAAAATTAGGATGTTTTCCCCACAATTCATCTTAGAATACATGTCCCATGACCTTAGTCTTATATTTTTTACATGAACTTTTAACCATGAATGTTACGGAACCCTCCCCATTGGGGAAACACTATCCTCGGTGTTCTATGAAACCTACAACCAACAAGACTTCTGAAAAGAAAAACATACTACCCATGGAACTTTATAACCCAAATTGTTGTAGTGTTTATAATGACCACTAACAATGTAGACTTTGAAACGAGAACTGTAAACTAAGAACAAGAAATCTAGCCAAAAAAACATGAAAAACAACTCGAAAATGAAAAATTTTGATGCTGGAATAATTATTTTTTTTCAACATTTTTTAAACATGGTTGTAAAAACATAATAAAAACCTTTTTTTTTAGGCCACATTTTCAACATTTTTTCGCAATGACGTTAAGGATGAAATGTCATGACTCAAAAAACCCTTAAAATCTTTACAATTTTTCAACCTTGGAATTAAAACCAAAGATCATGACTACAAAAACCTTAAGTTTTCAACATATTTCAACCATGGCATTATGAAAATTTTTTACTACTATTTTTTTTTTTAAATGAATACGTGAATGAAAGAATCATTATACGAAGAGTAATTTTTTTTTCCAAATGCTAAAAGTATAACAACTTCAAACTATTACCCTAAGACAACTTGACACATTACAACAAAAATTTAAAAATAAACTATCAAATTGACAAGCGCTGTAGGTGAACTGATCCATTCTAATGAAAGCTTAAATACCAACCATTAAATTGACACATTGTGGGGTTGGACTCGATACTGTCAGGCCATGAGTAACTCCAGAAAACTAATACATTTATTCGTTTAACCAGCTATCTAATATATACAAGAATGTGATTGTTCAGTTCATCTTCTCGATGACTGTTCACATTCAGTTCCCCAATCATTGAGGATTAGGTGTCAACATTCCCCCCCTTAATCTGAAGGGATGTTGGTGAGTCCAAGCATCGTTCTGAATCTTTCAAGCTTTTCTCTTCCAAGCGCTTTGGTGAAGATGTCTGCAATTTGCTCATTTGTGGAACAATGGCCGAGATGGATTGTTTTGGCCTCAACATGATGTCGGATCAAATGATATTTAGTA
>APFE030510496.1:0-19223 GCA_000404065.3 Pinus taeda
TGATGCAAGAGCATCTGGTCAACAAGGTGAAGCCAAAGAGAAGGTAGACAAAGTTTCCAAAAAGAACTGAGGACACGGTTTGATGGATCGGCAGTAAAACTGCCTTGGTTATTTTTTTTTCTTTTACTATCGTTATTATTAATTATGTAATGTGTTTTTTTTAAATTGCTAGAATCAAAGAAAAACAATACTGTTATAATTTTACTTTTAATTAGGAACAGTAGCAAATTAGGTAGCATTCCTGTGCTTGGAAACAACCATATGACGGTTGGAAAATACAAAAAAAAACAGAATGTGTCAGTTAACAACCAACTGTAGAAACTAATGACATAACCAACAACAGTTACGTAATGAACAACTGTTTTTGTAGACAGAATTATAAAAGGAGCGGAATGAACCATTGTGAGGGTTCCGACTTTGTGTAAACAAGCAAGAGCAGAGATAATAGAGAAATAAACATTCTGTGCATTCATTTACATTGTGTTCAAACTGTGTAACCGTGCAAACGAATATATTGAGCAAGACTGTCAAATAGAGTGTGTTACAGGTATTGTATTAAGAAAAGTGATAACGCGCTGGAGGGAGAATCAAAGCCGAACACACACAACCGAAACCCCAGGTATGTGAGATAACATACAGGCCTTGTCATTTATAAAGTAACAGATTCATATAAAAAAAAGCCATATAGCCGAACAAGTAAATTATACATATAAATTCCTGTACAAGTTTTCATCGTATACTGTCCGCAATAGAAAAACGATTCAGGACCACAGACATGGTCGCTAACCTACAGTGAACAAGAATCAATCTACACCAAGGCTCAATACTTCTATTACAACCAGAGAACAACAAAAGGCCGACTTAAGAAAAGAACAGTCTGAGGTCTGCATGCAAGTCCGACAATGGGGGTCGAAGCAACCTAAGAAGTAGCTACCAAATACCAAGGCGAAAGAACTACCCGGAATTGCAGACTGCCGAGAGCATGTTAATGGTAGCCGTGCACAGCCCCACCTGCATGAAAATGTGAAGAGAAGAATAGTCAGGACGACACCATAAACAGTGAAGAAAATACAAGGAAGGAAAAAGAACACAGAACCGAAGTCGAGTTTACCTGCTCACGGCACCAGGACCTCCAACTAACCCAGAAGAAATACCTGCCCACGAAGGAGCCGCGATATTAGCAACAGGAAAAGGAAATACACAAATAAATCCGGCATAGAACTCTAACTTACCAAGCTTGCATGCGGAGTTTCCAGCTGAGAGCGTCGCCACCGAACCACCAAGAACAGAGAGGAGGAATCGAAACCGTTGCAAGGGAGCACGATAGTTCCAGGGGAACAAATTGACAACCGAAAGGAAACAAAACCCAATCATTCACAGGCACCCACAAATTGTATAGAGACAGAACCCCAAGGAGCTCAAAAGAAAATGATTAAAGCAAACCAGAGCAATCGTTGAAAATCTAACCGCGCAACAACGTTTTCGAAACTCACCCTTACAAGCAAAAGACACTGGAAGAACAGGCTATGTCAAGCACATAGCCGCAACCATAGTTGGAAGAACAACTGGGCATCGAAACAGCAGACCAAACAATCCAGGGATGGAGAGAATCACAACCCACAAACACCAACCGGAGGTCGCAGGCTCGCATAGCAAAAGAGGAATGACAACAACCGTGAACAGCAAAAGTGAATAGGCGCGAAGGGTCGAGAACCCTAAACCCCAAAAACCTTGCTGATTTACCGAGGCAGACAGCTGTTGAGTGGAGGTAAGTTTGGGGTACTGACTCATTAAAAACAGATCTACAAGTACCGATCTCGAATTGATTCACACAGATAAACAATCAACCAACACATTATACCCTTTTGCCATGGAGTATTACACCTCAGCAGACAGATAGCCGGGACCACGTGCGCTGGCCCCATCAAGTGGTATCAGAGCAGTGTTTTGAGGAAATAGAAGAAGATGGAAGTACCAAGATGAGGACGTGGAAGAGGTGCACGTAGAGGAGTAGATGAAGGATTGAGAGAACATATCAGAGTTCTTACAGCTCGTTTGGAAGCAGTGGAGGCGGGCAGGCGAAGAGACCCGGAACTTGGAGATGACAGTGAGGAGGAAGCAGTAACTGCTACAGACGGGTCAGACAAAGAAGCTCCGGAATTGAGACTGCTGCGATCAGTTCTATTATCTAGCAGCAAGCCCAAAACAGAGATTTCTAATTACGATGGCAGTCTGTCCGCAGATGTCCTGTTGGACTGGATAAGCGAACTAGATAAGTATTTTGAAAATGAAGAAGTCAGTGAGGATAAAAGAGTTAGATTCGCTGCAACTAAATTAAAGGGGCACGCCCTCTTATGGTGGGACAGTGTCGAGGCGGACAGAAAGCGAATGAACAAATTGCCGATACGAAAATGGCCAAGGATGGTGGCAAAATTGAAGGGCAGATTTCTGCCGAAAGACTACTAGGTGGAACTATATCGACGAGTACAGAATTTAAGACAGAAGGGTATGACTGTCAAAGAGTACACATAAGAGTTTTACCGAGTGAATTTACGTGCTGGTTATACGGATGATACTCCAGAAAAAATAGCGAGGTACGTAAATGGCTTGAGGATGGAAATATTGGACGAAATCAATATTCTTTCTCCCCGGAATATTGAAGAATCCTTTCAGAGTGTTGTAAAGGCTGAAGAGAAAATCAACAGAAAACAAAATAACAGGAGAGGGAGAGGGAATGGCAAAGGACGAGGACAGTCCTACAACAGAGGGAGAACTGCCGCGAACAGTGATGAAGGCAGCAGTTCCAGAACTTCAGGGACAACAGAGAAAGGAGAAAGCACCAGAGGAGGTCGGTCATATCAGCGAGGACGAGGAAATGGCCATGGAAGAGGGACTAATGTCCAGTGCTACAGGTGCCATAAATGGGGGCACAGATCCTTCAAATGTCCAGAAGTTGAACATGTAGGCCAGAGGGGAACAGTTGTTGCACAGCCTGAGGAAGCTGAAGCACAACCCCGGGAGGTGGAAGACATGGCGGAAACAGGGGAAGCTTTGATTTTAAATAAAGTGCTGTTAAAACCAGCCAAGGAGGTGGCTGAACCGACACAGCGAAAAGCACTGTTCCAGACAGTTTGTAAATCACATGGAAAGTGCTGCAAGTTGATAATAGACAGCGGAAGTACGGACAACTTGGTTGCCACCGAGATGGTGGAAAAACTGGGACTGAAGTGGCTAAAGCACCCCACACCTTACAAGGTTTCGTGGCTACAGAAAGGCCACCAGCTATTAGTGGATGAACAATGCGAGGTAGAATTTCACATTGGCAAGTACCACGACACAGTGGTCTGCGATATTATGCCAATGGACGTGTGCCATATACTGCTTGGAAGACCATGGCAGTATGATCGGAAGGTGACACACGATGGGAAGACAAATTATTATAAATTCACAAAGGATGGGGTCAAACACACACTTGTACCCATCAAAGAGGAAGACACAACAGAACCAAGCGGAACAAAGGCACTGTTAATTGGAGGAAAACAATTTGTGAAACAGGTTGAGGAAAATGAAGTTAATTTTGCAGTTGTGAGGAGGATGAAGCCAGTGTTGCTGAACTTGGAAAAATCTGAACTGCCTAAAGAAATACAGGAGCTGTTGGAAGAATTCCAAGACATTGCGGCTGATGAGTTACATGATAAATTGCCTCCCAAAAGGAGTATCAGCCATCACATTGATTTTATACCAGGAGCAAGCTTGCCAAACAAGGCAGCGTACAGGATGAGTCCGAAGGACAATGAAGAAGTACGCAAACAAGTGCAGGAGTTGCTGGATAAGGGACTGATCAGAGAAAGCCTGAGCCCCTGTGCAGTACCAACAGTACTTGCACCCAAGAAAGGTGGAGAATGGCGAATGTGTATGGATTCGCGGGCTATAAACAAAATTACGATTCGTTACAGATTTCCCTTGCCCAGAATGGACGACATGATGGACTGTCTTAGTGGGGCAGCTTACTTTACCAAAATAGATCTGAAGAGTGGGTATCATCAGATCAGAATTAGGGAAGGAGATGAATGGAAGACAACCTTCAAGACCAATGAAGGGCTGTATGAATCGCTGGTCATGCCATTTGGGTTGAGTAATGCTCCTAGTACTTTTATGAGGCTGATGAATGAGATGTTAAAAGAATTTATTGGCAAATTCGTGATAGTTTATCTGGACGATATTTTAATTTTCAGCAGAACGAAAAGAGAGCATCTTCAGCATATTCGAAGGGTGTTCGAGAAGCTGCAGCAGAACAAACTGCTGATAAATTTGAAGAAATGCACTTTCTTGCAGAAGGAGCTGATCTATCTGGGATTTGTAGTTGCAGAGAACGAATTAAAGATGGACCCAGAAAAGATTGCAGCAATCATGAGTTGGCCGTCACCAAAGAATTTGTTTGAGGTACGTAGTTTTCACGGTCTAGCAAGTTTTTATCGAAAATTCATTAAAAATTTCAGTGAAATATATGCACCAATGCTAGAGACCATCAAAAAGGCCATCCAACCTTTTTGTTGGACCAAGGCGGCAGAAAACAGTTTCCAACTTTTGAAGCGGAAAATAACGGAGAGGCTGATCTTGAGACTGCCCGATTTTAGTAAACCTTTTCAGTTTCGTTGTGATGCAAGCAGGACAGCTATTAGCGCTGTGCTCAGTCAAGAGGATAGACCAATTGCGTTTTTTAGTGAAAAACTAAATGAGAGTCAGCAGAAGTATTCGTCATATGACAAGGAGTTCTATGCGGTAGTCCAAGCTTTGAAACATTGGAGACACTACCTACTTGGCAATGAGTTCGTCTTGTTTTCCGATAATTCAGCGTTACAATATGTAACGTAGCAGCACAAGTTGAACCATAAGCATGCTAAGTGGGTGGAATACTTGCAGAGTTTTACTTTTGTGTTAAAACACATAAGTGGGCAAGCCAACAAAGTGGCAGATGCTTTAAGCAGAAGAGCCTTGCTCTTACAGGAAAGTAGCATACAAGTGATGGGATTTGAATATCTAAAAGATTTGTATCAGATGGACACGGACTTCAAGGAAGCTTTTGAAGCTTGCCAAAATCCCGTATTGAGAAACACAAGCCCATGGTGAGATTATAATTTACAGGAGGGATTATTGTTTCGAGGTGGGCAGCTATGTATTCCGGATTGTTCGATGAGGGAAAATCTAGTAAGAGAAAAACATAGTGGTGGACTAGCGGGACATTTTGGCATCGACAAAACTTTGGAGCAACTCGGGCATTTTTATTATTGGCCTAAAATGAGCTGGGACGTACAGAGATATGTAACCAGGTGTAAAATCTACCAACTGGCGAAAGGACACAGCCAAAACACTGGACTTTACACACCCCTACCTGTTCCAAGCAGGCCGTGGGATTCAGTCAGCATTGATTTTGTCCTAGGATTGCCTAGAACGCAGCGGGGATATGATTCAGTGATGGTGGTGGTAGACAGGTTTTCAAAGATGGCTCATTTCATTCCTTGCCGGAAAACTAGTGACGCCACATATGTGGCACACCTGTTTTTCACAGAAGTTGTTAGATTGCATGGCTTACCCAAGACTATTGTTTCAGACAGGGATGTGAAATTCACAGGACATTTTTGGCGCACCCTGTGGAAAAAGTTGGGCATGCAATTAAATTTCAGCTCTGCGTATCACCCGCAGACTGATGGACAGACAGAGGTGGTGAACAGGAGCTTGGGAAACTTATTACGAAGTTTGATTGGAGAAAATTCACGATTATGGGATCGAGCTCTTGCCCAGGCAGAATTCGCTTATAACGATTTGCCAATCGTAGCACCGGATTTAGCCCATTTCAGATTTTATATGGTATGCACCCTCGGGGAGTACATGAACTGCGAGATTTGGGACAGTTAGAATGGAGAAGTGCAGATGGGGAAGATTTTGCTGAAGCAATGAGTGAACTTCATGAAAAAGTCAAATTGAAATTGCAGGACAGCACGCAGAAATACAAACAACACGCAGACACAAAGCGACGGGAGGTGCATTTTGATGTTGGAGACGAAGTCCTTGCGCACCTGCGCTAGGAACAGTTTCCTAAGGGCACATATAACAAGTTGAAATACAAGAAAATCGGTCCATGTAAGATTCTACGAAAGTTTTCAGCCAACGCTTATGAGATTCAGCTGCCACCTGACATAGGCATATCACCTATATTTAACGTGGCAGACCTATTCCCATATCATGCCCAGGCGGAAGATGATAGTATGGTACAGCCAAAACGGGACACCCAGTTAGAGAGCAGTCCTTGGAAGAAGCAGTTACCTTCGGCCCGGACCCATGAAATTAAAGGAATCCTCAGCACCCAGGTAGCCAAGAAGACGCGCAGAAAGGAGTATCTGTGTTACCTCGTCAAGTGGAGAGACCGTCCAATGGAGGATAGCTCGTGGCTCGATGCGGCGCAGATTCAGAAGGCTGGTTACTCGGTGGAGGAGCTCATGGAACGGAGCCATGAGTTCTCTTTTACCCCGGAAGCCTGATGCAGGAGCATCTAGTCAACACGGTGAAGCCAGAGAGAAGGCAAACAAAGTTTCCGAAAAGGACTGAGGACACGGTTTGATGGATCGGCAGTAAAACTACCTTGGTTATTTTTTTTTCTTTTACTATCGTTATTATTAATTATGTAATGTGTTTTTTTTAAATTGCCAGAATCAAAGAAAAATAATACAGTTATAATTTTACTTTTAATTAGGAACAATAGCAAATTAGGTAGCATTCCTGTGCTTGGAAACAACCATATGACGGTTGGAAAATACAAAAAAAAAACAGAATGTGTCAGTTAACGACCAACTGTGGAAACTAATGACATAACCAACAATAGTTACGTAATGAACAACTGTTTTTGTAGACAGAATTATAAAAGGAGCGGAATGAACCATTGTGAGGGTTCCGACTTCGTGTAAACAAGCAAGAGCAGAGATAATAGAGAAATAAACATTTTGTGCATTCATTTACATTGTGTTCAAACTGTGTAACTGTGCAAATGAATATATTGAGCAAGACTGTCAAATAGAGTGTGTTACAGGTATTGTATTAAGAAAAGTGATAACACGCTGGAGGAAGAATCAAAGCCGAACACACACAACCGAAACCCCAGGTATGTGAGATAACATACAGGCCTTGTCGTTTATAAAGTAACAGATTCATATAAAAAAAGCCATATAGCCGAACAAGTAAATTATACATATAAATTCCTGTACAAGTTTTCATTATATACTGTCCGTAATAGAAAAACGATTCAGGACCACAGACATGGTCGCTAACCTACAGTGAACAAGAATCAATCTACACCAAGGCTCAATACTTCTATTACAACCAGAGAACAATAAAAGGCCGACTTAAGAAAAGAATAGTCTGAGGTCTGCATGCAAGTCCGACAATGGGGGTTGAAGCAACCTAAGAAGTAGCTACCAAATACCAAGGGGAAAGAACTACCCGGAATTGCAGACTTCCGAGAGCATGTTAATGGTAGCCGTGCACAGCCCCACCTGCATGAAAGTGTGAAGAGAAGAATAGTCAGGACGACACCATAAATAGTGAAGAAAATACAAGGAAGGAAAAAGAACACAGAACCGAAGTCGAGTTTACCTGCTCACGGCACCAGGACCTCCAACTAACCCAGAAGAAATACCTGCCCATGAAGGAGTCGCGATATTAGCAACAGGAAAAGGAAATACACAAATAAATCCGGCATAGAACTCTAACTTACCAAGCTTGCATGTGGAGTTTCCAGCTGAGAGCGTCGCCACCGAACCACCAAGAACAGAGAGGAGGAATCGAAACCGTTGCAGGGGAGCACGATAGTTCCAGGGGAACAAATTGACAACCGAAAGGAAACAAAACCCAATCATTCACAGGCACCCACAAATTGTATAGAGACAGAACCCCAAGGAGCTCAAAAGAAAATGATTAAAGCAAACCAGAGCAATCGTTGAAAATCTAACCGTGCAGCAACGTTTTCGAAACTCACCCTTACAAGTAAAAGACGCCAGAAGAACAGGCAATGTCAAGCACATAGCCGCAACCATAGTTGGAAGAACAACTGGGCATCAAAACAGCAGACCAAACAGTCCAGGGATGGAGAGAATCACAACCCACAAACACCAACCGGAGGTCGGAGGCTCGCAGAGCAAAAGAGGAATGACAACAACCGTGAACAACAAAAGTGAATAGGCGCGAAGTGTCGAGAACCCTAAACCCCAAAAACCTTGCGGATTTACCGAGGCAGACAGCTGTTGAGTGGAGGTAAGTTTGGGGTATTGCCTCATTAAAAACAGATCTACAAGTACCGATCCCGAATTGATTCACACAGATAAACAATCAATCAACACATTATAACCTTTTGCCACGGAGTATTACACCTCAGCGGACAGATAGCAGGGACCACGTGGGTTGGCCCCATCAAATTTCTTGGATATTTAGTTGTTAAAAATAAATGGTAATCTTAGTACTTGATGATTAATTAAGTATAAGGTAGCTTTGAATTATTACTTAACAACTAAATATAAGGTAATGCAATCCAATTGTTATAAGTGAATTAGGGAATCATACCATTCTTTATAAGAATGCATA
The DNA here is from genome assembly GCA_000404065.3 of Pinus taeda. Lineage (NCBI taxonomy): Eukaryota > Viridiplantae > Streptophyta > Pinopsida > Pinales > Pinaceae > Pinus > Pinus taeda. The sequence goes on from APFE030510496.1 coordinate 8,632, forward strand.
ACATAGTGTTGCTCTTTAAGTAGATTTGATTTGTTACAATGCAAAACATAGTGTTGCTCTTTAAGTAGATTTGATTTGTTAAAGTAAAAAAAGTGAGAGCATCTTAATTGTCATGCTTACATATTTAATTTGTCATACACTTAACATTTTAAAATTGTAACAATGAAATTATATTGCAAAAGTGAAGACATGTCTCATGTTTTAGGAACATTGTAATAAGAAATAGGTTAAAAAAAGTATATTAGTGTAAATAATTAGTAGTTGGGTTTTTTTGTGATTTTTCATGTTGAATATTTATAAAGATAAGAAAAGACATAAAAAATAAAAATAAAAATAAAAAAATATTACTTTTGCATTATGTTATTTTATATTTTCTTTTCTGTTTAACAAAACTTAAAAATAAATGAGATATAGACATAAATGAAATAAAGTATATACATTTGCAAACGTTAAAAAAAGTTAAAAAGTAGTTAAAAAGGTGAAAAATGAGTGATTTAAACAAAATTCCTTAACGAGAATTAAAACCAATAAGTAAATCTTTATTGCTCTCAATACTTTACTAAAAACATTACAAACTCATCAAATCTAAAAAGATAAAAGTGATCCTGTCAAATTAATTAAACCAACAACTCAGAGATAAACAATGCTCTACAAAAAATTACAACATGTCAAAATGAATAAATGATACTTCTGCTAACCGCTAATTTAAGGAATAATGTTTCACTTCTTCGACTAAGTTGAGAAAGAGTCCTGCAATCAGGACTGAATATACCCTGCTCGCACACCTTCAATGCACGAAAAAGGAAGAAAAACAACCGGAACATCACCTGCTCACAAACCTTCAATGCACTGAAAAAGAAGAGAAACAAGAAGGAGCACTCTCTTCTGGCAAAAACCCTCACAAAGTAAAGAGATAAGCAACTGGGTAGGAAAGAGGTCGGAGAAACTTTTGTTATAATAATGTATTTTCTCGCCTTTACGTACATTCAATTTTTATAATAATGTTCATGTTCATTGGGAATTGGGTAGTTGTGTGGAACTGATTCCCAACTGTTGTGTAGTTAAACTGTTGGGTTTGTGCAGTTAAACATGGTTTGGTAACTATTCTTTGGTTTTGTTTATTATGTATTGATATTATAGTTTGCAGCCATGTCTTTAATATATTCGCCTATCATCATGTATTTGGTAAATTTTCAAAGTAACTATTTTTAATGTGCACATCCCAAAAACATAAATTCTGAAGCTATGGGCATATTAGCATTTCTGGAATTTCATATGACTAGTGGATGAAATAAAATAATTTATATCATGCCCAAAATATCTTTACCTATCTTTTCCATATTTGCATGCAATTTTCCTGGATAAAATCAAGGAATGGTGGTCATCTTTTTTATATTTCCATGCAACTGGAATCCCTCTTTTTTTTTATTATTATTTGATAATCTTATTTCCCACCTTCGTTGTGAGGGAATGTATGTAGTGCATTTTTTTCAATAGTAATTTGAAAATGAGTTCTTTGAAATGAAATGTAAAAACTTTTTTTGATTGTGAATATAAAGTGACCATATACATATATTTCTTTTTTAGAGTAAATAAAAGAAATTCCACATTGACTGTGGGAGAGTGCAGCTTATTAATATAAGCTGCTTTCAATGCTTTTCATTTCAATAACATGGGACTATCCAAGAACAAGTGGATTGGTTATGATTGCATAAGACTTTGGTAATAGAAAGAGGATGACATATTGCATAAGACTTTGGTAATGGAAAGAGGATGATATATTGCATAACACTTTGGTAATGGAAAACAAGTGGATTGTTTATGATTGCATAAGACTTTGGTAATGGAAAGAGGATGACATATTGCATAAGACTTTGGTAATGGAAAGAGGATGACATATTGTATAAGATTTTGGTAATGGAAAGAAGACAACACTAATATAAATGGAGCTGAAGATGGGAAGACTACATCAGCAATGGCCTACATAACCTTTGAATTTGTTGAAATATATATATATATATATATATAATTATAATATATAATATATATATATATATATTAAAGTAATTTATTTTAAGGAAGAAGTATCAATTCTTATTAAACACTAATGAAATCACACATCACTCTCATACTAAACTACAAAATACACCTCTCAACCCAAAAAATAATAAATAATTATTTAAAAATAAATAGTAGTTATGGAAATTAAGTTATACTAAAGTTACTTTGCTTCATGATGGAATGTGCTCTTTGATACATGAAGGATTGTGTGAAATACTTGAGTGTGATATGTGATATATGGGACATTGAAGTTGTGTATATTAAAATGTAACTCGCATTGTGATGCCACTATTAATACATAATAAATAAATAATAAATAATAAATTCATTATTTGTTTTATATTAATAATTGTTTTATAAGTTTTATGTATTAATAATTGGTTTTATAAGATATGTTTTCACTTTGTATTATTTCATTAGTTATCTTGATGACAAGAAAAATAATAATTTCATAATTTTACTAGGCAAAATTTATTCGTTTCATATTAATAATTTGTTTTATAAGTTTCATATATTAATAATTGGTTTTATATGACATGTTTTCACCTTGTATTATTTAATTTGTTATCTTGATAACAAGAGGAATAGTAGTTTCATAATTTTACTAGGTAAAAGGTAAGTAGGTTTGATAATGATAAATATAGAATTAAAGATACATGAATTTTGCTGGAATTATGATTTTTATGGCAGTTAAGCACATCTTGCAAAACACACAGCGAGCACTAGATTATCAATGCCCAACAATCTCCCCCAGTGTGAGTTGAGGGTGTTTTGAACTTGAAACCTTTTGGCTCAGATACCAATTGTTGAAATCATGATTGCCGTTCAACCAAAACCCCCAAATGTTAGTAAAATAATGCATCATGAGAGTTAACAGATCCTGGAGAGGTTGTTAAGAACATGTTGCAAGACATAAGGGGAGCAATGGATAATCCAATGCCCAACAGATTCCATAATTCATTTTATAAATTAGTGATGTCATTTGTTTTTTTTTTTTTGTTAAGCTTATTAGATCCTTCATTTTTCATTATAAAATATGCAAGTAGGTTACAACCACCTAGCTTGGTTAGGTGGTTTCAACCTGTAAGGGTGGGAAACCAAGTCTGTTGACCACCTAACCACATTATAAGCCATAAACCATCCAGTAGCAAAAAAAAAGTAGTCTATCTATCCAAGCTATATAAACTTGATTATCATGTCCACAACCATATGTTGTCTGTCTATGTATCTATATATATACAACTGCAAACTGGAAAGTAAAAGCTAACCAAATATAAACTTAATAATAAAAAAAAGACTACGACTTCATCCTTCTAGTCCTCTTGTTTGGTAGATGTCGAGGTAACCAAGGCTGGGTCTTTCACACTGGAATCGAGTAGCTTAATTGGCAAGAACAGGCATGGGAAGTGTTCCTCGATGTGGCCCAAGTGACCATCTTATTTCTGCAATTGGAATTACAACTTTTGAAAGTATTGCTTATAGTTTGGAAAACCCTTAATGGAAGTCATCCATATTTGTTCCATCGTCTTGCTTAGGAGGCATTTCAACATACAATACAAGTATAGAGTCTATTTTTATTGCATCTCTCTATCGTGAGTGTGTCTCGGATCAGGAACCAGGACCTTCCAATCTTCCACATCCACTTCCCTTTCACTCACATGTCTATTGATATCCTCCTCCCACTTGGCAATGAGTTGTTGAATCTCCTCTGTGGTGCCACCCGCATATGCAGCTGCCGATTCCTAGATTAGGTTGGCCACTGGTTTCCTCCCACATCATTTTCCAGTGATGTTCAACACGGCCTTGACCTCACTCTTCCGCAGTTTCTTGCCTCTGCCCTTGCCTTTCATTGCTTGTTCCATTGCTGTAATGTTCCAAGGCCTTCTAGCATGTTGCTATCATTGGTCGGGATTAAGCTTCAGTGATCTCTTCTTCCAAGGGGAGTTACCTATTATGGGAAAAAGCAACCAAGAATTCCAATCCATTATTTTCATAATCTCTGTCAGCTAATGGTTCTTCTCATTCAACATTTCTTCCCCCTATGCATCCTATTCAAATCCCCCAAACGTGAGGAACCCCCGCCCAAGACGCCCTAGACATCCCTGCATGCTCCCTACCCTGTGCCTACAATGGTCATGGTTTCGGTCTCGAATTGTATGGCCACCTATAGGCCCATTAGCCCAGAAGCCCAATCTATAGGAGCCACGCTCCTTCTCCCCTGTGCCCCTTGTTGGTTGACCTCGTCCCCTGTCCCCCTGACTTCATTTCAGAAATTCTTGACGTTTCTCATCTCGGCCTTCTGACTTCTAAGCCCCTTCATCCACCAGGTATCCCTCCCATACCTTATGAACCATCCCCCACTCTAGCCGCCAGCCGAGGCCTGCCTGGTCGGCTTTCCCAACATGTCGATTCCCCAATTCCGGAGGACCCCTGCCCCCGACGTCCTTGCCCCTACTAACTCCCCTTAAGGGCTTGGTGTCCGCCCTCATGGCCCATGTTTTCCTTAATGCCCTAGCCTTCACGACGTGTTCCGAGACCCAGATTGGACTTAACGCTAATGCAATTTCTGCTACCTTACCCTTTCCCCTGAGGTTTTCCAAGCAAACGAGCAGACAAGGTTTGCTCTACCAAAATCCTTCCCTCCCCATCCCTATAATCCCCATGCATGAGAGGAGAATACCAAAGTGGAGCGATACCCCAATAGACCCCATGCACAAGGGTGCAATACTAAGGCAGAGTAATATCCCTGCATAACTTATGCAGCTACGATGAATCCCGCCATCCTCCACCTCGCAGCTATTCTTGCGACCCCAAATGCTCTCTCTCCCTAACCCCTTGCCCCCATCTAATCCCAATTCAACAAACCAAACGTAGGGAATCATAATGGAGTGCAGGCAAAGAACATATCCATTAACCAACGCTTGGGATCATTGTAACTCTTCAACTTCCCAAAATCGTTGTGCCGCCTTCTCTGTTGTCGTCACTGAGTGATCTCCCTCCTCTCTACTAACCCTCTTTGATGTCAACCAACTCTGGTGTATGCCAATGCAACCTTCCTTCCGCCATCTTGTCTTAACCATGCGTACAACCACCGCACCCTATGCTTTGAGTGTGTGGGAGGCAGTGGCACTTCCTTCAGACGCCCCTATCATGATGACCCTCTTAATGGGTTTGTCAGCCACCTCTCACCCCGATCGAGGGTTAGTGGTGCCATTTTTATATGATAACATGAAGCATAATTATTTTATAATCTATTAGGTAAATTTTAAAAAGTAAACTAATTCAATAATGACAATTATGGATTTAGAGATACAACAAAGTTAAGATTGAAAATCCCTTGCATTGATGTGTAGAGGACAACTAGAATAAGTCATCATCTTTGATTCCTCATCATAAGGTTAAGATTTTTGATTAAAAAATAGATTATTTTCCACCTATCACTAGGAGGGACACCTATTAATATAATCATACAAGCATAAGCCACTAGTGGGTTTCTCATCTAAAATATGTTATCATATTTGATTACTCACCACAAAATCAAGATTTTTGATTAAAAAGGAGATTATTCTACCACCTTTCAATAGAGGATACCAATCGACATAATTATACAAACATAAGTTGCTAGTGGATTTCTCATGGTCACTTCGCTCATTCAATAACCCTTCAAGAGAACAAAGAAAAAAAATGTTATAACAAAACACAATTAAGCCCATTCACATTTCCACCCACATATATGTTGATCCATAAATAAAAATTGTGAAAGATCAGATGACCCATTATAAGATTCTGGAGAAGAAATCTAAATCTAGAATGGACAATGACAAGATTTTGGAAATGAAATCCAAATATACAATGGACAAAGAATTAAGAATTTGCAATAGTGAAAAGAAATAATCAATAAAGTTGTTAACATTCTTGGACTAAAAAAGTCCTGTGTGTTGTTGATCTTCTAATGGAAAATATTAGATGTCAATCCCTAATAGAAACAAGAACTTAGGATTTCTACTTATCTACTTAAAGTTTCCAATCTCATACTATTTGCAATTGATTATGAGGTATGCCTTGGGGAATAACTTTTCTAAAGTCTTAAGCCTCATAGTGTTGCATATGACCATGAAAATGAATAGAATAGATCTTTGGATTGTGAAAGCTCAACGAGAGGGCTTAAGAGATGGACGATTACGTGTCAAATTCGAACCTTAATGCTATTATCTATGGATCTAATGACATCTCTCAATTCTCTTGCATATGAGATGCTACATTTTACAAGATGTTTATTTTTCTTTAGATTCAAGACAACATTTCAACAAGGTGATTACATGCACTGTAGGTTATATGATACAAATAAATGGCTTATTTTTCTTTAGATTCAAGACAACATTTCAACAAGGTGATTACATGCACTTTAGGTTATATGATACAAATAAATGGCCTAGATTTAGGGGATAAAGAGCTGCAAAATACCTTTTGTTTTTTAGCGTTAAAGTTAATATTTTATCATTTCAAAATGTACCATAAAAAAAATCTCATTATTATCCGCATGAAACTATAAAAGAGGCTTATGGTATTTTTTTAATTGTTTTCTTCATTAAATGCGTTGATTTCTAGTTTCTTGTTTAAATGTATATATATTGTGTGTTTTTACTTTTAATTCTCTATTTTTTATATCATGGAGAGAACTATGTAGCATTGAAGATTTGTTTCTTTAGTTTGTTTATGGGAGGAGGTTCTTCATGTCTAATAAGACCTAGGGTTTTGTTGTAGGTGAAGTCATTTTAGGTAGGGTTAGGGAAAAACAACATGCACAACAACTTGGAGAGACGAGTGAGAAATTCAAGATTACACATGGCAAAGGCCATTGAAAAATGGTTTTTCTAAACATAAAGTAAATAAACATGTGGAGGGGACAACTGACCAAAATGATTTTGTTAAACCCCTTTTCTTCGATGATAGGTTTTAGGTTTCACTCCCTTAAAGAGACCTTTGATGTAACAATTTAATAAAGGGTTATAATGCAGTGAAACAAATATTATATTGAAAAAGAAGGTGCACATACCTTAGTTTGTAGTTTTTAAGGAGGAATGCCTTCTTATTAGGCTCATCCATTACTTTAATTTCCCTATATTAAATCAAAGGATATTTTAAGGATGTACACTTAAAAGTATAAAAGCTCTGGTGAATCTTAGTATTTCTTAAAATTTCCAATAAAGATATTTAATGATATTTTTGTAAAAATATTTAAATTTCAAGAATGTTATATAGTTTTTACAAATTTTTGATAGTTTTTAGAGTAAATTAATTTTATTTTATAGATTTTTAGGCAAATTATTTTTATAAAAAAAGGTGATTTTTTTTAGAAAACATGTAAAATTAACATATGGAAAAAAAATTATCCCTCAAAGTTTCTTTAATTTGATCCAGGCTGTAAAAGGAATGAAATGAAAGGTAGGGAAGGAAATGAAAGGCATTTAGGAAATGAAACACCCACACAAAGAAATATCAAAGAGAGCACAGTAATATGATGAAAACCCAATTTCTATTAATAAATAAAATAACAAAATATTGTAGAACACAAATTGGCCAAAATGGTGGTAACTATCTTTGTAGAGAGAGAGATAACAACTACATGCATTCTCAAAATCTATTCCAAGAGGCTGAAGGCATTGCCTTTATAACATAAAGAGATAACCCTAAGGGTAAAAAACCATAACCTTATAAGATGAAGCACCAAAAGGTTTATGGGCCCTAAGGTGGTTAGTCGGTACATCTACTTCTTGGGAGCACAACGTTTGCATACAATATCTGTTTGGGGCACACAATGGCATGTTGGAAAGAATTATTCAAGGAATACAACTTTCATCTAGAGCCAAGGCGTGGCATGACAAATATTGGCCCCTCTAATTTCTAGAAAGCACCATCTAGGGCCCAAAAATGACCTTAGAAGTTTGAGAGCCAAAAAACCAAAGAAACATTGCCAAGAAGATAAAGGGGCATTGAGTTAGAGGAAGAGGTGGTTGGCCACCGATATCCACCTAGATCAATACTCCCCCCTTCGAAATTAATGGTCTCTATCACATAAAGTTCCCTTTATTAGATCGGGGGGGAGACTTCTGCTAAATTTAGCTCATCATGAGCCACTTGCGTTGATGAAGAATATTCCTTGTTTTGACAACTTCATAGAATCTTTTGTGCTGTTGGAAGATATATTTTCTCTTGGTGTCCATGAGATAATCTATTGCAGCCTATTCAATGTAGTCATGGTTGAGTTCTATGGGGGCCAGTTGCTAGTTTTCCTTTGATGTGTCCAACAAAGGTGGAAAATAGGGTTGAACAAACTCGACAATCAATACTGGGTGCAATCCAAGGAAATGGGGAATACTCAATTGAAAAGAATTTGCACCCATAGCCTTGTGTTATGTAAGGCCCATATTGAATTGGTCTAAGCTTCTTATGAGGGCCTACAAGGCATTCTTTCTACAAATGCAACCAATCCTTATGACAAACTTGAAACTTGTGTGGAATCTTGTGATGATCATGTTACTTCTTGTACTTGGCATTGGCTTTATGCAAGATATCATGAACCTGTTGTTGGAGTTGTTGGATCAATTCAACTAATTTGGTTGTTATATCTTCCTCAACTTGAGCATGGGAGGAATTTACTGGTGAATATGCATTGGGCATAGCTACATCAGTTGGGGTTAATGGTTGGAACCCCAAGCCAATCTAAGAAGGACTATGCCCAATAGAGCGAAAGAGATCTATTATAGCTACATTGAACATACAAAAGGCTTTCATCCTGTGGAACTGTATGGTTGGATTTGTACAGTTGTAAGATGTGCACAATAATCCAGTTAACTACTTCTATTTGGTCAACTTGGTATCCATTAGCGACCATAGGTTGTACCATAATTTACTGAGGAACATGTTGTACTTATCTAAAATAATGATATGAGGTATCACAAAATGAATCTAAACATGCTCAAAGAAGATTTTAACAGTGGATTCAACTATGATAGTCTTCTTGCATGGTGCCAAAATGGCCATTTTAGATAACTAGTTAAAAACCATAAACACACAATCATTACCTTGCTTGGTGCAGGGGAAGCTTGACATGTAACCCATGGAGATTACTCCCAGGTCTTTTCTGGGCTAGGTAGAGGAGTGTACAACCCCTGATTCTAGTTTAGAAAAGGGACAGGTAGTGCACAATATGATACATCAGTGGACATCTTGTCGAAGCTTTAGCCAGTAGAAATACTTCTAAAGTACCACTACTATCTTCTCCACACCAAATTACCCTACCACCTGATTGTAATGTGCCTCCTATATTAACTTGGCATTCTCACTTGAAGGAACATAGAGGTGGCCTAGGTAGCACAAGAGGACATCTTGTATGTGGAAGTATGGAACTTGTTTTCCTATGATTAATGTCAAGTATATGGTAGTGAAGTCAAATTCATTATTGTATAATTGTGGCCACTCAAAGGTCTCATGCTTGTAAGAGTTACGAACTATGGTTAACATCACAGCCGAGGGTCAAATGAGGCAATATGTAACATGATTTGTGCTACCCTCCTCGCATTTGATGTTCAAGTGGAATTGTTGCAAGTATACAGACCATTTTTTTACAGTAGTCACTCTATGAATTTCCGTATGTCTACATGAATTATAGAGGCATGTGATAAGTGTGGAAGAATGTCTCTTTTCCCATATCGACACATCTTCACTATGGAGTACATCTCCTTGTCATATTTTGGGTACCTTTGGACAGTATCAAAGAGTGTTTCGTTGTGATAGGCCACCGAATGTCCTTGATGAGTGCGCAATGCACTGATAGCATAGTTAGAGGCATTTATCTCAATCTCAAATGGCTATTGTAGGTCTAGTAGGGTGAGGATTGATGGAGAGAAAATGTGGTGCTTATATCCTTGAATGCTTTTTATTTTGATTTAGACTAGGAAAAAATTGCATAAACTCCAACCTTGGTTGATTTACTTAAGGGGCAAGCGATATGAAAGAACCCCAACATGAACCTTTAATAGAATTTAGTAAGGCTCAAGAAGCTACATGACCTGAATGGAAAGTGGCACCCACCCATGTTATCGACCCATGCATTAGGTGATTTTTGAGGTAAAAAATGGGCCTAAAAACAAAAAATGTACTAACAAAATTAACTTTAAAGGAACTAGTAGGATTTAAGATGATGATGTCATTCTCAGGGGAAAATATTTTGTAGGGTAAAGAAGAAAGCTAATATTTTTTTGTTGTATTTTTGGTTTATCTCCTTATAGGTTTACTCAAATGTCAAGTGTAGACACTTGTTGGATGCGGAATTCAGTTCCACATCCAAGGAGTACCCACTCTGAATACTTTTGAGTAGAACTAGAACAAAAAATATTGATAATACATGGAAAAAACATGTTAAAAACACTATTTTCATGTATTTTTAGTTTTTTTCTATGTGGATCTACTAAGAAGTACGCCGAGTGGGTACTTGTTGGATGTGGAATTGAATTATGCATCCAATAAGT
>APFE030510496.1:25900-49808 GCA_000404065.3 Pinus taeda
AAATATGTATTGTAACATTGAAAGGAATATAATGAAAAATCAAGCTGGTAGTCTCAGTTTTGGGATCCAGTGGGAAATCTCTGTGTATATGTGTTTTATGTGTTATGCTCTCGCATTTTTATTTTTCCTGTGATTTAGAATTCGTATGCAGGTAATTTCTGTATGGGGTTAAAACCTACATGAACACCCCCACACTACAGGGCTTTAGACCACCAATTACTCACAGTGTAAAGATTAGGTGAATATGGAGAATACTAGCCACAACAACAGATGCACAGGACCCTATGATGGTCGGCTGCAACCTGTAAAGAGGTCTGCAAATATAATTTCCTAATGTACAGACAAGATGACAACTCTTTGGCATTAGGTGAAAAGAAACCTGAATAACACATTCACTGGTGCATACAAGGTTTTAACATAGAGGTAGGATGACAACATATCTAATGCTAAACATCAAGAGTTCATGAAAAATGCATAACAGGCACAACCTAGAATAGAATAGAAGTGAAAAGTGAGAAATTAACAGTGAAAGAAGCTTGTATTAGTTGAAAATGAAGACGAGATGCTACAAGTATCAAAGCAGTTACAGTCTCCAGAAGTTGAACCTTACATCAGAACAACAACCATCAACCCTAATTACATCCTGTTTCTGGCTATATATAGAGTTTCTTTACAAAGATGTTCTGCTATTGTAGGCGTGGAGGGGTCATAATTGACCACCAACCACTTTAACTGTCTGATGGAGTCTCTGGTGTAGTTTGCCTGCTTCAGTGAACGAATTTGATCTTCTTGGATGCTCTACTGTCCTTCTCAGACAGGTGGAGTGTCGTATGGAAGAAAGTCCATGGCTGATAAATGCATTTAACTGCTTGAGTATTGTCCTTTCTTTCTTGGCCATACTATCCCTTGAATGCGGTGGTTGAGGATCGGCTACAAATGGTACCAGGAACTGGTTATGCTCGTCCTTTGGATGCATAGAGCAGTTAAGGAATGTGGACTTCATGGCGCATGGACGAATTGAATAGAGGAACGAGACTGGCTGTTGGATGGAACATATGGATGACAGATACGGCTTGGCAGGAGGTATTAGGAAATTCGGAAGTGGAGATTTTTGAGTCATTAGATCTCGGGTGGATGGATCCAACGGTCATTGGGCAGAGGACATGCATGGGGGGTTAACGAGCGGGGAAAGCGATTTCGGCGGCGGGTGGTATTTATCGCACTGCTTTTGGTGGGTGAGTGGTAATTGTACGCGGGCTCGCGATCATAATCATTAGGTGACACATGGCGGATGGGACGTGACGAAAACTGCTTTGATCATGAGTTAACGTGCAATCGGTTTGTGGGTGCGGGAGGAGAAAATGCCGTTGGATCGCGCGGTAGATGATCTGACGGTGCGGATTTAATCGCACGGGTTTTCGACTGATGTGACGGGGAAAGGGCTTGTGAAAGTGTGTGGTCATGTGATCACGGTTACATGATGGTTTAAACTCCATGCCTGGGGACCTAAGGGAGTATGGGTTTATACAGGGTTTCAGAGGTAAAACAAAGATTGCAGAGGTATAAGAGTATAAGCGGAGTGAAAGAGAGTGCGAAAGATAACTGATGCGAGCCCCCTTTAAGCACGAACAACACATCCATACCTGTATTTGACCCTCAAATGGTCAAGTATGTAGCAGAGCTAACACATACTCTACCCCCTCACCAAATTGGTATATGAGAACCCCTTGTTTGTGGGACAATGGACCTACCCCCATGCAGTGATTTGACTACTAAGTCTACAAAAGCATACATACTCTACCCCTTATAGTTATTTATTTATTTAATTAATTTATTAATAAAATTAATAATAATATATAATAATAACTTAATATTAATAATAATATCATTATTTGCTTATATTTATATAAAGAATTTCTATAAATAAACTATATTAGTTTTTAAATTGATTTAAAATTAATCTCAAAAATTAGGAAATTATTACAAATTATTATTAATAAAAAGTTAATAAAAATATATAATAATATCTTAATAATAACAATAATATCACTATTTACTTAAATGTGAATGAATGAATCAAAGACTTGCTATTATTTATTGATGAGTATTATACAATACATATAAGTCACAAACATAAATAAATCATCAATATAATAAAATAAAATAAAAATAAAACAAAACAATTAAAAGCCAAAGAATAGGACACACTAATCAATGCAGAGGCGGGAACAAAGGGTTAAGAACAAAGAGAAGGGACCCGCGAACTACTTAACTTCCATCCATCGTCGTTGTTAAGAGTCTTATTCCTCTTTTCAATTTCAATGGCTTCTCTTAATTTCCAATGATAGAAATGGTCAACCCTCGCAAGGACCTTAGAAACCTCTAAGAAAATGTGGTGCTTTGTATTGATATTATAAACCCAAGGAATTAATTCTAAAACCCCAAGGTACTATAAACCCAAGGAAATAATATTAATCCCAAGGGATTAATATTATAAACCCAATGTATATAAACCCTAAGATAAATATTATAAACCCAATGGATTAATACTAAAAACCCAAGGGAATAATTTTAAACTCAAAGAATAAATATTATAAACCCAAGGTATATAAACCTTAAAATAGATATTATAAACCCTAAAATAAACATGTTTGACCATGGTTGTCCATTGTTGATTTTCATATTGACACAATCTTTGTCTTGGATTATGGTTCACCATGATTGATTTTCATATTGAGACAACCTTTGTCACAATGTGACATTGGACAATGGTTGATTTTCATATTGAGACAATCTTTGTCACAATGCGACGTTGGACCATGGATGACCATGGTTGTCATAATGTGACATTGGACCAAGAGATAATCATTGCCATAATGTGACTATGGTTATTGACCATTGTTGACCATGATTGACCATGATTTTCCATGGTTGATTTTCATATTGAAACAATCTTTGACACAAAGCAGCGTTCGAACATGATTGGCCATGGTTGACAATGATTGATTTTCAGAAAGAGACAATCTTTGTCACAATGCAACATTGGACCATGGTTGACCATGGTCCACCATGGTTGTCATAATGTGACGTTGGATGAACAGACAATCTTTGTCACAATGTCACCATGATTATTGACCATGGTTGACCATGGTTGATTTTCATATTGAGACAATATTTATCACAATACTAAAAGCGTGAGGGATTATAAATCTAAGGGAATAATATTAAACCCAAGGGTTTAATACTATAAAACCAATGTATATAAACCTAAGATAAATATTATAAACCCTAAAATAAATATGGTTGACCATCATTGGCCATGGTTGATTTTCATATTAACATAATCTTAACAAAATTAAATACATGAAATCACTTTTCAAAATAATTAATCAATATATTAACTTGTGAATTCACATGAAAAGATTATACCAATAACCAATCTAATTCTAGTCATAACATTGACATTGGAAATATTCATTCACTTACAAATAATACACTTGAAAAACTTCTGGTAACTAAGTTGTGAAATTAATTAAAAAATTAATATTAAAATAATAATTTAAATTAATTGCCAAATAATTATATATATATATATTCTATAATAAATATTTAAATTATAAATGAATATGAATGTGAATGGTTGAGAAAGAAATATTATTTTTTTATTAAACATAAAATTATATTTTAATTTTATAAATTAATTATTTTATACAAAATAATTTTAATATATTACTTTTATAAATTCATTATAATTTAATTTTCTAATTAAAAAACAAATTCAATGTTTTCTTATTTTTCCCTCGTTTTTATTAAAATTTAATAAAATCATTACGTTACGATGAAAAACATAAATCCCCATAAATCATAATTTGCTTAAATATTAAGAAAATCAATTTATATACCAAAAATTAATCAAAATATATTTCCATAAATCTTTGAACAGACTTCTCAATCTATATCTATGGTTGCATTGGCCACATAAGACATGATACACCTTCTCAATTAAGACATGGTTTAATCCTTTAAAGAGATTGATTTAAGGGTGGCTTTTTTGGCTTAGAGTATGGTGGACTGCTATTGAACGTTATAATCAGAAATGGTACAACATCCGTCTTCCAAAAATTTGCGGATACAAATTATCATCGGCTAGTTAAAATACTTTTCTCATGTTCGTAAAACTTCCACGACCCCATCATGAATCTGTCCTATTTTTTTCGAAATATATTGAACAAACCCTCGTGTATTTATATGTCCCATTATAGTTTATCTCAACTGACAATTTATATTGCAGTAAGAAATGTATAGTTATAGGTTTCTTAGCCCAGGAATAATTTCGAAACCATCCCTATAACTTAAGACTTGCAACAACCCTTTGTAGATCGTTCAAAATTTCTTCTCAAAGATTTCTATTTGAAATCCTGTAGGTTCAAATATAAATTTTAAATGTAGTTTGTATGTAGTTCTTGGTTACATCTTAATGACAGATGTTTATAAAACTTCTTTATATCTTACACGTCTGTGTGACTTTGTTTTCATAATATCAATTTATAGAAATAAATAATTTACATAAAGAAGTAACTTGTAGAAATTTCTACGAGGATGTGTATAAATATTTATCTTTTTAGGTGTGGACAACATGTTTTCTAAGTTTTGGCTAGATGATTGACTTGTTTTCTTTTTTCCCATCTTTCGCCTTCTTTGTAATTTACACTCATTAAATTCACTCTCTGTCATTTGTGGGTTTTTTTCTCTTTTCGTCAGTTAACAAAGCTATGACATGAGTGTTCAATGACAGTTAGGCCACTAGAACTGGGTTGTTGTTCGGTTCCTTTAGACCATAAGATATGGGCTATTATTCAGTTCTTTTTCCCGTAGACTCTACCAAGCCATCTCCCCCTCCCCCCCACTTTTTTTAAGAGATAGACCAAGGACCCTTTCTTGTTTCTTTCGAAATCGGTTGGTTAGACCTTAACTGATTCTTCATGTTTACGTAAGATGCCTAACCAAATCTTGATGCTTACTGTTAACGGTGCTGGAAATTCATCAACCAAAGGGTCTCCCCAATGTGAAGTCTCAATTAGATCTCAAACCATTTGGAGTAGGAGCCCCATCCATAATATTGGCCTGGTTGCCATGTATTCTTATAGATTTGCCTTGGCTCTAACCGTCAGCAAGAGAGGAACGCGTGGTGCCTTCAGAGATCAAGAAGGTGTGTCTGGTGAGTGTTTGGTTGTATGGGTGTTAAATTTCTTCTATTGCGGAGGGAAAGAGTAAAGTGAGCCTCTAAGAGATAGGTAATAGTACCACCCAAGAAGAGACACACACAAACAAGAGGGATTCGTCTAACATCGAGCGGAATAGTCCACAAAAGATGTGACGGTCACTACTATTGGAAATAATACTGAGAGGGGGGGGGGGGGGTGAATCAGTACTATTTCCAGCTATAAAACCTTTTCATTTCCATACTCAGATTCATATACGGTACTTTAGATAAGGGAACCCGCGTGTACACGCAACTGTGTCTAATGCAACTAGCGTATATCTAGTAACCTTATGATTCAGTTAATCCATTAAATGTTGATCTTTAATTAGTGCATCAGAACTTCATTAACCATATGAACAGTAAACAAGTGCAGTAAAACAAAACAAATCATCACACACAAGAAGCACACATGAACACCATGATGTAAGGTGGAAACCCAATATGGGTGAAAACCACTTGCTGCAATTCGTCTCTATCTTCTCTTAATAAGAAACTTCCTTTTGCAATATTTCTGTACTGGAGCAGTCTTATACCAGTACACAGGCTTCTACCTGCAGAAGGCTACAACCTTCTCTCATTTTCCAGCTTCTCCTGGAAGGGAGCTACAACCCCCTTAGCTCTTGTACTAGCTGATGTACTAGTACGTAGGTGCCGACCTACAGAAGGCTACAATCTTCTCTCGTTTTCTAGCTTCTCTTGGAAGGGAGCTACAACCCCCTTAGCTCTTGTACTAGTTGATGTACTAGTACATAGGTGCTGACCTACAGAAGGCTACGACCTTCTCTTTCTTCCTCCAAGTACCACGTTTCATAAATTTTCAGACTGGATACTCATGGAACACAACATCATAATCTGAAGGCCACGTTTCATCCAATTTTCATACTGGACCCATCAATATCATTGAAGAACAAAATCAATCACCACTTGCATCATCAATCTCTGAATCACCCAATACTAAATCACTGAAACCCTGTCAACAAAATGCAGTCACCAGAACACAAACCTTTGCAACAATATTCAGAACCAACTTTATCATCAGAAATCCTACATCAGAGTGCATACGCTACTTGGAAGAGCCGAACCAGCGTGTATACGCAACTTCACCAAAGCGAACCAGCGTATATGTCATCAATTACTTACTTATAACTTCGCTGCACTTCCTGACTTTAGACATACCCAGATCATTACATATACAAGGATAATACGTATGTTAGCAACCAGATCTAGTGCATTAGATCACATAAAGATAAGTCATTATGATCCTGATCCATTATAGATCTCATCCATCAACACTGAAGCTAAACATAATCAACCAATCTAAATATGCAGAATACTGACACCACTAAACAGTCACCAGAACTCAGACTTTGCTTCAACAATCATAACCACCTGTAACTTCAAACATCATAGTTTATATGGTATATGCTATTCAGATGTATCTAACCTGCGTATGTACGTGCTTTTATCAAAGTCAACCAGCGTATACTTTTGTAAATATTCATTCATGATTTGCAGCTATTCCAAACTTGAGTTATCCTAGATCATAATATTTACATAACATTACATGCATCAATATACAGATCTAGAATAAGCATGATCAAACTGTGTAGAGATGATTCATTCCAAGCCATTAGATCCCGATCTATCCTTAAATCTTGTTCTCCATCAACAGCTGAGATTCCTCCTTAGCTCAGATCAAGCAAAGCATCATGAACCATAACCTGCATACTGGATCTCATACTTCATCAGATATTCAAGACTTTCTGAGTATATTTGCCTAATGATCTTCTCCTCCTTTTATAGTCTTAGGCCTTGATCAATACCATGGTCCAAAACCACTTAGAACTAATACCTTGGCCTAAATACCTGGGGTCAACACGTCAGACAAGATACCTTGGACCAATACCATGGATCACAATACCATGGTCCAAATACCACGGACCAAAACCAAATGTACGTGCCTTTCTATGCATGAAAGTGCGTGTATACGTATACGCGTCTTCTGCTCAATGAACCTGCGTATATATGCAGCTTGGTCAAGGTAAACATGCATATACCTCTTTCTTTTCATTCTGTGAGCCTGAACTATGATTCAATACTGTTAACCTGTAGTACTTTGATCTTCATCATCTAAGACAACACCTGTATCATAATGTTAACTTTTTGCACTGTGAAATGTCATTTCCTTTGAACTGCCTTGCATCACATCTGTTAACACAACTACCATATATTAGTGTCACATCTGATACCTCTTGTGAAGATTCAGTTAGTTACCATGCATAGGTGAGTTGTTATGCTACAAGAGGGTAATCATCAAGTACAACACATGCATCATAATGCCAACAATCTCCCTCTTTGGACTTGATGGCAACAACCACACCAAGTCACTCTCCCCCTTTGACATCAAGGGCAAAGGGCGAACCAAGATATTCTCTTCCTTGATACACATTCTACTGTCCATACTCCCCCTGAGTACCTGTTGAAATCTTTGATTGAGCTCCCCCTTTGTATATGCCAAGATGTACCAATCCGTCCATACTTCCTCTAAGTACATGCTGAAATCTCTGCTCTGCTGAAGTGTGTTGTTCATGCTCCCCTTGACTGTAAGCAAGGTCTGCAAAAATGTGTTCTATAAAAAGAACATGACTCTATACATCATAAATGATCTTCCTGTCACCAAAGACTCATACATACATCAATCTCTTAACCAAGTGGGGATATACCAATATTGACTCATCTACCCAACCAAGTGGGGATACACCAAAAGCTTATACATGATAAAACAAGAACATTACATCATCCATCTCAGGCATAGTGGGGAAACAAGATAGGTCGTTACATGACCTTGATAATAAAAGAAATACATGACATAGAGACTAAATATGATAGTCATTAGCAAGTATCATCATCACTGTATGATCTGCTTCATAGGCATCTATCAACCGCAACTAGATCAACAACCTATATATGTCCATTAGTGTAGAAGTCATCAACCTATAACAAGGTATATAGATATCAACTCATCCTTTTGAACATTATCATAGCCTTCCATGACAAAATCATTCACATTATATCATATGTGAAAAACACCATAGTCATCTCATCATCATTAAGATCTGCATGATCTTATATACCATCCATGTATCATCACTCGGGAATATCCCTCATCTGCATCAATCAATCATATGTAAGCATCAACCTATCATCATATAGGTAAGAACTCATAATCATCATGTCTCCAGTAATGCAACTTTGAGTAATCATCCATGTATCCAGCGCTATGTATCTTGAGCTCTAGATCTTTTGTCAAGACTTCTTGATATCATCAACAGCAACAATCCTCATCCATGTAAGCACCAAGAACTATAGGAATCCTGCATCATAACTGTATTATATGTCGACGACAACATATGAGTGACTCATCATCAATTAATGAAGTTGTGTATTCAAGCTTTGTACTTCTCCTTGTCCTTATGAGGATCATCATGTAAGCAATATACGACAATGAATCATCCACAACCATCCATGAATCTGATATGAAACCCAACTATGTAACCCCAAGAATCATATGAGATTTTTTCATGGGCAACTCATAGCAATATGTATCTTTTAGCCATATAAGCATCATTACCAAGGACTTCTAACCATAATGCCAACAATGCATTATTCAAAGCATATGCTCCCCCTGAACCTGTGCCATCTGTTCACTGTTAGATCTGATCATGCATATATCATCAAGAAATATCAAGGCATCATCATCATCAAGTTAGGATCAAAAACATCTTATGAGTACCAAGACATTTCCACACAACATCAGCAGATTGTACCCATTATCAATCAGAGCAAATAATGGACTGAATCATATCAGACCCTTTTTCCTGAGTCTGTCTCACTTCTTTCCCTCAAACTAACATATACGCGACTATGTAGTGTCTAAATTGCGTATATATGTGACTTTTCTTCATGAAACTTGCGTATGAGATTTAGAACACTAAAGTTTCACACTTTCAGCTCCCTCTAAGTTTGTTATGTTTGTACATTTTGTTGTGCCACATTTTTCTGATTGTACTTCCTTCTTCTTCCATATCTTCAAGCATGATGATGTTTTCTCCTTTCGATATGGTGCCCGTACTTTGTTCCTACATTCCTTAGTTATATGTCCAAGCTTGTTACATGCATAACATCTCATATGTTTCATATTCCTTTTGTAGCAATCAATCAACAACTCCTATAGATACAACTGGTAAAAAGCAGTATGAAACAAATGCAAAGGCTGTCAATACTCTATTGGGGAGTCTATCTCAATAAGAATTTGTCAAGGTTAAGCAGTTCAAAATGCCAAAGAAATATGGGACAAAATCATTGTAGGCTATGAAGGAGATGATAAGGTAAAACGTGCAAAACTACAATCTCTCAAAATTCAATATGAAACTCTCAGAACGCACAATGATGAAATTGTGGCTAATTATTTCTTACGTATAGATGAGATTGTTAATCGCATGAAAAACTTGGGTGAAGAAATAAAAGAAGTTACTTTAGTTGAAAAAATTCTAAGATCTTTGTCTTCTAAGTTTGAATCAAAAGTCTATGCCATAGAAGAAAAACAGAATCTTCAGAGTATTACTATGTCACAGCTGCACGGAATCCTGACTGCTTTCGAAATGAGAAAAGGGGGATCATCAGACATGAGAGAAGTCACATTCACAACTTAAAGAAAAGGAGAATACAATAAGTCAGGGCATGCATCAGAAGAAGAGGAAGAATCAAACTTTGTCATGAACCTTCAACGGGGTTTTGGAAGATTCAGAGGTAAGCTACCTTTCAAATGTTTTGCTTGTGGGAGAGTCGGTCACTATGCAACCAAATGTCCTCATAAAGATAAACTTCATAAAGGTAAGGAACCAGTTAAATGGAACAAAAAACATAGTGTAAGTAGGAAGAACTATTATACACATAAAGACACTGATGGACTTTCAAATAGTGATGAAGATGAGCATGGTAATGATTATAGACTTTTGATGGCTTTTGAAGATGATGATTTCTTGGATGCTATAGCTGAAGATGATCTCTATGAAGAAATTTCTAAACTTAAAATTTGTTTAGAAGAAAAGAATATGATCATAGATACTTTGACATTCCAACTTGCTGAAAGGGAAAAACACAATGAAAAGTTAGAATGTGAAATTGTGGGACTTAGAAAAGATATTGAGAAAACAAAAGCTCTTAATCTTAGATTTGCTAAAGGATCTGAAACTTTAGATGAGATTATCAAAGTGCAGTGTTCTCCTCTAATCAAGACAGGTCTTGGATATACTAAAGAAGCATCTCAAGCGCAAAAACCATCCACCTCCAAAAGTTATCTTGATGCAACAAGGAGAAATGACCAAGTTGACAATCATCAGCAAAGGCATAAAGCAAATCACCAGGTAAATTAGGGACAATCTACTTCAAGTATGAACATAAGCTACAACCAACCACAGGTAAATCATTCTCAATTTGCCTCAAGAATGAATGTCAATGGAGACTACAATCACCTAGATGGTAGATTTGATAATTGCAGGAATTTCTTTAATGACCAATGTTTTTCATGTCATAACTTTGGACACAAAGCTGCACAATGTGTTGCCTACAATACCATCATGACTCGAGAAGAACGAAATCAAAGGAATGTGACTGGGATCATGAAGAGGACCTACAATAACTTTTCTACTCTTGAAAATGAAATAGAATTCTCTATTTGTAACAACTTCGGTCATGAAGATTCTGAATGCAGGAATAAGTTTTGGCAAACATCTCAGAAGGAGTAACCTTCATTGGGTCCCAAAACTTGGATAAAGAAAGAACCACAACCAGAAAGATGTGGTATAGCCTTATATGTGGAAGGATAGGAAAATCAGTGGTACATCGACAGTGGATGTTCGAAACATATGATAGGTGTTAAAGAAAAACTTCAATCATATAATGCCTTAGAAAAGGAAAGGAAAGTCTCATTTGGAAATGACACACCTGCATTCATCAAAGGTAAAGGTTCTGTTCTTTTGAAAGAAAAACTCAAAGCTGGAAATGTTATGTATGTTGATGGCTTAAAGCAGAATCTATTGAGTGTTAGCCAAATGTGTGATCAAGGAAATGAGGTAATATTTCGATCAAATGGATGTATTGTTCGTGAGCTTGATATAGGAGAAACAGTTATCAAAGGCATAAGAACTCCAAATAATTTATACATACTCAAGGGAGGAAAACAACAGTGCTATCTAAGCAAGAATGATGAACACTGGCTATGGGACAAAAGATTGGGGCATCTAAACCTCTCTCAGATAAGGAAAGCATGAAAATATCAGGCGGTTTGTGATCTCCCTTACATCAAAATTCCAGACAATACAATATGCAAATCATGTCAATTTGGTAAGCAAACCAGAACTAACTTCCCTAAGAAGGAAGGATCAACTAGTAGGCTAGTTGAACTTGTCCATACTGATTTATGTGGTCCATTGAGGAAAAAGTCACCTCAAGGAGAAGAATACTTTATATTGTTCATTGACGACTTTTCCAGGATGTGTTGGATAGGACTTCTGAAGCATAAAGACGAAGCTTTCGAAAAATTCAAAGCTTTCAAAGCCTTGGTTGAAAATGAATCAGATCGCAGAATCAAATGCCTTAGGTCTGATCGAGTAGGGGAATTTACCTTGGATGAATTTTCGACTTTTGTGAAGAACATGGAATAAGAAGGGAATTCTCTACGGCAAGGACTCCTCAGCAAAATGGAGTAGTTGAAAGGATGAACAGAACGGTTCAACATATGGCTTGTGCTATGCTTGATGAATATGGAACTCTTGCAACCTTCTGGGGTGAAGCTGCATTTGCTGTCGTTACTATTCTCAACAAAACAAACATTCGGGTAAACAACACTCAAACTCCTCATGAACTTTGGTATGGTAAGACTCCTATGGTAAAATACTTCAAGGTGTTTGGAAGCAAATGTTACATCAAAAGGATTGATGAAAATCTTGGCAAGTTTGAACCTAGAGCAGGTGAAGGCATTGTCCTTGGTTACTCTTCCCGAAGTAAAGGATATAAATGTTACAATAAAATACTTGGAAAAATTGTTGAAAGTATTGTTGTGGTGGCTGATGAAGAAGGCAACAATTCAAAACAGATAAAAACCAAAGATTTTGAAGATGAAGCGGACTATCCTTCAACATCAAGCCAGACTAATGCTAAAGAAGAAATGTATGAGGCACCAGAAGAACATATAAAAATAGAAGAAAAGACTCCATCCAGGTATGTTCAGAAGAACCATCCAGAGACTCAAATTTTGTGGCAGAAAGAGGCAGGTGTTCAAACAAGAAGAACTATAATAGAAGCTTCAAGCTATCTAGCATTACTATCCTCCGCTGAACCACAAAATGTAAGTGAAGCATGCAAAGATGAATGTTGGTTCAAGGCCATGACTGAAGAACTTGAGCCGATTGAAAAGAATAACACTTGGGAATTGGTTCCTAGACCTAATGATAAGAATGTCATAGGGACCAAATGGATATTCAAAAACAAGCTGAACGAAAATGAGATGTTATTAGAAACAAGGCCAGACTTGTTTGCAAAGGGTATGCTCAACAAGAAGGTATAGACTTTGAAGAAACTTTTGCACCGGTTTCTAGACTTGAAGCCATAAGAATGTTCCTTGCTCTTTCTAGCTTTCAGAAGTTCAAAGTATATCAAATGGATGTGAAATCTGCCTTTTTAAATGGAGACCTAGAAGAAGAAGTGTATATTGAGCAACCAAATGGATTCATCCTTGGAAACGATCCAAAACTTGTATGCAGACTTAAGAAGGCACTAGATGGTCTTAAACAGGCTGCAAGGGCTTGGTATTATCATCTAGAAAAATACCTCCATCAACAAGGTTTTTCAAAAGGATCAATAGATAACAATCTATATATTAAAATTGATAATGATAAATTGCTAATACTTGTTGTGTATGTTGATGATATCATCTTTGGTAGCAATGAAGAAGCCATGAGTCAAAACTTTTCTTTGGTGATGCAGAAAGAATTTGAAATGTCCCTAGTTAGTGAGCTGACATATTTTCTTGGTTTACAAGTCCAAGAAAATGAAGACGGTATCTTTCTATCACAAACCAGTTACCTCAAGTAGATCTTGAAGAAATATGGCATGGAAGATTTGAAACCAGTATGTACCCCTATGGTAATAGAATGTAGCCTCAGCGCAAATGATGATTTAGCAGCAGTACATCAACCAACCTATAGATCTATGATTGGTAGTCTGCTCTATTTGACAGGTACCCGACCAGACATCATGCATGCAGTGGGAATAGTTGGAAACTTCTAGGAAAATCCAAAAGAAGCACATCTTCAGGTGGTTAAAATGATTTTCAAATATCTTCAAGGAACACAAAACTATGGCTTATGGTATCCTAGAGATATAGATCTCACACTTCATGCATACAGAGATGTAGATTGGGCAGGAAGCATGGATGACAGAAAAAGCACTAGTGGTGGTGCATTCTTTATGGGTTCCAGATTAGTATCTTGGTTCAGCAAGAAACAAAGTTCAATTGCATTATCGATAGCTGAAGCAGAATATGTGGCTGTTGCATCTTGCTGCACACAACTCCTTTGGATGATGCAAATTTTGCAAGACTTTCAAATCATTTGTACTCCACCTATCCCCATTTTATGTGATAATACAAGTGCAATCAATATTTCAAAGAATCCAGTCATGCATTCAAAGACCAAGCACATACCTATTAAATATCATTTTCTCCAGGAATAGGTGCTTGAACAAAAGGTCAAATTGGAGTATGTTCCCTCCAAGGAACAGGTTGCTGATATATTCACCAAACCACTACCCAGGGAGACATTTGAATACCTTAGACAGAAGTTGGGAGTAGTGGATGCATCATTTTTCTGTTGAAACTTATTTGTTTAAAAGAAAAGTGGTTGTACGCGAGTTTCATGAGGAGCATCCACGTACATACGCCAGTTTCTGTAGATATAGTCGCGTATAAGTTGATTTGAAGAAAACAGCGGGTCGGACTTAGAATGAAAAGACTTTGACATGGGTTTGACAAAGACCATCTGGCACAGGTTCAAGGGGAGCATATACTTCTAATACAACATTGTTGGCATTATCTTAGAAGATCTTGGTTCAATTACACAATTGTTTTGGTTTTAGGTGGAACAAGTGTTGAAGGAGAACGTGGTTGCTGGTTTGAATAATGATTGACAGATGTTGTTGATGATAGTCTTCTTGTAGATATTTTGCCTCTATGTCATGTATATCTTTTATCATCAAGGTCATGCAATGACCTATTTTGTTTCCCCACTATGCCTGGGATGGATGATGTAATGTTCTTGTTGTATCCCCACTTGGTTGGGTGGATTGGTCAATATTGGTATATCCCCACTTGGTTGGGAGATGGATGTATGTATGAGTCTTTGGTGATAGGAAGGTAATCTATAGAGTCATGTTCTTTCTTGTAGAACATATTTTTGCAGACCTTGCCTACAATCAGGGGGAGCATGGACAGAACAACAGAGTAGAAAATTTCAGCATGTACTCAGGGGGAGCATCACCCTTTGCCCTTGATGACAAAGGGGGAGAGTGACTTGGAGTGACTTGGGGTTGACATCAAGTCCAAAGGGGGAGATTGTTGGCATTATGACATAGGTTTGCCACTATGACACAGGTGTTGTCCTTGATGGCAACTCACTCAGATGACAGATCACAAGTTCAGGCTCTCAGAAAGAAGGAAAAAGAGATATACACAGTTTCCTCTTAACCAAGCCATGTATACATGTAGGATCACTGATCAAAAGGCGCGTATGCGTATGCACGCACTTTCATGCAAGGAGAAGTGCGTACATGTGGGAAAACTTGTTTTTTTAGTCCATGGTATTTGGACCTATGGTTTTGGACCATGGTATCGCGTCTGAAGTGTTGAACCTAGGTATTGGGTCCCAAGTATTGGTTCTAAGTGGTTTTGGACCATGGTATTGAGTAAGGCCTAAGACTATAAAAGGGAAGGAGATCATTAGGCAAAGGTATTCACTCAAGTATTGAATATCTTATGAAGAGCATGATCTAGAATACTGGTCATTGGGTTATGGTACATAGCTGGATCTGAACCAAGGAGGAACCTGAGCGCTAGAAGAAGGACAAGTTCTATTGATGGGTCAAGATCTTAAGGCTTGAATAGTAGTATCTTTGTGTGATTTTGAGCTATTATATTTGGCGCATGACTTGATCTATAAATCTGATAATCTGGGTATAACTTATGTCTGAATATTTGAAAAGCGAAAATTGTCTTTTATAGATATGTACGCAGGTTCGACACAGCAAAGGCGTGTATACATGCTGGTTCAATAATTGAAAACTGCGTATACGCTGGTTTGCCTTAATACAGAAGCGTATGCATGCAGGTTCTTCATCTTGAAGTAGCGTATGTCTCATAAAATATGTTTTAGCTACTTCGGTTTATTGCTGTAGTATTCTGGATTTAGGATTGGTGTCTGGTTACTATTACTGTATTCTGGTTACAACATTCAGAGAAGTGATTGTTTGATTCAGTTTTGATTGGTGCAAAGGGGATGCAGATATATTTGATGTTACTTATGGATCCAGTCTGAAAATTTATGAAATGTGGTCCCTAGAAGAAAATAGAAGGTTGTATCCTTATGTAGGTCAGCACCTACGTACTTGTACATCAACTAGTACAAGAGCTAAGGGGTTTGTATCTCCCTTCCAGGAGAAGCTAGAGAACGAGAGAAGGTTGTAGCCTTCTGCAGGTAAAAGCCTGCATACTGATATAAGACTGCACTAGTACAAAAATGTTCTAAAAAGAAGTTTCTTATTAACAAGAAGATAGAGAAGCATTGAATCAGTATTATTTCCAACGATAAACCTTTTCATTTCCATACTCAAATTCATATACGCTACTTTAGATAAGGGAACCCGCGTGTACACGCAACTGTGTCTAATGCAACTAGCGTATATCTAGTAACCTTATGATTCAGTTAATCCATTAAATGTTGATCTTTAATTAGTGCATCAAAACTTCATTAACCATATGAACAACAAACAGGTGCAGTAAAACAAAACGGATCATCACACACAAGAAGCACACATGAACACCATGATGTAAGGTGGAAACCCAATGTGGGTGAAAACCACTTGCTGTAATTCGTCTCTATCTTCTTTTAATAAGAAACTTCCTTTTACAATATTTCTGTACTGGAGCAGTCTTATACCAGTACACGGGCTTCAACCTACAGAAGGCTACAACCTTCTTTGGTTTTCCGGCTTCTCTTGGAAGGGAGCTACAACCCCCTTAGCTCTTGTACTAGCTGATGTACTAGTACATAGGTGCCGACCTACAGAAGGCTACAATCTTCTCTCGTTTTCCAGCTTCTCCTGGAAGGGAGCTACAACCCCCTTAGCTCTTGTACTAGCTGATGTACTAGTACGTAGGTGCTGACCTACAGAAGGCTACAACCTTCTCTTTCTTCCTCCAGGTACCACGTTTCATTAATTTTCAGACTGGATACTCATGGAACACAACATCATAATCTGAAGGCCACGTTTCATCCAATTTTCATATTGGACCCATCAATATCATTGAAGAACAAAATAAATCACCACTTGCATCATCAATCTCTGAATCACCCAATACTAAATCACTGAAACCCTGTCAACAAAATGCAGTCACCAGAACACAGAGCAGAACACAGAACTCTGCAACAATATTCAGAACCAACTTTATCATCAAAAATCATGCATTAGAGTGCATACGCTACTTGGAAGAGCCAAACTAGCGTGTATACGCAACTTCACCAAAGCGAACCAGTGTATATGTCATCAATTACTTACTTATAACTTCACTGCACTTCCTGACTTCAGACATACCCAAATCATTACATATACAAGGATAATACGTATGTTAGCAACCAGATCTAGTCCATTAGATCATATAAAGATAAGTCATTATGATCCTGATCCATTATAGATCTCATCCATTAACACTGAAGCTAAACATAATCAACCAATCTGAATATGCAGAATACTGACACCAGTAAATAATCACTAGAACTCAAACTTTGAATCAACAATCAGAACCACCTATAACTTCAAACATCATAGTTTATATGGTATACAATATTCAGATGTATCTAACCTGCGTATGTACACGCTTTTATCAAAGTCAACTAGTGTATACTTCTGTAAATATTCATTCATGATTTTCAGCTATTCCAAACTTGAGTTATCCCAGATCATAATATTTACAGAACATTACATGCATCAATATACAGATCTAGAATAAGCATGATCAAACTGTATAGAGATGATTCATTCCAAGCCATTAGATCCCGATCTATCCTTAGATCTTGTTCTCCATCAACCGCTGAGATTCCTCCTTAGCTCAGATCAAGCAAAGCATCATGAACCCATAACTTGCATACTGGATCTCATACTTCAGCAGATATTCAAGATTTTCTGAGTATATTTACCTAATGATCTTCTCCTCCTTTTATAGTCTTAGGCCTTGCTCAATACCATGGTCCAAAACCACTTAGAACCAATACCTTGGTCTAAGTACCTGGGGTCAACAAGCCGGACAAGATACCTTGGACCAATACCATGGATCACAATACCATGGTCCAAATACCATGGACCAAAACCAAATGTACACGCCTTTCCATGCATGAAAGTGCATGTATACGTATACGCATCTTCTTCTCAATGAACCTACGTATATACACAGCTTGGTCAAGGTAAACATGTGTATAACTCTTTTTCTTTCATTATGTGACCCTGAACTATGATTCAATACTGTTAGCCTGTAGAACTTTGATCTTCATCATCTAAGACAACACCTGTATCATAATGTTAACTTGTTGCACTGCGAACTGTCATTTCCTTTGAGCTACCCCGCATCACATCTGTTAACACAACTACCATGTATTAATGTCACATCTGATATCTCTTGTGAAGTTTCATTTAGTTACCATGCATAGGTGAGTTGTTCTACTACAAGAGGGTTGCCATCAAGTACAACACATGCATCATAATGCCAACAATTACAACCAATCAATGAGAAATATTTGTCTATCATCCTGTGGAATAGTCCATAAGGATGGGACAACAATAACAACCCTTACATCACATTCTCACTAATATAAGTACTATAATAACTGAAATAGTTCAACTACTAAAGCACATATGAAATATAAGCATCCGCAGAATAATCTAACAAATACTCATAATTAATGCATGAAGAACGTGTCAGCCATGAAGGCTTTTGTTATTAAGTAAAACTTTCAAGACACATGTATACAATGAACATCACTAGCTCCAATAGCGGACCATTGGAACCACTCCTTGCTCCTCAAATGTACCTCCCTAAGTTTGATCCTAGAAAGTTTTGGAGGAAAATTCTGATTTGTAAGACTAAATAAAATCATTTGATTCCCTTGAAGAATTGGAATATTTACGTTAAGTAAAAACCTTTGACTCCCCTAGCACCATGGACACCATTTTGAATGCCTATATAGATGATGATAAATTTTCTTTGGAAATCATTGATTTTGGAGTTAAGTAGCTTGGTAATGGGAAAGATAAGGAAATTGAAGATTAATGAGCTGAAATTTTTAAAATGGGAGAATCTACCCTCATCCCGCATATACACAAGCTCTTTAATTATCAATGAACCAAGGTTTCCTAAGCCTTGGACACAGAGCCTTAATGTGAATATCTTTAAGAGTGGGGATAAAAAAATTCCCTCTAATTACAGGACCATTATGATTAGCCACATTTTAGCCAAGTGATATGAACTTATTTGGCAAAGAAGATTATCCTTTGGCTTGAAAGCCATGGTAAAAGAGCTAAAGGTGAAGTTGAGTTTAAGAGATATCTTTCAACAATGGACTGCCTTGTTACTCTTATGACAATTGTAGAGGAATGCCACAATAATATAACTGATCTCTTACATATTTTTTTTTAATTAGGAAAGCTTTTGACACCGTTCCTAGAACAAAGATATGGAAGAGGCTAGAAAAGATAATGGTTCCTGTTGAACTGACGGTTGTTGTGGCACAACTATAAGAGAACATTATTTCCAAGCTTAGGACCATTGAGGGTTAGTCAGAGGAAATTAAATGCAATATTGGATTCAGGAAAGGGTGCCCCTTATCCACTACCCTTTTTGGCATATACATTGATAAGCTAGAAGAGTGTTTGGAAGATGCAGGTTGTGTGGGTCCCATTCTTTTTAGTATGGTCATAACTCTTCTCCTTTATGTTGGCAATATTGTTCTCTTGGCAAGGAAATATTATAATCTTGGAAGGCAACTCATAATCCTCCATGATTTTTTCTTTGAGATGAAAATGACT
Organism: Pinus taeda; assembly: GCA_000404065.3. Classification (NCBI taxonomy): domain Eukaryota; kingdom Viridiplantae; phylum Streptophyta; class Pinopsida; order Pinales; family Pinaceae; genus Pinus; species Pinus taeda. Next base: position 45,573 of record APFE030510496.1, read on the forward strand.
ATAAATTTTGACAATTCTAAAATCATGATAATTAAATCCAAGAATATCACCTATGGTACTTTCATTTATGACAACGACTCCTTGAAGAAAGTTCCCTCATACAAATATTTGAGAATTGACATCCATCATAAGCTCAATTGGAATTATAACATTAAGGAAATGATAAATGTAGGTTGGAAAGCTTACTATGAGCTTGAAAACAATTGTAATTCTACGTATCTTTGGATTTGGGATAAAAATAAGCTCCTATTTGAGACTCTTGTCACTCCTATTATTTTAAATTGATGTGATATTTGAGTTTGTAGTATATTTGGAGAGTCATGGAGGAAGATTAAGCAAATACAAAAGCAATTGATAACCTACAACTTCAAGATTATAAGAAATATTCCCTACCCTATCCCCCTGATTGAAGCAAGCCTTTCCCCCATTGAAAGCATAGATATGACTGGGTATCTTATGTATAAGAAGAATTTGTACAACATGGATACCAAAAGGTTTCCTAAAATTGGTTATAAATCTAGTCAAAGCCCCCGTCTTTGAATCAAGTTAGAGTTGCATAAGGGTTCCTACTCTTGGTTAGACCATTGGGGAATAAAGGAGGAGATCATCTTGCAAATTTTAGATAATATTAAAAATATTTTTACTTCCAAATTTAAGGAGAAATTGTGGGGAAAAATAGTTGGAGAAAAAAAGGAACTACGGTATTATAAGGAGGTGATCAATCCCAATCCCAAAAACAAAAATTATCTCCCTATCTTGATTAGTGTTAAGAAAAAAATGAACATTGCAATGATTAGAACTAATTCTCATGAGCTTCATAATGAAATGGTGTAGGAATTTACAGGGTAACTTCTTCAAATAGAACACCAAAGGACGCCACTCACAATTAGATCACAGATCACTACAACATTATTCTTGACGTGGTTAAAACCCTCAAAGAGGGAAACAATCCACTGCTTGAGCCAACATGGCCACTTCAAGAAATTTATTAGTAAAAGAAATAAAATTTACATAAACTTCTCTCATGAACGGTCACGCTACAAAGGACCCTCCATGCTCTTTAAATAGAGATCATGGACCAATCGGGTGTCAAGCCACAGATCAAGTGTCAGTAATATTGAGGAGAGAATGAAGTGTTGGGTCACTTCATGTCTAGAACATATCATGACTGTCAGATTGTAAGCTACAAAAGTACATAGTAAAGAAACACACTTTACCTAACTCTACATTAGACCAAGTTATACTTAACTATTTCCTGTGTCGGAATATCCTAACATCCCCCCTTAAGAACAACTTGAGATACGATTGAAGGATGTACAAATATGAGACAATAGGATAAGGAAGGAGGAATTAGAGCCTATTCCCCTTAGTAGAAACTTCGTGAACTCCAACCATAAATCGAAGTTTAGTAAACTTTGCCTTTGTGAGAGCCTTTGTAAAGGTGTCTGCAACTTGATCATCTGTTGAACAATATTGCACTTCAAGAACATTGTCATGAATGAGATTTCTGATGAAGTGCATGTGTAGTTCAATGTGTTTTTTGCACTGATGTTGGACTGGATCTTTGCATAGTTTAATGGCACTTTCATTATCACACCAATGTGTAGTTAGTTTCTACTGTTGAAAGCCAAAATCTGACAGGATCTGACGAAGCCATGGGGCTTCCTTACTAGCTTCTACGATGCCACGATATGCTACTTCTACTGAATAAAGAGAAATGGCACTTTGTTTCTTGCAAGCCCATGTAATAGGTCCAGAACCAAGAGTGAATACATAACCTGCAATAGACTTTCGATCATCAAGGTCACTAGGCCAATCAGAATCAGTGAAACCAACCAATAGAGGAGATGCTTATGCATTGTAATGAATCCCAAATTGAACATGAATCCCAAATTGAATTGTACCTCGAACATAATGAAGTATTATTCTATCTGCTTTCCAATGACTTTCATGTGGGTTTTGCATAAACTGAGCAATAAGGCCAACAACAAAGGAAAGGTCATGACGGGTATGGGTCAGATACAAAAGTTTTCCTACAAGATGACAGTATAAGGTAGCATCAACTTCAGGGGAAGTACAAGTGACTGAAATTTTGGCTCTAGAATGAAAGGGAGAAGGGGTTGGTTTACATTCTTCCATGTGAAATTGGCATAGAAGATCACAAGCATACTTGGACTGGGAAAGGGAAATACCTTCCTTGGATTGCACGACTTGAAGACCAAGAAAATAATGCAAGTGTCCTAAGTCTATCATTTCAAACTGCTTTTTAAGGTTGGACTTCACATGGTTTATAAGGTTGGGGTCACTACCAGTAAGGATAATATCATCGACATAAAGAACAAGAATGATAGACAGTATTGTCAAAATGACACCTAGAAAAGCCAGTATCTAAGATAAAGCTATCCATTTTGGCATACCAAGCTTAAGGGGCTTGCTTGAGACCATAAATGGATTTCTTAAGCCGACATACAAAGCTGGATTCTGTTTGTATAATGCCGGGAGGTTGTTCCATATAGATTTCTTCATGCAAGTGCTCATTGCAAGAAGGCAAATTTAACATCCATTTGATGGAATTCCCATTTAAAAGAGGTAACAAGGGAAAGAAAAAGGCAGATAGAGTTCATTTTTGTAACAGGGGAGAAGGTTTCAGTATAGTCAATGTCTTCAACTTGTGAAAATCCCTTAGCAACAAGACAATCTTTATGTTTATCAACTTTTCCATCTAGTCCAAACTTGGTTATGTAAACGCATTTACATCTAACAGGTTTTCTTCCCTTTGGAAGAGGAACAAGATCCCATGTATCGTTTGCCAATAATGAACAATATTCTTCATTCATAGTTGTGTCCCAATCTGGATGTCCTGAAGCTTCTACAAAGGTGTCAGGATCATAATTCCCTGAATCTTGAGCCAATAAAGAAGAGGCTCTATCGAACTGAGAATGTGTACGTCGCTGATCTGTAGGATCACCTGCAAGAGAACTTGTTGCATCCCGAGTAGCACGGATCCATTTTGGAAGCTGAGGAGCTGAAGGAGGATCCTAAGAAGGTGGGGGAGGATTGTCATCCTCGCTGTCATCATCTGAAGAAGAAATATTTTCAAAAGTAGAAGGGATAGATGTTGGGTTGTGTTATGTTCTTTCCACAACTAGCCCTGGTAGTTAACCGGGGGGTTAGAGGGGGGGTCACATGGGGTTTGAGGCATACCGTAACCCCACTTTATGGAGTCCGGGGCAGCACCCCAAAAAATTTTGGTTTTGGAACCTATGTTAGGTTGGGCAGACCCACCTATGGTTTTGTGCATGATTTCCGCACATGTTTTTTGGATGCCATGGTTTTCGTTCCATGGTATTGGACACGATGGTTTTTGGTCCATGGTATTGGATGCTTAGGCATGTATAAATATGTATTGTAACATTGTAAGGAACATAATGAAAAAATCAAGCTGGTAGTCCCTGTTTTGGGATCAAGGGGAAATCTCTGTATATATGTGTTATGCTCTCGCATTGTTTATTTTATGTGTTTTAGAATTCGTATGCAGGTAAATTATGTATGAGGTTAAAACCTACATTTGGTATCAGAGCTATTTTGGCTTCAAGGGGATGCCTTTGTTGCTGAGGGGTTTCGATCAAGCCTATGGTAGACAATGTTCAGTGGGAGATCTGCGAGATTGATTCTGGTGGTGAAAGAAGATGGCGAGTAGTGGAAAGATAGAGATCGAGAAATTTAATGGTCAGAGTTTTGAGTTGTGGAAACTCAAGATGGAGGATCTGTTGGTGGATAAAGATTAGTGGATCACGATAGATCCAGGTACTAAACCAATGGGAGTGTCCAATGAAGAATGGAAGAAGTTGGATCGGAAGGAAAAGATCACAATACGATTGTGTGTCTCAGATTCATTATTGCTAAATGTATTAGGGGAAGCTACAACAAAGGCTTTGTGTGACAAGTTAGGGACTTTGTACCAATCTAAGTCTCTGGTGAATAAATTGTTCCTGTGGAAAAAGCTGTATAACCTTAGGATGAAATATGGAGACTCGGTGACAGAGCATCTAAACGCATTTAATACTATGGTAAGTCAGTTAGCATCTGTTGATATTAAATTTTCAGATGAAGATAAGTGCATTAGTTTGTTGTGTTCTCTACCAGATTCGTGGGATAGTCTAGTTATTGCAATAGGTAGCAATGCAACTGCCTTGCAGTTTGATGAAATAGTCTTAGCCTTGCTGACGGAGGAGA
>APFE030510496.1:81798-105273 GCA_000404065.3 Pinus taeda
ATTTATTACTATGGCCCATCCCATTATTACATTATTACCTTGGGTACCTCCCTCGGTACCCCATATTACCCCCCTAGGTACATAACATATTCTCTCTTTCTTGTTGTCATCCGGTAAAGTTGTTCTAGCATCCCTAGGTCATTTCTGTCGTCTATCAGTTCTATGAATCTAGGTCCTTAGTACGGGTCCAGTGGCTGGATGACTCGTACTCCTTCCACTTCAAATATCATCAGCTCCTTCTTTAGGTCTATAATGATGTAGTTTTCATAGGCCCATTCAATACCTAGTAGTGTCGGGTAAGGATCTTTGTCTCCCATGATATCAATCACTTCAAAATTTGTGTGTGTCTTCACCCCCGCCACATCTACTTCTATATCCTCCAACCTCCTGATCAACAGTATACAGTACTGGTTGGCCATCCCTATTTGGATTGGTGAGAACTTCAATTGTGGTTTTCCCAATGCCTCCCACGTCTTCCTTGGTAGCATATTGACGTCAGAACCCAAATCTAACATAATATCTTTAATTTGAAACCTTGTAACCTACACATCAATCCTGAATTCCCTACCTATTATCTTCTTATTTCTCCTGACTCACCTTGTGTGTTTCTCAGGAAATTTCATCGAGACATTCCCTTCTCTAGTCTCCTCCTCCATCGGGATTGCTTTAAGAATTTTGTGCAAATCCCCTAGCATATTATAGTTGTTAACAATTATAGGAACTACCTAAACCATTACTCAATTGGCCAGGAAACAGTGGATTTTGTAAGGTCGGGCATATTATCCTTCTCTAGTAGGACTACTTTCAGACTTTTGTGCAGCTCCCCCAGCATCTGATCATTGTTGACAATCTACAGGAACAACCTAAACCATTCCTCAATTGGCCAGGGAATATTGGATTTTGTAAGGTCGAGCATATTATCCTTCTCAGAGTCTGTCAAAATTTTAAACATTTTTGCCACCTCCTGGTAGTATTGCTTCTATTGTCTAGGGTTGTATGACTGCTTTGGTGAAGCCACTTGAATGATCTTTGGTTGGTCTGGGGCACCCTAGTCAGCCCCCATGTTCTTACCACCACTAGTGACTATATTTATGTTGGACAGTGGGGCTATCTCATTTTCCTTAGTTCCACATTGATCAAGTTCATCCCCCATTTCCTGGTTTGTTCTTCCCACCTTGTGATCAACTCGGGGAAATCCTCTATTGCGTGGGCATTGACCCTTCATGGGGAGCACCATGGTCTTCTTGGTAGGGGCAATCCTGAGTGACATGTTCCTCCTGATCATAGTTATAGTAGTGCACAAGCCCCCTGCCCCTTGTTCTACCTCCTCTTGTTCCTCCTCCTCCTCATGTCACACGAGCAATTTCGTTGACCCTGAATGTCGATCAGTCTAATTGATCAGTTAGTGCATCCAGTGATCGACACTGGTCTGTGTGATGGAAGGTAGACGCACAGAACTCACAATAGTTATTATTCAGGACATTTGAATACTTATGTAGTATCAGGATTAAGTGTGATGAGTGTCCATATCCCCTATACACTTCACAATATTACGGTGGGTTGCGGCCCTTGAATGCACCTTGCGATCCTACTGTCATGACCCCTGTCATAGGTGGGGTCCCTAACGGTCTCGCTAGCCCCAATGCAGTACCCACGCCCGTCAACCTTGGGAACTCTATTGCAACGTGACCCTCCACTAGGTAGTTGGTACACCACACGTTCGGTCTCACAAGCCAGGTTGGCTTTAGATATTTCAACTACTCTATTAAGCTAGAAATATGGTGTTGTAGACCCAAGATGGAGGGATCATGTGATGCGGCTCCCCCCCCCGGGTACTCGTGTGGATATCCTACCATAGCCTTTATGTGGGTTGCTTTCTCCATGGCATCCTGTAGTGTCTCAATCTTTTGTTGTGTCAATGACATCCGAGTGAGGGGTAGAAGCACCTTGATGAACCAATCCTTCTGATGATTTAGATTGATAGTGTATTTGAGCTTACCAATTACATCTTTGAACCTCTTCATTAGATCCCAGGTAGTTTCTCCCTCCCGCTGCTTGATCTTCCACAACTTTGACAACCCATGTTGATCCGTCTAGGGGAGCTTGAACTCTTATAAAAAGTTCCTCTTAATCTCATCCACGGTTGGGTTCTGGTGTAACTCCGCCCATTTTATTCATAGGGCTCACTCCCCGAGAGTTGTCTGGAACTCTATTAGCTTCATGTTGTCAGACATCTCACGAGCCCTCCATATAGCCTCACATAGGTACTAGTGTTGTTCTACATCTTCATTCCCTCTGCCAGAGAATTCTAGGTATCTTGTAAATGATCCCACCATACTGGACTATGCTCATGCTAAAAGCATAAAGCCTTGGGTTCCCGGATGTTGAGATCCTTGTAATCCCAGATTACTATTTTTATTATTTTCAATGTTGTTAGTAGTACTAGTCCTATATTTAACATGCACATTATTCACTCTTATCGCCTTAAGAAACTTAGCAACAAATTTACCAGGGTTATTGAAGAGTACCAAGGGAGGGGGGGGGGGGGGGATGCTACCTGAGCCCCGGGGGTTTAGATATTTGATTCTTTCGGATGCAAAATTCTCCTCGAATAGTCTTCTCATCACAAAGCACATCTCATCCTCCACGTCTTCCTCGGGGTTACCGTGACCATCTCCATCCAATCCCTCCCCCACAACTGGGGGGGGGCTCATATCACCCTTTGGACTTCTGGTCATCCTTGTTGTCTCTATCCCTCTCTCCATATTCTCCTCCTTTTTGTATCTCTCCTATGGACTCTTCAACACTGCTCCTGCTTGGTGTGGTCCCTCTGGTTGCCCTTTGATCACTTGCATGGATCTTTCTTGCCACTTCTCTGCTATATGTGCTCTCCTCCATGCTCTTACCTCCCTAGCCCTTCGTGAATCTTCTGCATCCATCCCTCTAACGATATCCTGATCCCTTGCTCGATAGCATTTCTCCCCTTAGGTCATCCCCCCAGTACTAGGGGTTTGCACTACCATGATTAACCCTTGGAAAGGAATCAAACCTTCTTCCACCATTCAAACCTTAATTCAGAGAGGTATTTCTTTTAGAAACTTCCCTCTTAACCCGATTCGGAACACAGTGTTGGCCTTCGAGAAGGATCCATAGATCTCTATTGCGAACTCGACCATGTATCCTTCCAAGGTAGTTTTCACCCAAAAGTATACCGCTCTCGTCAGATTCGTGTCAAGACGGTGGACCACCACAAGATTTGTGGGAATCCAATCATGACAAGCGAGTGCCGGTCCTCCCATCCGACCCTTTACTTGTAGTCTCCGCAACTAGTTGTACAGTTCCTCTGGGAACTTACCCTAAAATATCTCATACTGATCACTTGTAGCTTCTGAATATAAAATTTCGTTGTTCACTTTAGCAACAACTAAATTGCGAAGTATGGCTTGTTGGGATACGAACCGATCCACTTGTTCATCCCACCATTTTTGTATCTCCTTGTTAAATATCCTTGATACCATATTCTAAATCCCCCTTTTTTATTTCAGGTTCCGGAAACGGAACTGTTTGATGGCACGAAATTGAAAACAAGGAAAAGACCCTGGGTTTAGGCATAAGGGGCCAACAAGGCTCCATTATAGTCTAGAGCAACGCCGACATTTTCACCATACCCAAAGAGGGTAAGGAGTCTCACCCAAGGCATGTCACAGCCGAAGTTAGAAGAGGTAGAATGAGGCACCAAGGGAATCACAACAAGTAGACGATATTGATTCATAGCAATCAATCATCCACATTAATCCAATCATATTGTTCTACTCATATCCTCTCAGGGAACCATACAACCTATAGGCATACATTCAAAAATTTTATAGAACCAACACAAAACTCAAGAACACAATCCTAAACCAAACTCTCTTTCATTAAGCTTAACATAAGGAAATACAACAAGCTCGAAGCTTGATCATCAAGAACATAAGTAACATAACCCACTGGAACAGACATAGATAGGGCGGGGAACCATTCACGCCTTTCCACAACTTAGGAAGGCTCCATCAATCCCTAACTCACTCAACTGATCAACAACCAACCATTTCTTGCCCTCCCTTCTACCTTTTATCTTGTGCCCTGTGCTTAGACTGCCAGTTTCTCTTATCTTCTGCTTGACTGACTTTATCCTTGGATGCCTTTGTTATCCCCTTGTTTGGTTGCTCCTTCTCTTCTCGCAACTATTGGTCCTTGTCACCCCCCCTCGGCTGTCAACTCCACAACTCAACGGTCGTCCATGCCACCTATCCATGGCTCTTCTTTCCGCAAAAACTCAAAACAAAGGCCCCAACACTTCACCATACTTACCTTGCCCACAAGAGTGAGCCATTTATGATCCCAATAGGTAAAAAAAAATTCAATTTTTATGACAAGATAGGCCCAATCCTAGATAATATATTTGCAGGGTTTTAAATTAAATCCCAAATATTTAAAACCATCATGCATTGGACAATTTTTTACCCCAAACAATGATGAAATCTCGTGTATTACCTTAGAATCCTCTTCATCTGAAATTACCTTTGTCTTATCTTTGTTAATGATCAGGCATGTTTCTTTGCAAAATTTATCAAATACCTTATGGAAGGAATCCCACTTTGAATATTTGGCTTCCTCGGCGCATATGACATTGCCCACATACATAAGATGTGATAATGTTATATAGGAAAATGACCTCCTCGTCAGCTCAGAGGAGAAAGGCAAGATGACTGAAAGATGACCAAGTTCACAGGCCTATTTGTCAAGCTAACGCTCTCCAGGAACTAACAACCTTCTCTATAAAGCTTCCTAGCCATGCATCAGGTGTGTTAGTACCTAGGGTAACTCTGTATGTTGCCTCGGGAAGAGCGTTAGTCAACCTAAATGAGTTTCTATGAGTCAAAGGAACAAGTTGACCGAGAAATATCCCTATATTCACTCCTATGTCAGCTCATAAAAGCAGGGAAACATCCAGATTTGACCTGTTTGGAGGAATTAGTATTCCTAACGGAGTCTACAAACAGGGAAAGAGCATAAAAGCATGGAAACATCTCTGCTTTTTCCCAAAGGAACTCATGAAGGATTTGGCAAGGCTTATACTCTCATGCTATATATGTGAGGCTAGGGCCATTGTGGAAAAGGTCGATACATTTGAAAGGATTGCCTATTTGACTGTTGAAGTTAGTATCCGACAAAGGCACTGTAAGAGGTTAAGAAGGGAGAGAGAGAGAGAGGAGTTGGAGTAAGGGAAGGTTGATGCAACCGATGGTTGTAATCACTCTTTTCTATCAGTAATATAGACCTGCAATTGTGTTTTCCATTCCATGGCGTTGGTAATGTAATTTTTTTACATGTTTATGCAATGTTGTTATTATGAGTGGCTTAGATGCATGTAATTAGATATCTCTATATGTTAGTGCATCGATTGTCAAAGTTATATGTTGTGATATTATGCCTTGTCTTATCTATGTGCAGGTTTTGATCTTGGAGCTAGTTGAGGGGTCTTCCACTCCGCTACTTTGAGCTCTCCAGCAACACCACACCAAGACTTGAGGTAATAGTCCTTCTTCCTACTTTGATTCTCATTTGACTGACATGGATATGCATGTATCTTTGGGCCAGCTGCAGCTAATCTGATAGTCTACCAAGGATCCTGGGAAGATCCTGGAGGGTATCTCCATCACCAAACACCCGTGAATTAATCCCTATAGCAGTTAATGAGCTATCTCTTATGACCCCACAACCGGAAATTGAGCCAGCCTCCTTCCTAGCTTTGATATCTCTATTGAAAGCATCAATGACAAGGATAAATAATAAGGGGGGACAATTCATAGCCTTGTCTAAGCCGCCTATGGATTTTGAAAATTTGTGTAGGCTCACCATTAATTAAGACAACCATTGATGCCAAAGTGATGCAAGCCATGATCCATTGGACATGTCTCTAAGGGAACCCAATTTTGTATAAGATTATGCAAAGGAACTCCCATTCCACACAGTCGTAAGCCTGGATGAGATCAATTTTCATAAGGCATGATTTTAACTTCCTTGTTTTTACTGAGTGAATACACTCTTGGGTAATTGCAATAATGTCCTATATCCTTCTGTTAGACAGAATACCAAACCGCTCCAACATAATGCGTGGAGATATTATCTTTTTAACTCTGTTAGCAAGGAGCTTGGAGATCATTTTGTCAAAAGAATTACATAAAGGGATTGGTCTATAATCAAAGAAAAGTAGAGAGTTTTCTTTTTTATGAATTAAAGTAAGAAAAGTTGAGTTAATTGCACCTGGAATATACTCAGAACACTTTACTTCCACCACCATTTTGGTAAGTTCAGGTCCCATCAACTCATAGAAAAAAAGGAAGAGTTCAACATGCCAACCATCAGGACCGGGGCTCTTGCCCTTGGTCATTTTCTTATGAGTTTAAAGAAGCTCCTCTTATGAATTTGGAACACCCATCTAAGAAACCTCCTCTTTGTTGGCCATCATTAGAAACATGTTAACCAACTCCATGTTTCAGCGATGTTTTCTACTCCCTGTTCTGAATATTGCTTTCTTAAAATACAAAGACCCTAATTTTTTATTTCCTTGGTCGAGGTGAGAATTCTCCCAAATTCACCTTTGATAGCCCCTATAGAGTTGAAACTCTTCCTCTTGGATGAAACCCTATGAAAAAATGTTGTATTTTTGTCTCCACATTTGATCCAAACCATCCAAATTATCTAGTGCCACTCCTCTTTTTGTAGTTTGAGGATCTTCTCTTTCCTCATCACCAGATTCAGAATAGCCTTTTTTTGTTGATCGGATAAGTACCCAAGAGAAATAAGGTCCATTAATAGCTTAATTTATTTTTCAATGGAGAAAAATTCTTGCCTGAGCCCTTTTTACGATTGGAGACCCATACTCGAACCTCTTATTTCAATATTTTTAGTTTGTAATTGATCAACAATGATGGCTTAGCAATGTCTGGAGTAACTGGGGAAATCCGGGGGTGTTGAACCAACCCCTTTAATTTTGGATCGTTCAGCCACATTGGATTAAATTTTAAAGGTATATTATATTGATCCAACTCATCACACAATTATAGGATAATGGCATCATGATCAGAGAATTCTGAAAATAAAGTCGAGGATTGAATCTGTTGCATCCTCTGCTCGACCATTTTTCCAAGTCAGGCACGAAGGATAAGGTATTATATCTCTGAACGCCTTCCGACTAAAGAGGCTTTTGAAGAAGCCCGCCAATGGGCCCATGTTCACCCTGTCACCCCAACATTCCCGAGCTTCTAAAGTGAAATTCAAATCCCCAATAATAATCATCGGATGGATGTCATGGACCCCAATTAAGTCAACCATTTCCCAAAATGATTTACTATTGTTATAGGGGGCATATATATTCAAGACACGAAATGTGTGGAGTGATCCCTCATAGCAAACAGTGAAAATTATCCCTGCACAGGACTTGAAGGCGTTGAAAGTGAAATGTCTTGGATCCCACATCGCAGTGAGCCCACCCAAATTTCCAAGTGCATTAAACTACTCAAGAAGGACATATCTTAAGAAATATCTCTAGGGCCTAATCCTTAGCCATCATAGTTTCCTGCAGTAGGACGATGACAAGGTTTTTTTTTTATGCAGCGTTTTAAGGATCTCTTGTTTTGGGTAGATACCAACCCTCTTATATTTAAGGACATTAGCTTTATTGGGAAATGTTTGAAGCAGGAAATGATGCTCTAAGGACCCGATATTGTGAGTCGTCCATTAATCCATTTGATCCATTGGAAGGGCCTAGATCATAAGGTGGTATAACGTCTCCTTAATTGATTCAGAGAACGGTGTGTTTAAATTTGACTCAATATCTCCACACATTGTAAGTTTTTTGTATTTGATTTTTTTTTCTTCCTCCAGTTGAAACCTGTTTTTCTTGAGCCCCTGCTAGCTAAATTATGTTCGTTTTGAAAGAAATTTTTATTTATAGTCAGGGGTTCCAGATCTAAGGTAGGTTTTTGGGCTAGATCATGTAGTTCTACATCTATTGAAATTGGAGATATGTTTTCCGCATGAGTTGTCCTATTGCAAATATGATACAGTAAGGAGAGTCTACTAGAATTATTGGTTGATTTATCACTCTCTTTGCCTTTCCTCTTTTTGGGGGTTATCATTGGCTAGAATGTGGATTTTTCAGGCACTATTTGTGATCTATTACTATGCGTTGCATTCAATATTGGATCAGGAACTATCCATGTGCCAAAACGAGTGGGATTTTCTTCAGAAGGGTCATTTTCCGGAGCCAAATCCGACTGTGCATGGGGGGCTTGACATGAGAATCCAGTGAATTTTTCCTTAATGTTATCTAATTTTCTAGAGTGGCCTTTTTGGCCTTCCAAATTTTCCCTTCATGGTGATAGGGACAATTAGCTAACAAGTGCCCAGTTTGGTGATATCCAAGGCACCGGAATGGGATTCACTAGTAATCAACTTGGGGTCTATTGGAGAAGGTAGCCGAGTATATGTTAATTGCAGCAGGAAGCCCTCCAAATAGATAATATTCCAAAAGAAACCATGTTTCCTTCTTATCTAAAAAACCAATACATCCTCCGTCTACGTAGTATAGGTTTCCAATTTTGCTGGCAATTTCCTTGATCGCAGCCTTCGTCCATAGCTCAATAGGGAGACCAAGAAATTTTTCCCATATGATTTTTCATTTGGGAGACTCAGTAACATGACAATATCCTAATTTCCAGTTCTTAAGTACCAGGAAACCTCATGCGTTAACCCATGGTAGTACAGTTATTTTGATTGCATATTCCTCCTTGAGGAAGTGAAACCTGAACCATCCATTTACCATCACATTGACCTTAGGTCTATATGCGAGGAGGGAAGACTAGATTTTTTAGATACAGTCTTTTATCTACACTCTGTTCATTCTAATAAACTCCCAACAACCCACCAACATTTTTTTTTCTCAACCACACCACATTCTTCTAGTATAGATCAACCCCTAGTATTAGTTTTGGACCTCCTCCACTGCCCATTGGCTTCTTGCATTTGTCCCTATTTTTCCTTTTCTATAAGTTCCATACTGACTGAGTTGTATCAGGCCCACCCTTCTCATTTTCTAGACAAGGGTCCTCCAAACCCTACGAGTGTGCTATCTTTGATTTGTTGTTCTAGGTTTTGTGAGCCACAACCTTGTCCTATTCCTATGAGGATCCCCCCCGACCATCTAGTTGTACAAACTTCGTTTTCTTGTTCTAGAATTTGTAAGCCAATTCATTCTTAGACACCATTGTTAAATAAATGAGCCTGTCCATGTCAAAATATCGTTCAATAATAGATGGTTGACCCTCTATGTGGATCAGAAACACACCTTACCCCAACCCCCAGTAGAGTTGATAAGGTAGTCCATATGTTGAAATTCAGTATGGTACTTATTAATGACTTGTCCAATCAATATGAGCCAGAAGAAAGCAGCAACTCACCAGCATGGATTCCAGGTGCTTTGGGTATTATTCAACCATATATGTAGGGTAAGAAAACATCAACTATCTTTAATTTGTGGATCCAATCAATCTAATGTACCACCTACATCCTATATTGCACAAATTTATCAGATGAAATTTTGTGTCCCAACCTATGGATTTTGATTGGATTGTCTAGTATGCTTTTTCCAACATAGTCCCTATAATATTTTAGCACCCAAATATAACTTGTATATTCCGTCACCTTATATTTAACATGGCAATCGTAGAACTTCTTTTGGGCAACTCGGAATGCTTGATTATGGATGTTGTCAAATATAGCAACATTTCGTTCTATCCATATACCCCAACAGACACAAAGAGGCAACCCCTTCTAAATTGGAGGAAGGTGTAGAGTTTATCATGATAACAAGTATAAATTTATATCCTCAACATCCAAGATGCAAATCAATAAAAGGAAGATTTGATGTCCCTCCAAGCCAGTTTTCTAAAAGAGCAATGGATGAAAAGGTGAGGGATAGATTTGACAACATCCTTTTTGCATAGAGGGCATATATTGGGTCCTTGAAAATATATTCATTGGAGAATATCCTAGGTTAAAAGTATTTTCTTTAACATGATCTACATCAATATCTTTTCCTTGGGCAAGTAGTGAAGCTTCCAAAAAACATTCATGCACCAAGGAGGGTTTTAAGGGCCTAGAAATTATGATAGGTTTCCAATTTTGGAGTAATACATGGGAAATTTAGGACCAAATCAATTGATCCTCGGAGTCAGAGAGTGTCACATTTGAGAATTTGAGAGATTTGATATATAGATCCCAAGCTCTGGCTTCATTTCTTTCTAGGTGTAGGTCATAAGAAGGCAACCATGTCTAAGGACTCAAAGGAGGGTGATTTTGAGAGATTTGGTCCAAAGTAAATTTTCTTGCATATGTTAGTTTATGCGTGAGTGGATATGGAAGACAAAACCAATGTTGAATTCCAATCCAAGGGTATTTCCCCAGTATAAATTGTGTGTCATTACCCACTTTCTAGCATATGTGATTTTTAATTATTGAAAAGGTATTGATTAAACGTTTCGAGTTGATGGATGAATTTGAGTGGGATTTCTAGGGGAATCTTATCTAATCAAGAATAGAGAGTGGTTGAATGTATTTCTGATGTATGAATTTTATCCATAGGCCTTCACCTTGAATGAGCCTCCATGCACCTTTTGCTACTAGAGCCTTTGAAAAAATGGGCAAGCATTTGGGGCCCCAACCACCAAGACGTTTTGTAAGGGAAATGGCATCCCATGCCACTAGTGTAAAGCTTATCCTTTCATATTATTTGTACCATAGGAAATGGAGAGAAATTTGGTTCATTATGTTCAAAATACCCAAATAAATCCAAGCCAAGTGTTAGAGCCTAGATCAAACTCAGGCTGAAGGGAGGCAAATCCTAGGGTAACTACAAACCATGCTTAACTTGGTAGCTAGCCCTACCAGGTTGGGAGAGGGCTCTCTCCTTGTCAATCTCAGTTAGGATGGTTGAAATTATGACTTGAGATGACTGAATTGAATATAGATTTTAGGCTAGGTATAGTAGCTTAGGGTTTCTGGTTTGATTTTTAGGTTTTGGTTACTGGATCAATTGGAGAAGGCAGATTGGGTCCGGGAAATCAACTCAGGGATACAATCATGTTCTGTGGGGCGAGGTATACAAAGGCTTATGTATTAGAAATGGATTGAGATGGTAGTTTAAGACAACTAAGGAGTTGAGGAGGGCATAAAGAAACTATGAGTCCTCTTCAAATAGTTGAAAACATTGAAAACCAAATGCATTCCCAAGACAAAGCACAACGTGTATTTTGTCTATTCACCTTGATTCATTTAGTTTTAGAAGATAAAGATAGATTTGGATACATATAAAACATAAGAAAAACTCATTACAAAGAAGAAACAATACATAAACTCACTGTCACAAGAATCCCACAAAAATAGTTGTGAAACCTAGTTTTATTCCTTGCCAAACTGTTGTAGAGATATACAATAGAGTTCAGAAGTTCCACAAGAGTCCAACCTTTAAAAATTACTAAAAAAGTACATAATATAGGCAATCAAACAACTCATGCTAGCTATTAGGGGTCAAAACCATGAGAAGAGGAGTGGTTTCAAACATATCTAAACTAGGAACAAAAAGTAGGCAGTGGAACAACTTGCCTCTAAAACTTAGAAAACCAATTCATTCATCATTAAAACCACTTGAAACTTGATATATCTACCCTATGAGGTGTTTTTCATCCATATTTACATCAAATACATCATTTACCATGCATACATTTACCAAGGAATGAGGAAAAAGTCAATTTCCAAGAAAACTAGGAAAAAATTGGAAATTTAAGCAAAACTGGCAAAATCAGTTTAATGCACAACGCCATTTCAGGGCCAGTTATGGAGGCCTTCCCGGTGTCCAAATCAAGTGCAAGTTGGCTTTTTGGAAAGCCCTGCCTATCTAGTTTCTGGAACAGTTTGAATTTTTCTGATTTGGAGCTCATTTGCCTCTCCAAAAATTGATTCTCCCAAGACTGCTTCCTGTGTGCCAAAAAAGTGGCAGAGATGGCACTTTTTGGGTGTTTTCTACCCTTTTGGTGACCAAGACCATGTCCAAATCTTCTCAATATTTCTGGGTTTACTTATTTTTCCATAATAATTCCAAAAATTGAAACAATTTTGCAAAATGAGGTCCCCATCAAAAGCGCAACGCCACTGCACCTATTGGGTTTTCCTGTGTTGCAAAATTTAATGCGCAGCGCCCTTTTGTAGACCAATTTTGGAAGCCTTCCCGGTGTCCAAATTGGGTGTAGGATAGCTCGTTGGAAAAATTATTGAGACTACTTTCCAAAAAATCTTGAATTTTTCAATTTAGAGTTCATGTTTCCTATCAAAAGTCAAATCTTCCAAGACTGATCAAAATGTGCAAAATGAGGCTGCCTAAATGCAGAGTGCTATTGTAGTGAACTTTTGAAGGTCTTCCTCAACTCAAAATTGAGCTCATGATAGGTCATTGGAAAGATATTTGTGTCTAGTTATCATTTCACTCATCAAGCAAGTCATTTGGCCAACCAAGCTAGGAGAAATGTTGATTTTCCTAAGGTCACTCCAGAGGTGCAGCAACTCTCCTGAGGCAACTATATTTTTCACATTTCTCTAAAACCATGACACCTGTCTAAAAAGTGAAGGATTTTTTTCTTCCTTGACATATTATGGACAAAAACATCTCTCACTTTTTCCACATTCATTTTTTCTTGCTCAGAAACATCACTTGAGTAAAACCTATCCCGATGTGTGGAACAGGGGATTTGTCGAAATGAAATGAAATGAAGGGGATTAGGGGCTTATAAATTCTTGAGAAAGTTTTGGGAAGTAGGGAGGGATGTTAGGAAGTAGGGGAAAGTGTAATTTCAAATGCTGAGTGAGGGGAAGGGGTTCAAAAGGGAAAAATACAGGCCTAGCCTTGTCAAATTGTAGCAACAAGCTAGGGTTTGTGGGAAAATGATGAATTTGAGGGATATCAGTGATGGGAAGTGTTTAATAAGGTACATTAAGGATAGGGGAATGTGTATGAGCATCAGGATACAAGTTTTGTTGATGATTTGACCATCCAAGAGAAATTACCTTCAAAACCCTAGGAGAGGGAAATGAATCTTACCTAGCACAACTGAAGCACAAACAAGGTGTAAAATGACCCATTGGAACCTGAAATGATGATGAAAACTCCTTGAATGATGATACTCTCAGCTAAATTGTGACATAGACCGACACTTGGAAAACTTTGGAATGAGTGAAAACAAACCCTAGACCTAATACCTAGTGACCAAATTTTACTTGAAGACTCACTGAAATGACAAAATTTGACTTTGACATCCTAAGACCACTTTGTAAGAGCATATTTGATCACTGGTGGAACGTTTCAAAGACTGATACTAATATTGGCTCCAATGGGGATGGTAGCTCCTTGAAGGTGCCAAGAACTGTAGATCTTTGGGAAAGCAGACCAGTGCCTTATCCATTGGGCAATATGGAATCAACATCTTGGCAACAAAAACATAAAAACTCAAGACTCAAGACTCATAACTGAAATGACTAAGAACTAAGACTAACACAAAACTGAAACAAGACACTCAAAAGCTAAAACTAGACACTCAACAGTTGAAACTAGACACTCAGCAGCTGAAACTGGACACTTAGAAGTTGAAACTATCTTGAAACTAATGAAAACAAAAAAAGACTCAAGACTTACTTAACTGAAACAAGTACTTACAAAGCTTTTTAATGGCAGTAGTCCATCGAGATTTGAGGGCTTCAAATCATGATGAAAACCACCTGCCTACTGATGAAATATGTATAATCATGTGAAGTGGACCTTCCAATGTAACCAATCCAACAGATGGCTACTTACTGAAATTCTGCTCTCACTTTCCCTGAGAAATTAGAACGATGTACATGTAGGCAACTCACAATAACAACTGAAACCAAGGCTTATGCTAACGAACCACGGAACATTCATCTTCTCTAATGCTTGCAAAAGAATGCCGAAGGGATCGTGAAAATCCTGAATCACTAGCTTGTCTAGAGATCCAGCAGTAAAGATACAAGTACTCCCTTAATTGTGATCTGAAAGAACAGTTGGTTGTTGATTGATAGGAAGGCATAGAGAAGTATAAGCTTCTGTTATCTGAGTGTTGGTTGTAAATTCCTTGAGCATGAGAAATTCTGACTCGATTTCTAGCATATTGTCTCTCTCAGGCTCATATTCCTCTAAGTCATTCTTAAACAGAAAACGTTCTTCAAGATTATCAAACATGACAACCCTATCATCTTCATGAAGGAAAACAATATATGTTTGTTGATATGTGAATCTAATTTCAAGACTATCATCATTTTCAAAAGTGGAAGAAGTTTCACCAACACCTTCTTGACCATGTGCACACTGCAGACCTGCATTAGCTTGGGCTGTAACCTAACCTTTCAGGAGTTGATTTATCTCATCTTCAGACAGAGGAGATAACACTTTTTGTTTTCTTTTGCTCAAACAATTATTGTCTTCTTGAAATAACATTTCAAAACATGAAATATGAGAAGAAAAATCTGAATGACAGTCCTCAACTCCTTGGTCTTCTAAAATTTGAAAACATTGTTGAGCATCTTCATATGACATGGCAATCAAATTGTCATCGCACTCATCAATCATACGAGGGAAAAGTTCAAATAGTTCTTGAAACTCAAAACCAACACTTCTATCATTTACCACTGAGTTATCCAAGGAAGATTTTTCACTTACATGAACAAAGATCTCATCTTGTGTTTCATAAAAGGACTGGATTACCTCCTTGTGAATACTTTGTTCTAATGAAATGAGAACACTTGGATCAATAACTTTGTCTTCTTCTTTTCAAACGATCTCAACAATAGAGCTCTCCTTCATGGGATCCAGAACAAGGTACTCTTCATCATCACGATCTAAAATTGAAACTTGATTTCCCTGCATACTGTCATCTACTATGAGCAGATCTGAAATAAGACCTTCACTTTCATCATTTTCCACTGTACTAAGATCTTGATCCTGCTGCAAATTTTCCTGTGCATCTTGATAAGTATCCATTAAGCTCTCTTTATGCTGCTGAAATGGATTTTCATACAGGGCTTCCATGATCTCATTGTCCACGAAGTCATCATCTTTATAAATTCTCTCAAGATTTTCAATAAAACTATAAACATGTTTGCAACAGTTCTGAACTAATATTAGGGATGGATAAGATTCTTTACATCTTTCAAAGAACATGGTATGAAAATATTTTAAACAGTAAATACAAGCGGGTGGCAAACTTTCATACCAAGATCGGGCTTCACCTTCTAGAGTGGCCATGAATATCTTCATCAAGTAGTCTTCACGAAAATCAACCTTCAACTTGCGAATATGCATGTGAAATCTAACCGGATGTAAAGCAGCATCATTCCTATCATCATCTTTAAACATAGGCAAATTCCTTTGCCAATCTACCTTAGGAATTTTATTTGGGAAACCTGGAATGTGATCTCGGCTCATGGGAGCATACCTTCGAGCAAAAAAATCCATTTTGATAACAATGAATTCACCAAGAAATTCTTCAGGCTACTAGTTCTTGAAGAGTAGAGTTTCCATAAAAATTCTGAACCTTGGGATTCTTCAACACTAGAGTTGCCAGGTGAATGATTTCAGCCTTCTGGTGTCTGATCGTTGTCCACCATCAACAATCAGATCTAAACGTGATACATTTTGCTGAGAAACATAAAACTATGTTCCCCAGTGTTAGTGCCTAAATCTACCTCAGGCTGAGAAAGGTAGGATCTAGGATAACATCAAACCACGCTTAACCTAGTAGCTAGCCCTACCAGGTCGAGAGAGGGCTCCCTCCTTGTCGATCCTAGAAAAATATGATCAATAAGGCATGAGATAATTGCTGTAAAAACTAATTTTAGGCTAGGTATGTGTTCAGAAGAGTTTGATTGAATTTGATGATGTTTTCTTGGCTCAAATGTGAAAGGCAGATTTGGGTCCGGGGAATGAGGCTCAGTTTTGCAGAGATCTCTATGGGGCAAGGTAGGCAAATGATTTGATACTTAAAATTGAGTGAGATGGAGAGCTTTAGATAGGTGAGGAGTTGAAG
Source organism: Pinus taeda (assembly GCA_000404065.3). NCBI lineage: Eukaryota > Viridiplantae > Streptophyta > Pinopsida > Pinales > Pinaceae > Pinus > Pinus taeda. The sequence goes on from APFE030510496.1 coordinate 97,992, forward strand.
AGGGCAAGAAAATCTCAGGGATCCTCTTCAAACAGCTGAAAAGATAAATAACTAAACAAAACCCTAGGCAGAGCACAGTAAATCAATGAATTCTACCTTTATCCTTGCTTCAGTTAGTTAAGATGAACAGAGAGAGATAATGGCATACATAAAACATATGGAACACTTGCAATTATAGAAGGAAACACAATACCAAATCAAATTTCCACAAGAATCCCATAAAGTGCTGCAAACCCTGGTCAATTCCTTAGCCAAACTACTGAAATGTGTATATAATGAAGTTCCAAGCTTTCCCAAAAGTCCAACCTTTACAAATGACTGAAAAACTACTAGATATAGGCCTCAAACAACTCATGTTAGGCTTTAGGGGTTGAGCTCATAATTTTAGGAGCTGTTCCAACAAATTCTAAACTAAGAACTAAAAAGTAGGCAGTGGAACAACTTGCCTCTAAAAACTAGGGAACTGATTCATTCAGTTGCAAACGACCTTTTCATGGATGAATCTACATCTATGAGTGAAAATTTAGAATAATTACATAAAAATCCATCAAGTCACACTAAATTACATCATGAGTTTGACTATTAGAAAGAGAAAAGTCAAATCGTGAGGAAACTAGGCAAAAGACACAGTTTTTTTGGCCAAAATGAGCAAATTTCACCCTATGCGTTGCGCTGATTTCCCTATGCATAACGCCCTTTTGCAGATGATTTTAGAGGCCTTCCCATGCACAACATTTGCTCCAAGTGGGCTTGTTGGAAAGGTCTGCCTGTCTACTTTCCAAAGCAAGTGGAATTTCTGAATTTGACCTCCATTTGCCCCTCTAAAACTAAGTTCTCCCAACGCTGCTTCCTGTGTGTCCAAAAAGGGGCAGAAAGGTCATTTTTGAGGTGTTTTTGACCTTTATGGAAGCTCAAAACCTGTCAAAATTTCTTGGCCATTTGTGGGCATGCATATTTTTCCATGAAAAGTCCAAAAATGCTAAGTTTTCCTCAAAAGGAGGTCCCCATCAAAAGTGCGTGCCAGGTGGCGTGCGCATCAGGCAAAAAAACCTGTTTTTTAGGCCAAAAATTTCAAAATTGCAAAAAGTGTCCCAAATTTCTTGAAATTTGGGCTGAGTGTCCTCTATTAAGTGCAGTATTGGGCCAAGAAAGCCTCAGCTAAGATCTGAAGTGTATCTTGCTCTTTTCGCTTCCTCGATGCTTTCTTCAACTTGGCCTTCAAGTTCCTGATTCTTGCTTTGCACACTTTGTTTCTCACCAAGTAATGGTAGGCCATGTGCCTCAACATAGTTTTCTCTCTATTGGCCTTCTCAAGAAAATTTTCTAAGTCGATATTTTCCCTCTCAAGAAAAGACTCGCGATCAGCATTGATTTCTTGTTCAAGTGGTGTCAACTTCACTTTCCTCCTCTTGGCAACTTACCGGTTTCTCGTATGTTTTTGAGCTCCATGGATGAGTGGGACTGATGAGGGGAGGATTTGATGCTAGCTATAGGTTTTTGGGGAATGAAAGGGTTTAGGGAATAACATTTAGGGATTAGGGATATTTGATCAGGGTTTGGGATAGTGGGATTAAGGATTTAGGATTAATGATTTAGGGATATGGGTTTTAGGGAGTGGGTAGATGAAAATGTAATGAGAGGGAGAAAATGAAAGAGTGAGGGAGTGAGAAATGGCTAGGAGTGAGATTGACAGAAAAACATACAATTTGCAAACCCTAAGCAATTATTTTTGGCAAAAAGTGCAAGGAGGTAGGGTTTCAAGTTTCTCTCATTAAATCACCATAAACACCAAGGTAAACTCATTCACTGGCCATGAAGAAATGTTCACTTACTTGAATCAATGAGGATTGAGAAAATTTGGCAATTTGTAGGAATTTTTGGGTGAAATTAGGCGTGAAGCCTGGTGAATCGCGCCACAAACCTAGTGCGTTACGCCCTCTCAATGTGTAGCGCCCGTTCAAAATTTACACTGCAGAGCGCTGCCCAATGCGCCGCGCCCTTTCAATGCGCCGCGCTCCAAACCCAATGCGTCGCGCTTTTTACAAGAGACTTTTGGAGGCTTTCCTCATGTCCAAATTGGGTGATGGATAGCTCGTTGGAAAGCCTATTGAGTCTACTTTCCAACACAACTAGAATTTTGCAATTTGGAGTTCATTTGCCCTGTCAAAAATCAAATCTCCCAATACTAGTCAAAATGTGCAAAATGAGGCTGCCAAAAGGCAGAGTGTTGTTGCAGTCAATGTTTTAAGGTCTTCCTCAACCCCAAATTGAGCTCATGATAGCTCATTGGAAATTTCTTTGTGTCTAGTTACAATTTCACTCATCAAGCAAGTTATTTGGCCAACCAAGCTAGTATAAATCTTGATTTTCCCAAGGTCACCTCAGAGGTGCATCAATTCTCTTGAGGCAACTGTATTTTTGACATTTCTCTAAAACCATGACACATGTGTAAAAAGTGAAGGAGTTTTTTCTTCCTTTGCCTATTGTGGACAAAAACCTCTCTCAGTTTTCCCAAATTCATCTTTTCTTGCTCGGAAACATCATTGGAGTATCCCAATGTGTGGAACAGGGGATTTGTCAAAATGAAGTGAAATGAAGGGGATAATGGGGACACATGTGTAAAAAGTGAAGGATTTTTTTCTTCCTTGGCCTATTTTAGACAAAAACCTCTCTCAGTTTTCCCAAATTCATCTTTTCTTGCTCAAAAACATCATTGGAGTATCCCAATGTGTGGAACAGGGGATTTGTCAAAATGAAGTGAAATGAAGGGGATAAGGGGCTTCTAAATTCTTGAGAAGATTTTTGGAAGTAGGGAGGGATGTTAGGAAGTAGGGGAAAGTGGAATTTCAAAGATTTAGTGAGGGGAAGGGGTCCAAAAGGGCAAAACACAGGCCTAGCCTAGAAAATTGTCAAGTTGTAGCAAGAAACTAGGGTTTATGTGAAAATGAGGAATTTGAGGGATATCAGTGATCGGAAGTGTTTAATAAGGTACATTAACGATAGGAGAAGGTGTATGAACATCAGAATACAAGTTTTGTTGATAATTTAACCATCCAAGAGAAATTACCTTCAAAACCCTAGGAGAGGGAAATGAACCTTACCTAGGTGCAATTGAAGCATGAACAAGGTGTAAAATTACCCATTGGAACCTGACATGATGATGACAACCCTCTGAATGATGGTACACTCAACTGAATGGTGCCATGGACCGACATCTGGACCACTTTGAAAGGAGTAAAAGCAAACCCTAGACCTAATACCTAGTGACCAAATTTACTTCAAGACTCACTGAAATGACAAAATTTGACCTTGACACCTTAAAATTACTTTGTAAGAGCATGTTTGATCACTAGAGGAAGGCTACAAAGACTGACACTGACACCCAGTATGGTCGCCACTATGTTAGAGCCTAGATCAACCTCAGGCTGAAGGGAGGCAAATCCTAGGGTAGCTACAAACCACGCTTAACCTAGTAGCTAGCCCTACTAGGTCGAGAGAGGGCTCTCTCCTTATCAATCTCAGTTAGGATGGTTGCAATTATGAATTGAGATGACTAAAGTGAATATATATTTTAGGCTAGGTATAGTAGCTTAGGGTTTTTGGTTTGATTTTTAGGTTTTGGTTGCTAGATCAATTGTAGAAGGCAGATTGGGTCCGGGAAATCAACTCAGGGATACAGTCATGTTCTGTGGGGCGAGGTAGACAAGGGTTTATGTACTAGAAATGGATTGAGATGGTAGTTTAAGACAATTGAGGAGTTGAGGAGGGCATAAAGAAACTATGAGTCCTCTTCAAACAGTTGAAAACATTGAAAACCAAATGCATTCCCAAGACAAAGCACCGCAGTGTATTTTGTCTATTCACCTTGATTCATTTAGTTTTAGAAGAGAAAGATAGATTTGGATACATATAAAACATAATAAAAACTCATTACAAAGAAGAAACAATACATAAACTCACTGTCACAAGAATCCCACAAAAATTTTTGTGAAACCTGGTTTTATTCCTTGCCAAACTGCGATAGAGATATACAATAGAGCTCAGAGCTTCCACAAGAGTCCAACCTTTACAAATGACTGAAAAAGTACATAATATAGGCAAGCAAACAACTCACGCTAGCTATCAGGGGTTGAAACCATGAGAAGAGGAGTGGTTTCAACCACATCTAAACTAGGAACACAAAAGTAGGCAATGGAACATCTTGCCTCTAAAACTTAGGAAACCAATTCATTCATCATCAAAACCACTTGAAACTTGATGTATCTACCCTATGAGGTGTTTTTCATCCATATTTACATCAAATACATCATTTACCATGCATACATTTACCAAGGAATGAGGAAAAAGTCAATTTCCAAGAAAACTAGGAAAAACTGGAAATTTAAGCAAAACTGGCAAAATCAGTTTAATGCGCAACGCCAAAAATTTAATGTGCAGCGCCATTTCAGGGCCAATTTTGGAGGCCTTCCCGGTGTCCAAATCAGGTTCAAGTTGGCTTGTTGGAAAGCCCTACCTGTATGGTTTCTATAACAATTTGATTTTTCTGATTTGGAGCTCGTTTGTCCCTCCAAATGTTGATTCTCCCAAGACTACTTCCTGTGTGGCAAAAAAGTGGCGGAGAGGGCACTTTTTGGTTTTTTTTTTTTGCCCTTTTGGTGACCGAGACCTTGTCCAAATCTTCTCAATATTTCTGGGTTTACTTATTTTTCCATGCTAATTCCAATAATGCAAACCATTTTGCAAAAGGAGGTCCCCATCAAAAGCGCAACGCCACACCTATTGGGTTTTCCTGTGTTGCAAAAGTTAATGCGCAACACCACTGATTTAATGTGCAGCGCCCTTTTGCAGACCAATTTTGGAAGCCTTCCTGGTGTCCAAATTGGGTGCAGGATAGCTTGTTTGCAATCTTATTGCGTCTACCTTCCAAAACATCTTGAATTTTTCAATTTGGAGTTCATTTTCCCTGTCAAAAGTCAAATTTCCCAAGACTGGTCAAAACGTGTAAAATGAAGCTGCCTAAATGCAGAGTGTTGGTGCAGTCAACTTTTGAAGGTCTTCCTCAACTCCAAATTGAGCTCATGATAGCTCATTGGAAATCTCTTTGTGTCTAGTTATCATTTCACTCATCAAGCAAATCATTTGGCCAACCAAGCTAGGATAAATCTTGATTTTCCTAAGGTCATTCCAGAGGTGCAGCAACTCTCCTGAGGCAACTATATTTTTCACATTTCTCTAAAACCATGACACCTGTGTAAAAAGTGAAGGATTTTTTTCTTCCTTGGCCTATTATGGACAAAACATCTCTCACTTTTTCCAAATTCATTTTTTCTTGCTTAGAAACATCACTTGAGTAAAACCTATCCCGATGTGTGGAACAGGGGATTTGTCGAAATGAAGTGAAATGAAGGGGATAAGGGGCTTGTAAATTCTTGAGAAAGTTTTGGGAAGTATGGAGGGATGTTAGGAAGCAGGGGAAAGTGGAATTTCAAATGTTGAGTGAGAGGAAGGGGTTCAAAAGGGAAAAACATAGGCCTAGCCTAGAAAATTGTCAAATTGTAGCAACAAGCTAGGGTTTGTGGGAAAATGATGAATTTGAGGGATATCAGTGATGGGAAGTGTTTAATAAGGTACATTAAGGATAGGGGAATGTGTATGAGCATCAGGATACAAGTTTTGTTGATGATTTGACCATCCAAGAGAAATTACCTTCAAAACCCTAGGAGAGGGAAATGAATCTTACCTAACACAACTGAAGCACAAACAAGGTGTAAAATGACCCATTGGAACCTAAAATGATGATGAAAACTCCTTGAATGATGGTACACTCAGCTAAATGGTGACATGGACTGACACTTGGAAAACTTTGGAAGGAGTGAAAACAAACCCTAGACCTAATATCTAGTGACCAAATTTTACTTGAAGACTCACCGAAATGACAAAATTTGACTTTGACATCCTAAGACCACTTTGTAAGAGCATATTTGATCACTGGTGGAATGTTTCAAAGGCTGACACTAACACCAAGCACGCCTAATATATTGGGATGCCTTCTATCATAAATTTTCAAAGAACAAGGCTTCCTTCTCTAGAAGGCCACCTATTTATTTAAGTTCTAATCCTTCTTTTTGATTTTTTATGATATCCATGAGGTCCAATCTCATATTTGTAGCTGTAATAATTGAGGATAAAGCCCAAGTATTTTAAACCATACCCAACTGATTTAACCTAGAAGGAAGCGATGGCTTCTGATGAGTCCCATCAATAGGTACATTTTGAAGATTAATATGCCATCCTCCAACCTTAAAACTATCCTTCTCTTGCATTACTTCACATTTCTTTTTATATTATGCTTAGTAAGAGGAGTAGAATGTGTTTGTCATAGTATGTGTCTAAATGTCATTTATTTTTAGGAAAATGAAGAATTTTTTAGGTTATTACTATGCAAGGGATCAATGGAGACAAGTAGGAGAGAATATAGGGGGTTTGTCCATCTCCTTAAATTCCTAAACTCGGCTTTGGATCACCATATCCTCTCTCACCAGTTTGAGTTCATTAGCAGTTGAGTGACTCCTATTCCAAGTGAAGATCAAGGAGGACAAGATCCACCATTTTCGAGATCAAGGAGGGAACCATTCCTATTTTCAAGGGAGTTTCTTCAACTGCCCTTTTGTATAAATAATCTAAAGGAAGTATAAATAAACTAAAGGAAGAGGTCATTCAAAGGTTTTTTTTTTTTTTTTGCCAGCTAGGTGTCGCTATTGAGCTCCAAGCTTAACATTGTTATTTTCAACTTTTATGTGATGTAATAGACTTGCACTTTTTGATAATGAGAAGATGGATTTTAAGTTGCATCTGAGTTAGTTTCAGAGGCTTTGGTCCTTCTTCTTGTACTTATGTGTCTTCTTGATTTCAAGCAGTTCATAGTTTCTTGCATTTCAATAGAAGTTAACCTATAAAATTATGTGGTTGCAGCCTCTACATCACCTCTCTTGTGGGAGAATGAGAGCAAGGTCGCACAACCACAACCCAAAAAGATTTTGTTTAGGTTTGGTTGTCCTATTTTACATTTTCTTTCTGTATTTTAGAAGTTAGTTTAGTGACTAGATCAGTGGTTTGCATGAACTAGATGTCATTTAAATTCAACTCATCTTTTCCATCACACGTTATTTCATTTTGTAAATGATAAATGTGTTAGCATTTGAAATTACACCTCAGGCTGAGAAAGGCAAATCTCAAAGCTACATCAAACCATTCAGCCTCGTAGCTAGCCCTACGGGGCAGG
>APFE030510498.1:0-24610 GCA_000404065.3 Pinus taeda
GCTTCAGAATCAGATGCATGTTCTGACTCTGAGTGAGAAGCTGACAAGGGGAGGCAAATTATTGATGCGGAGCCCAATGCCACCGTCGCCGCCAAAAAGATCCAGAAGGAGGAACCCGAAGATCTAGAGGAGGAGGAGCATCTCTTGCACTCCCAAATGTGGGTGAAGGTTTCCCCACTACAGTTCATTGTCAATAGTGGGAGCCAAAAGAACCTCATTATAGCAAAGGTCGTGAAGTGACTGGGCTTAATGACCACAACACACCCACAACCGTACACCATCAGATGGCTTCACCAAGGATGGGATCTGTGTGTGAGCCAATAATGTCACCTTCCATACAACATCAAGCCCTTCACGAATGAGGTATTATGTGACGTTTCTCCCCTTGATGTTTGTGATGTATTATTAGGCCAACCATACTTGTCGAAGTGACATGTTGTGTATTAGTCAAGGATCGCGCTATTATTGTTACATTAGGATTAAAAAAAATTATATCAGGGGTCCATTCAAATATTGATTGATCCAGTTCAAAGGCAGAGGACCAAGCACATCGAGATTCACTGCACCTCTATACTTTGCCTCGGTTGTAGATAAAGCAATCGTGGATTGCTTCTTGTTAGACCAGCGAAAAGGCCCTAAACCAAAGCTGAAAACATAACCAGAGGTGGACTTGCAGTCTGTATCATCGCCATCCCAATCAAAATCTATGTATCCAATCAGTGAAAGTGGGCAATTTGCAGCATAAAGGATACCAAAACTGGAAGTACCTTTCACATATCTAAGGATTCTCTTTGCAGCTTTCCAGTGAAGCTCATGGGGCTCCTGCATATATCTAGAACAAACTCCTACTACAAAAGATATATTAGGTCGGGTGTGTGTAAGATACAACAAACTCCCAACCAACTGTCGATACAGTGTACTGTCCACCAAAGGTGTAGTACTCGCATCCTTAAATCTGATCCCCGAAAGAAAGGGAGATATTGCTAGCTTGCATTCTGTCATCTGAAAGCAGAAAAATAGATCTGATGCATACGTAGACTGTGCCATCTTGATCCATGAAGTAGATTGAGAAACTTCAAGACCAAGAAAGTAGTGCAACAGTCCTAAATCTGTCATGGAAAATCGATCGTGCAACGCTGATTTTGCCGAATCAATAGCTGAGGTAAGGTTCCCTGTCATCAATAAATCATCTACATAAAGTACTATCAGCAAAAGGGAATCATCATGTTGCAGCAAATAAACATTCAGATCAGATTTGCATCGAATGAATTCAATGGAAAGCAGGAAAGAATCCATCTTTGCATACCCAGCTCTAGGAGCCTGTTTTATGCCATACAAAGATTTATTTAATTTGCAAAAAATGGAAGAGTTCTGAATGTATCCCTGTGGCTGCTCCATATATATCTCCTCCTTGAGATCTCCATGAGGAAATTCACTCTTCACATCCATGTGATGAACTTCCCATTTGCAAAAAGCAACTATGGCTAAAACTAGTCGAATGGAGTCCATTTTTGCAACATGTGAAAATGTCTGTGTAGTCTATGCCATGTACCTGTGAGTATCCTTTTGCAACAATTCGAGCTTTGTACTTGCTGATCTCACCATCTGTAGCAATCTTTGTTCGATAGATTCATTGGCATCGAACAAGCTTTCCTCCTTTCGGAAGTGGAACCAAGTCCCATGTGTTGTTTTCCATGAGAGCAGAGTATTCTTCATCCATGCCAGCCTCCCAAAGCGGGTTTCCAGCAGCCTCAGAGTGTGACTGTGGATCTGAACCAAGTGCCATATAGAAATGTATGGGAAGTAATGATTCGGTGGTAGCCAGGGCTTGAGGAGCCCCAAAAAACTGTGATCTAGTCCTTCTCGCATCCGCAAGATCACCGACTAGTTCACCTGCATCTTGCAGGGTTTTCTCTAGCCAAGTTGGCAGCTGAGTTGGAGAAGCCATGACCTGCTCCTCATCCTCTGAATAAGACCCAAGAGGCTTCTCTTATGGCTGCTCTGAAGTGCTCGAAGAAGTTTCAGACTCCTCATCAGTGGCAACAAGTGGTTCCTCAGCAGTGTCTACTGAAAAATCAATCAGTGGTTCTTCTTCAAACTTCACACTTTGAGCTACAAGGAACTTTTGAGTGTGAGAGTCTAACAATCTATAGCCTTTGACACTATCAGTATATTCAACAAAGATACATTCAACACTTTGAGGCTCCAAAGCCTTCCTCTTATCTGTTGGAATGTGAGCCCATGCTTGTGAACCAAAAATGCGAAAGTGTGATACTTTTGGTTTCTTACCAGTCCAACATTCAAATGGAGTGGTACCTTTCACTGCTTTGTGAGGAATACAGCTTTGAATCTATGTTGCACAATTAATAGCTTCAACCCATAGCTTAGGAGCTAATGATTTGGATTGTACCATACAATTGGCCATCTCTTTTAACGACCAATTTTTCCTCTTTGCGACACCATTCTATTGTGGTGTATATGGCACCGTGTGTTGTAGTTGTATACCTGCATCAATACAAAGTTGCTGCACATCTTTGTTGACATACTCCCCCCCATCATCAATACGGAGTATCTTAATCTTACACCCAGACTCATTCTCAACAAATGCTTTAAATTCTATAAGGCATTCAAATACTTCCAATTTTAATTTCAGAAAAAATACCCAAGTAAAGCGAGAGAAATCATCTATGAAGGTGAGTACGTATCAAGCCTTACTGATTGAAGGCTACGTGAATGGGCCTGTGATGTCACTGTGAATCAGCACAAGAGGTGAAGAAGTTCTCTGTGCCTTCCCTTTGTCAAAATTTTTCTCCAGATGCTTGCCAAGAATGCATCCTTGACATACACCGCTTGTGAATTTAATAATGGACAATCCTTCTACCATGTTTTCTAGTACCTATAGTTTAGATGGCCAAATATTTCATGCCATAACCTGCTGATATCATTAAATTATGACAGAAATACAGTGCTAATAGATTTAGGAACAAAGTGGGAGAAGAAATACAAATGAGAACCATGATCTGCAGTTCCATCTACAAGCTGTGAGCCCGTGGAAATGTTGGTAATCACTACGGAGTCCGGAATGAACTCCACCTTCCTTCCAGAGCTGGAATGAGTGATCCGATATATCAAAAGAAGATTTGCGGACAACGAGGGAACATGAAACACATTTGTGAAGCAGTGCCCTTCAAGGTCTACAATTCCTTCTCCACACACCTTTGTGGGTGTGGCATCTCCAAAGTAAATTGGGGATTTGGTGCTTTCTTTGATGGAGGAAAATTCATCTTTTGATGCATCCATATGGTTCGATGCACCTGAATCAAGGATCCAAGCTAATGGAGTGGATGTGACAGCCATTAAAGCATGAGCATCTCGCGCTCTCCCTCTTCCATCTCCCGTTCTGTTATCATCCTTCTTCTTTGCATTCTCAGGCATGGTGAGATTGTGCTGCTGCAATTACTTTGCCATCTCATTGATAGTTTTCCTCATGCAATTTTCTTCGGGATGAAAACCTTTGGAACAGCAGCTACAAAGTGATATTTCCTTCTTCTTCTTACCCTTAGGCAAAGAAGAGCTCTCTGAAGATTGTACGGGTCTCTCCTTCTTCGATTCATTAAATTTACCCTTCCCTTTTTGCTTGTCTCTTCCACTGCTCTTTGGAGCATCAGTAGCCACAAGTGCTTGGTTCTTTGAATACTTGATGGCACCCATTTGGACTAACTTAGCTTGCTCTTGAGTCAATGTTGCAATGAAGTCATTCAATGGAGGCTTTTTCCATTTTTCTTGAGTCAATTTAGATGCTTGAAAAGACGATACAAATACAGAATATTCAAGGCCTAATTTCGAGAGAATCGAAAGGATGAGTTGATCTTCCTCTTTCTTGACTCCACATGCATTAAGTTCAACGAGGAGGGATTTAAACTTGGTGAAGTATTCTTGTAGGTTGTTGAAATGAGTTGGACTGAGGGATATGAGTTCATTCTCCATTTGATGCACTCTCATTTCATTCTGCTTGCCGAATAGTCCTTCCAATGTGGTCCAGACCGCATCGGGAATAGTGGCTCCGCTGACATGAAAGAGGAGTTCTCTGGAAATTGATAGGAATATCAGCCCAATTGCTTCATCTAATTTATTGAAATACTTTATCTTCTCCACTGCAGAAGTTGGTTCAGTCTTCGTTCCCATTGTTGCGCTGTAAAGCCCCTTGCTTCGGAGGAGCAGAGTAATCTTTGTCTTCCATTCAAAGTAATTGAAAGGATTTAGAACGAGATTTGTGAGCTGACAGAGATGATCCATTGCTGCTTGCTGCGCCTCTTAATGATCTATATCTGCAAATAAAACCGTGTACAATCCACTAGATTCGAACTAGCTCTGATACCATGTAGAATTCCTGCAGAAACTCAGATAGATCTAGAATTATAGTTATATTAAACACAAGTAATTCATTGATATTCAAGAGATGAGAGAAAGAATTTGCTCCATAAAATCAATGTATTAAATTAATGAACAATAGTAATACATGAACAACCAAACCTCTAATCCCAAAGGGAGGTGGTTATATAGAAATTGTTGAATCTAGAAAACGAGGAAAAAACTAGAAAAGGCTAAGAAAAGCTAAAGGGAGGCCTAAAATAGCAACAATGACTCAAGACAACCTATGCCAACTATCAGCCATGAGGAAAGCATGAGGATGGGCACATTTCCCAAGGAAGTCAACTTTAAAACATGTTAAAATGGTCCAGGGGACCAAATCCCTTGATTTAAGGGGAATCTTCATGTGGGGCGCCAATCCTCAAATAATTCAAGTGGATGAGGTGTGGTTAGGTGTGAACATGCACTTAGATGTCTAAATGGTTTAGAAAAGTGGTTGGACCAATATTTCCATAATATTAAGCCTTAAAAGGAAAAAAACAAGGGAAAGTTGGTCCACGGAGCTAGTTTACCAAAAACCAAGTGGGAACATGATTTTTAGTGCATGTGGCTAAGTCAAGAATACTTAGGCTAAAAAATAAATGTAGATGTTAGGATTATATTCCAACAAATCTCTGTGACAATTTGGAAAAATGTACTTTTGGCATGACCCAGGTTCAATATCTGGGATACATTATTGATGAAAAGGGGGTGTAGGTGGATCCAACCAAGATCCAAGTCATTCAGGATTTTCCAGCCCCAACCACTCTAACAAAGCTCTGTAGCTTTCTGGGTCTTGCCAAATTCTACCACAGGTTCGTGTTGGGGTTCTCTCATATCGCTTGGATCTTGAGTCAAGTCACCAAAGGAGGAGTGAAAGAAAAATTCTTTTGGTCTGAATCTCAACAGAAGGCATTCACAGAGTTGAAACATCGCCTTTGCTTTGCACCAGTTCTCACATTACCAGACTTGCAATAACCATTTGAGATTGAGACATATGCCTCTGACTATGCTATTGGGGCAGTCCTTACTCAACAGGGTCATCCAGTGGCATATCACAGTGAGACACTTTCAAACACGGTCCGAAAGTATCCCACTTATGATAAAGAGATGTATTCCATTGTGCAGGCCTGTCGACAATGGAAGCATTACATTTTGGGGAATGAAACGGTCACCCACATAGACCACCGACCCCTGAAATTCATATAGACGCAAGGGAAGTTGTAGAATGATCGCCATCAGAAGTGGTACACATACCTACAACAGTTCCATTTGAATATCAAGTGCAATAAAGGAAGCACAAATAATGTTGCAGACTGCCTCAGCCAACCACCGATCATGGCGTTAACTACCGTGCTCAACTCTTGTGGGCATGAGACTTATAATTGGCCACTTCTCTACAAAACGACCCAAAATTTAGCCACACATACCATATTCTCTTGGGGGGTTAGCAAGTTCCAGGTTTTCACCTCTAGGATGCGTTGTTATGCCATATGGGACACCTTTGTGTTCCTTCAAGTGAGGGTGCGAAGATGATTTGGGAAGCGCACTACAATCGGGCCACCAGGCATTTTGGGGTCAAGAAAACAGTGGCAGTATTGCAGAAGTATTTCTATTCATCGAATCTTCGACTAGATGTTGGGAAGTACATCAGATCTTGCATTGCCTACGCCATCGCCAAATCAACCATCAAGAAGCAAGGTCTCTATACTCCGCTGCCTACCCCTAGTCGACCTTGGGAATCCATCTCCATGGATTACATGTCCAGGCTTCGTGAGGCCTTCCTTCTACTAAACATGGCAACGACTGTGTTATTTTGGTCGTCGACGGATTCTCCAAGATGGCCATTATGACGGCCTGCAAGAAGAGTGTCACAGCGGAAGCCACTGCTAAACTCTTCTTTGAACAAGTGTGGGTACACTTTGGGATCCTACAGTCTATCATTTCAGATCGGGACAGAAGGTTCCTCAGTGCATTTTGGTCCAGTCTGTAGTCAATGTTGGACACCAAGCTCACTAAGTCCACAACTTTCATCCCCAAACTGATCGCTAAACAGAGGTCGTCAACAGGATGATCATACACATTTTGCGCATGTACAACTCAAAGCATCCACGCACATGGGATGAGAGCCTCCCCTATGTCTAGCATAGCTACAACCGGGCCATCCACAGCTCGACTGGCCATAGCCCTTTTCAAGTGGGCTTAGGATTCCAGCCATTGTGTCCCATTGATGTGGCCATACCAGTTGCAGCGACTCAAGGAGATTTGGCTCATGTACAGTCCGAAGCCAACAAGACAAATAGCTTCATTGAGCATATCCAACACATCCACCAACAGGTCCATGACATATGCGACAAAACCAATGCCAAATACAAGTAGTAACATGATCAGCGTTGGGTGCCACACAAGTTCCAAGTGGGGGACAAAAGTTTGGTTACATTTGTAGAAGGAGCGCCTCATTGGGCCCCAATGCAAGATTCTCCCGCTCTGATATGGGCCATACACCATCACCAAGGTTGTGGGAGATAATGCTTTGGAGCTCAGCATTCCCCCATTCCTTGGCCTGCACCCAGTGTTTAATGTGGATCGCCTTCCACGATATTTTCCACCATTACTAGACACATCTGACATTGCAAAACAGCTCACACCAACAAAGTTAAATCCAGATTGCATGGAACAAGCTGCAACTGATCGGATCATGGACACGCGGATCAAGCACACTCGCCAAAAGAAGATCCAACTATATCGAGTTGTCAAAGCAAGCCAACTCCTTCACCAGGGCAAGTGGCTCACCAGGGACCAAGTTCAGCACAAGTTTCCTCATCTCATGGAGGAACTCAACGCATTGGGGACCATTGCTTCTTAAGGGGGCAAGAATGATCCATGTGGATATTGGTGGCCACCCGCCATTCCACTTGGACCCCCACCATTATTTCTTTCAGTTTTTTAGTTTCCTTAATTATAGCACAATTTACTATTTTTAGCAATTTTTCGGGTCGTAAACTTTCAGAGCCGTTTTGAGGCCGTAAATGACGTTTTTTGGGCAATCTACCGCCAACGATTTTTTCATAAAATCATCTTTTCCATCGTAGTCCTCCGAGAGATCTTTCCAACGGGGTATCATGCGTGTCAAACAGAGATAATATGACCAAGTCATGCCCCCGAGAAGTTGGTTGTCAAACTAACCCCAACGAGACCCATAAACTCTTGGTGTTACATCTCCTCGGGTTATGGTTTTGGTTGTTTAGGGTTTTCTCTTATTGTTCAATAATAAAAAGGCCCGTGAACCTCAGTGTAACGCAGTTCAAAGGCATGTAACCACCACATCTCTTCTCAGAGATAAGCTATCATCGTCGAGCTAGTCTCATTTCCATATTGTTTGTAAGCATATTTCATTATTTGATATTAATAAAAGGAAGTGTTATTTTTGCTACATCTCTGTATTTGTGGTTATATATCTAATTTGTTGCTGTTTAAATTCGAATCAGGATAGCAAATAGCACACATTTCAAGGGCGGCCATATGACAAATTTGGGGGCTATTTTGTTGCTCAGAAATCAAGATAAGTCTGGAATTTCATTGTTGGGTTAATTCTATGGTGTAAACTTTGACTGCTAAAGCATCATATAATAAAATCCTCCCTCTCCCAAACTAGTTTCCCTCTAGGGTTTTTCCATGGACTTTCATACAAAATTTTTTAGTACAATTCAAGGTTTGTTGAGTTATTTGCTAATTTATAAATTCAGAATTTGTCGTCTGTGTTGTTGTATATAAAAAATCAAAATTGAATTTTCCAAGTGAATGCAATTTTCTGAATGCAATTTTTAATGGAACTGCAACCTGACTATTGACAATGTTTAACAAAAGTTCTACGAGAGAAATTTGAATTGTAGTGAATTTTCTGAGTGGTTTTCTTACAGGTATGTTGAAAAGGAATGCTTTAGTTGAGGAGCTATTGTTGGAGGAGATGCCCTCTTGCTTAGAGGAGCACATGACATGTGAGCACCTAGACTTGGAGGGCACACCACCTTGAGGACCATGCAAAGCATATTGTGCCATGTGGCATTTATGCTTAGTGTTAAGAGACACTTGGGGTTTTGTTGTTGACTTGACCTAGGCTTTGCATGTGGACTTGATCTATGTGTTATTGTTGGTATCCCTCACCTAAGATGGTGCTTGTGGGATGCATGCACCATAGTTCCATGATTTGTGAGATGCAAGTGAAGAGTGTGTGAAACTTGTGCAATGCAAGCGATTGGGTTTGGACAATTGGTGTGATGACTATTGAGCTCCTCACAAAGGTTTGTGTAGCTTCATGAGATATCTTGCCAAGCCTAGTTTCCAATTAGGGTTTGTTGTGATTGTGAATACCCTAGTAGTATTTGGGAAGCTTTTGAAAAATCCTTTATGGATTAAAGAGGACGGATCTGATGTACTAGCATTGACAAAGTTTAGGTATTGTACTTTCTCTTGATATGACAGTAATGAGTTGTACCATTGCTGTCCTAAAGTCTCTTATTTCATATCTGATTTTCAGATCTAATTTTCACTTATTGTAAACAAGTTTCATGGCTCTTTTGGGATATTGATTTATTGCAATAGTGAAAGCTGCAATGTTGAATGATTTGATATGCCTTGTAATGAAACTTCATATCTAAAATTTGTGAATGTATATCTAAAATTTGTTGTTATATTCCCATTACAAATGAATGTATTTCGGATCGTAATACTCGAGTACATCA
Organism: Pinus taeda; assembly: GCA_000404065.3. Classification (NCBI taxonomy): domain Eukaryota; kingdom Viridiplantae; phylum Streptophyta; class Pinopsida; order Pinales; family Pinaceae; genus Pinus; species Pinus taeda. Next base: position 9,153 of record APFE030510498.1, read on the forward strand.
TGCCCTAAAGGTGGTTGTATCAATATAGTGTGAAAGTATTTAGTAGTGATTAGTCAATATTAATGATAGACAAATTTGAGATATTTGTAAGAGAATTTCTAAATATTTTAATTCGCGTGTAAAGTTCAAAAATCTGTGTAACACATCTATAACCTCATTGAAATGAGATGAAAATTTCAAATTGAGCAGATTTAAAAATTTCTACATTTAAAACAAAGTGTATCTCTTATAAAACAATTTAAAATTGGCTGAAAAAAAAATAGAGGAAAATACCCTAGCTCTATTTGAATCTAAAATTCTTATTCTTTACAACTTTGAAACTCAATTTTTTCCCAGAGCTCCTCCGCTTTTGCCCTTTATTGCATGACCGAATAGCATACACAGACCAAGGGTAGACCACAACAAGCGTGCTCTGCATAATCTCGTTAGGTGATTTATCATGAAAAACTTAAAGAAGGGACCGAACAGATATTTTCAAGAAATAGCTAGGTGTGATTAATGAATAGTGGAAATCCAAATATTGAATTCAAAGAAACGGGTCCTGGTGTTTGATCAGAATTCAATTGGACATAAATAATCGGGTCTCGCCTATAAACATCATTAAAGTTCCAAAGAAAACCTATGATGTCTACTTGGTGTTATAAAACAGGGGAGATGCAGGCATCTATTGACCGTCAAGGATCTACTTCCAGCCCAGGACTGCTTTATTCTCTGGTCCAAAAATAATAATATCCAACAACGGAAGTTGCTGATCAACCAAAAATGATGGGCTTGTCATTTCATTTATTTTTAAGAAAACATCAAGTAAATAAGCTTAGTTGCAACCAAAACTAACAACTGTTGTTAGAGAAGATTATGGCAGGACATTAAATGGTATTGTAACCTGGTCACCAAGTAAGAGGTTGTGGACATCACAATACTTCAGCGTGAACATGCGCTAGTAGTTCGATATTAAAAGCATACACACCTTGATAGATATTAGGATGCTATACATAGCCAATGCTATAAAATTGTCGATACTTGATTTTAGCACCAGAACTAAATAGTTGGAAAAAGTGGAGAAATACTATGCTGGAGATTCAGCTCTTTATGTAGGCCCACTGCAAATTACACAACATCAAATATCAGCAATTTTTAACTCATCTCACAAACAATACTTCGACATAGACAAAAGAACGCCCCACTAGAACTATCCTCTGATATTATCAACACCTCGAACTAGAACTTTCAGAATATAGCATAACTACCCAGCGTCCTCCACTGGACAATTTGAAAGTTGAATCACAAAAGCAAGTTCTGAATGAACGGTGAAGTAAGCCCTCCGGTTGGTTTTAATTCAATACATAGGGATCGATCAAACCTAGGGAACAATATTAGATGACCTGATTTTGTCAATCCATTGCCCCATGGAAGTTTCTGTGTTCCGAAATCCAAAGAAACCATACTCTTTACTCTTATTCATGCTAAGTACAGCTCCCCAAGGCGGATTTAGTATTAAATCTGCAAACCACCAGTTTCCAACTTCTTCAATCTTTGTTGGGTGGAGCTTATTTTCATTGACAATTGCATCCCAGACCGGACCTTTGTCTTTCATCACCTCAGCCAGACTGAAGCGATCACCCTCATATGGTAATGGTTCCAGATCAAATTTCTCTGCGAGTATTCTCCAGAGGTGTTTCCATTTATACACGTCTCCATTAGCACAATTGAAGGCCTGGTTCTTGGCATAAGGATCTGTGGCAGCCCAAATTTCCTGTTCTGCAATCAATTCTGCATCAGATGCATCCATAAACTGTTCCCATGAAGTTATGTTGCCTGGGTACTTGAAAGGCAACCCCTCATGTTTGCAAATGGCAGCATAAACACACAGTGTGCCTAAAACATTCATCAAGCTCCAAGGAGAGAAGCCAAATATGTGTGTTGGACGGTGAACAGACCAAGTTAATCCTTCTTTCTTCTTTGCAGCCTCAAATACAATATCCTCGAGAGTGTAGTAAAAATTGGGCACAGGTAGCCTAGGAAGATCTTCATGAAACGGTGCCTCATGGGGCTGATAATTCCGATTCTTGGCCACTGCATCAAATGGACCGATATAGTGTTTCCCACCAGTCTGAAGACAGATGTGCTGTAAATTTTCTGCATTAGGCAGGAGGGCATCTAACACATTACTCAACATTCTCCCATTGTCCTCACAGTTCTCTTCCTCTGTTTCTCTGTTAACCCAAACAACCCAAAAGAGATGGGTGACATCCTTCAGTCGTGAGATCTTTTCTAAAGTTTGCTCTCTATCTAAAACATCACATTGAATATATTCCACTGGACTATCTGGAGACCAATCTGGCTTAGGTCTCCTAGCAACTCCATAAACTTTCCAGGGTCCACCAGGTGTGTCAGACAAAGGCAAGATTTCTGCCAAGCAATTTCCTACAATTCCTGTTACCCCTATTACCAGCGCCACTCCTTGCTGCTTCTCAGACTTCTCTCCGGAGCTTTCGCCATTCGTTTGGAATTTTTTCTGTATTAAAGGTAAGAATTATCGAGTAAAAATGGCAACAATTCAATATAATGATGCAACAACAGTAATCCCAAATGCAAAAGCAGGCTTATCATTTAAGTTACAAACCCATCTAAACACAGGTTTGTTAAGCACATCGAGGTTGCTAAACTCAAGTATGCCGACTCTGACTGAATATTTAGAACATGTACCATTCGTGTGACATCAAGATTTTGCTTTCTTGAGCTTCTCATCCTCAAGATGCATGTCAAGCCGCTTGACCTTCACACCCTCAAAATGTACATCAAGCCGGGTTTAGATGGGTTTGTACTCCAAACAACGTTCGTATTCAATCTGTAGATCACTTCAAATTGTGTGAACTGACATATGCATCTTGAAGGGCTTTGTTGATCACATAAATTTATGTGAATTCTATATATGCATCTTGAAGCTTTGCAACTTCTAATTGTATATCAAATTAGGTTTACATGAATCTGTGTTAATAATCATATTTAATGCAACCCAAGATTTAATATACTTGTTCACATCTGAAGTATTATGGATCCCATCCCCACATTGTAGAGCACCTTATTTCTCTCAACACAAACCCTCAAGATGCATATCAAGCCGGGTTTAACTGGGTTTCTACTACAGATAATGTTCATATTCAATCTCTAGATCACTTCAATTTGTGTGAATTTGACATGTGCATCTTGAAAAGCTTTGTAGATCACTTCAATTTATGTGAATTCTATATGCTTCAAGATGTATATCGAATTGGGTTTACATGAATCTGTACTAATATCCATATTCAATGAACCCTGAATTTAATACACCCATACACATCTGAAGTGCTATGGATTCCATCCTGACCTTGTACGCTAAACTCCAAATCTTAAACCCTAAACAATTAGAAGGAAAGGGCATAAACAATTACAAGAGGGAAGCATAATTTAATTAGAATATTTTGAGATGCAACGGTGCAATAAACCAAAAGCCTAAGTCCTAAACAATTACAAGAGAGAAACATAGTATCATTTGTGATTGTTTTTGGCTGTACCTGAGTGAGAGTCTTTTAGGTCCAGCAAGTCTCTGGTGAACTTTTCACTGGTTCCTGATGATGGGTTAAAGGTTCACCTTAGACTCGTTGGATTTAAAACAACTCCCACACAGTAAGAGCCAAAAATTTCACTAATAACATTTTCAGACTGCCAAAGCCTAAGCATATTATGTTTTCTTGTATAACTTTTTCAAACAAACAAGCATATCTGCGATCCAGGCAGTTTAACAAGAAAAGTACGACGCACAATTCACATATGCAAAACAAGAAGAAAGACTACAGCAATCCTGCTCTCCATTACTCTTCCCAATCTGAACAACCGTATAATACTGAAGAAAGAATGCTAAAATCCCAATGAACTGGTTACCCCAAGTTCATCAAAATTTTCTCGGGGACCAAGAAATGGACATAGAAATATATGGGCAAGTAAAAACTAAAACACTTACCACGCGAGGGCCCAGGGAACCTGTCCACCAGGAATACCAGCTCATTGTGATAAGATACACAATAATTCAGACACCAATCTGCATAAATAGTCATCACCGCCCATTTCAGAAACATATGCAACCAAAATTTGCACAAAAATTTCTATAATCCATTGGTTCATTAAATCTTGGACACCAAAGTTATATTGTCATCCTATGGGCCATCAGGGCAGTGATACAATACCATATTAATAAATCGCAGACAAGCATTTGAAAACAATTCTTACCTAAAAAGGAACCAAAATATCTAAGATAGAATTACCAAACGAACTCAGTGCTGCTTTCGAGAAATGAAGGCAGCTGAGCAGGTATTCGGATTGGATTTTTGCAACAATTTCATGCTCTGGATCCAGAAATTTGAAATAAGGGCATCGCAAAAAGGAAGGGGGGCTAGACTGGGACAAGAGAAGACGGATTATAAGCTTTGAATGCGTCAGGGAGGATGTAAGAAGCCGACCAGATTTTCCTTTTATGTGTCATGAAGCGTGTAAGATGCCCACTATATCTAGAAATCAGGGAAGCTTTATCCAAAAACACAGTGAAAGTATTAAAGTGATTGTGTTTTTATAAGTTAGGTAGACCTTAAAAGTGACGAAGTGACGAAGTAATGAAAGTGACTAAATATGTGATTTATTATTATAATAATAATATAATGAAGTAATGAAATTTGATAAATTTGTGATTGATTATTAGGAAGGTTTATCTAAATTTTCATGATTTATTATTATAATAATAATATAATGAAGTTATGAAATTTGATAAATTTGTGATTGATTATTCGGAAGGTTTATCTAAATTTTGAATATGTTAAGTGGGATTAAATATTTTTTCACTTTAAAAAGGGTTTGTATATGAAGAGATTTGATCTTTTTAATGCTTGGTAGATCTGGAATTAAGATGGATCTAGGCTGGTTTAATTATTCATTATAATTATAATTATTAATTTATGTTTTCGAAGTGAAATTTTTTGTCAATACATATGATGGCGAACATTGGTCACATTAACACCCATGGTGATTCCATGAATGAGAGACTGACTTGCGATGAAAAAATTTGCGGTTTCATTGCCCCTTGGTCGATAAATCCACTATCGGAGTGGGGTTTGTCCCCTATCCATTGGCTAGTGCTAGTGGACTTTGTAGAGATGTGCGGATTAGGCAAAGTAGCTTATCTAAGTGTGGCCAGTGGAGGTATTTTGCACGCTGCACAAATCTTAAGTTCAAGAAGACTCTTGAACTTCACATTTGTAATGGTGGTAAGGTTGTCAACAAAGTGTTTGCCGAACTCCCAGAAAGAGATACTCACTCAGAATATGGCAATGCACGCAAAGTGTTTATCGAAAGTCTCCAACCATAGTTGAATCCGACAATAGAAAGTGTTGGGGACCTAGATCATCAAAAAATTCCAATCTTTGTCCGATCCATGTCTAGTAAGTTACTCTATTTTATGGCCACAAAATTTAATGGGTGGGAGTGTTAGTTGTCTATATTCAATAACAAACAGGTATCCATGTGGGTGTGATAAGGCTCCTCTACAAAGGGAGGCAACTGAAGATGGAAAAAGGCCTAGAAGACTATGGAATTAAGAGGGATACCACTATCTCTATAGTGACATGCTTGTTTGGAGGTGCCCGGGGGGGTGGGGCATCTTCGACTTCAAAGCCTTTGTCCTTCAAGGAGGCCCTCAAAACAGGACCCTTCTCTCTGCAACCTCAGGCAGCTTCTATGGTATTCCAAGTGGATAAAGTCAAGGAGGTGCCCTCTATCTAAATTTTGCACTTAGATCTAGAGGACTACCTTAAGCTCTACACTAAATTAGGCCTCATTTTCCAATTCAATTGCTTATGGCCATGTCTAGAGGATCTATACAAGCAAATTCATATGACCTATACTAAGAAGTGCAATGTGTTCTTCTACTCTAAAGGATTTTTTACAATGTTGTTTGTTGAACCGAAAGATTACCAGAATGCCCTAACTGGTGGGCCTTGGTTCTGGGGTAAAGTTGGTTTGTTCATAACCCTCTAGTTTTTAGATTTCGACCCCTCTACAACAATCATTACCAAACTACCAATTTGGGTTCGACTTCCAAATTTTCCTGCCCATCTTTGGCACTTTTCAGTTTTTCAAGGCATAGGAAATTTCTCGGATCATTATCTTACCACAGATCTCTCTTAAGGGAAGTGTCAACTATACACGTATGGAAGAATATGTGTGCAAATTGACATTAGCAAAGGGTTGTTAGATCAAATAAATTTAAAAATTGGTGATTATCATTAGACCCAGCCTCTGGATTATGAGAATATTGTGTTTCAGTGTCGTGTTTGTCTTCAAACTGGCCATTTACAAAATTCCTACACTGTCAAATTCCATCAAGAAACGACACTTCAGATCTTCAAAATCTAAAAGTTGGAAACCTTGTAACCCGCCCCCTATGGAAGGCGAGACTTCTTCCATTTCAGATCAAGAAGAGGATGGTGTTGACGATGATATGATTATGAGGGAACATGATAATATCGTCTCTCCTCATAAGACTTATGGGGTTTTAGCAAGGATCTCAGTACCCCTTGCAAACAGGCAATTGGTAAATCAAGATGTCTCTTTAGGTATTTTGAAGCGTGCACATGAATCATAATCTTTTGACATTGACAAGGAATATCCTCAAATCTCAACAATAATATGAAAATTACTTTGGTTGATCTTCCTTCTGTAGGTTGGACCAAGGTTGTGAGAAAGATAGGAAAGAAGAGTCACTCTGAAGATTGTCCCCAAGTCGATTGATTCTGTTTGGTCTGTCAAATCTATGGTTGTCTCCTCTTTCAATCCTGTCAAATCCATGGAAGGAAAAATACTACAACAATGTAATTATTTTTTTGTGATAATAGAAAGTATCAATTTACAGAATTTTATTTATTAATTTATATCTTTTATTTTATTTTATTTTTATGTAAATTGACCAAACCACTGCACCAAAGCCATACAAATTCAACAAATGTAATACAAATTTGTGATAGGGATGTTTATGTTGAAATTGGGTTGTTGTGATTGGAGGGAATAGTTAAAAAAACTTATCACACATTTTACTAGCCAAATCTATTATTATGTCACCACATGACATATATGATCGATGTTTTTGTATTATTTTGCTGGTACATCACATTTTTTTCACTCATACACAAAAAATAGGCTCGAATTTAGTTTTAGGTTTCCCTATGCGGTTGACGTCAACTATGTCGACGCATTAGGGCTCCAAAACCTGATGTGACTGACACAACTAATGTATTCACAGGGTGGCTTGCTCAGAACGAGGCTAACACATACTATTCAAAAGGACGTTAGCGACGATAGGATGATGTAGATCTTCTCAATTATGTCTCATGCTTTATCCCCGCCACTAGTACTTCCCGTTGGTCTTACACTTGGTGGATGTGGATGACTGCATTACTTTCCTCTCTAATGTCTTTGCCCCAAGAGAATGCAAATATGCCACAATGGAGAGTTGAACAAAGGTGAATTTCCCATACCATATCAAATGGACATGAATTACCCCACTAGTAGAGAGAAGAGAATCATCATGGTAAGTCAAAACAACAGATGGCTCTTCCACCAAAGAAACAAGTTTCCTCAGTCACTCTCTAGAAGAAGTAGCAGAAAATGCAAATAACATCATGTAAAATTATTAGTGCACAAATATAGATCTAGCTAAAGAATAATTGCACAAACTAGCAAGAATTGATAAAGAAAATTGAAATTGAGAATGAATTTGATTACGCAATATTGATTTGAGAATCAATATATAGAGAAACTAAGTTAAGCTTAGTTGTACATGCAATAGCTAAGGCTAATTAAAGCTAACTAAAGCTGAGTGTGATTTATGTTATGTTAATGTACACATGCACCACATGCAAGCACTAGAGTTGAATAACTAAATCCAAGTGCACACCACATGTAAGCACTCGAGTTAACTAACTAAAGCCAAGTGCAGACCACATGTAAGCACTCAAGTTAACTAACCAAAGCCAAGTGCACATCACATGCAAGCACTAGAGTTTAACTGAAGCTGATTAAGGCTAACTAGGCGCATGTACACCAACACCCCCCCTTAAGCATAACTTAGGTGAGTGTGATGCAAAATGAATGAGTCTCGACAACAAGGCCATTTTAGATGCCCATGTACAATGCATGAAAAAGAGGAAAGAGGGAAAACCCAGTGGGAAGCAAACCCCCCTTCAAAATATAATGCAAAAAATAGAGAAAAGACAACTTCTAGGTAGTTGTGTCCTTCACACTGAGACAATCTCACAAAAATTGAAACTTCTGCTCAATGAATGTCTTGGTGAAGATGTCAACAGTCTGCTCAGAACTGGGATAGTACTACAAATCGATGATCCCATCATGAATCGGTTCTCTAATTAAGTGCATGTGGATATCGATATGTTTGGTCTGCTACTATTGCATTAGATCTCTGCAAAACTCTAGTGTACTCTGATTATCACACCATATGACAGTCGAACAATGGACACTAATACCAAGCTCAAAAAGGAAATGTTGTAGCCAAATGGCCTAAATAATGGCATTGAATTCTCCTTTGTACTCGACCTCGGTGGATGATAAAGAAATGGTAGCCTACTTCTTGCTTGACCAACAAACTGGGTTGGATCCTAAACTAAGTACATAATCAAAGGTAGACTTGCGATCAAGGTTGTTGCCAGGCCAATCTGAATTTGTGAACCTAATGAGATTCAAAGAAAAATTTGTTGCATAACGAATCCCATAGGTGATTATCCCCTAGACATATCAAAGGATGCGCTTTGCAGCTTTCCAACGTAACTCATTTGGCTCCTGCATGTATCTGGAAACTGCTCCTATGACATATGAGAGATCAGGATGGGAGTGAGTGATATAAAGAAGAAGACTCCCCACAAGTTGACAGTATAATGTGCAATCAACCAATAACATTTCCATTCTCAATCTTTATTCCTGATAAGAATGGTGTGGCCGCTGGATTGCAGTCACCCTGTTGAAAAATGGCAATAAGAATATTCCAATTTAATTTGTCCTTGAATTAAATTGTGAATTAAAATCGAATTTAGTCCTAACAACTACTTGGAAATAATTAATTAATTTATTTTAAATTAATTAGTTGGAGAAATTCAAGTTAGAAGTCTTTCTGAAGTCATGCAAGAGTTATCCCATAAATTAAGGAGATAAGATTGAGTTATATTTGAGTTGTAATTAATTAACTCAGTTTATTAGGTTAAGTCCAGTTAAATTAGTTCCAAACTGTTTGAGGAACTAATAGTGAGTTAACAATCAATTGATGCATTAATGCACTCAACTAGTGCTACTCCAGTTAACTGAAGATACCCAGCTCAGAAACTCATGCATGTCTATTCTGAGAAAGATCTAGTTGAGATTAATGTTCAAGGATACTATACTATCAGTTGCATGTGTTTTCTCATGGAGAAAACTCATGCATGTAGTCAAGGATTTATCCTTGAGGATTGCGCAATTTTGAAGGATTGGTTTTCCACTTGGTAATAGGCTAATCATCCAGAAGGAACAACGCAAGGAAATAGGAGCTTGGAGGGTAGAGAGGAAGGCTAGAGAGAAGCCAAGATTGCCTGTGAGCTTCTGTGAGGATTGTACTGAGAGCTAGCTAGATGTGAGAGCTAAGGCTTTGTATAACTCCTATGTATTTTCACCATGTATGATAATACAATAGTGTGGGGTTTTTAGCTGAGGCTTTCCCTAAAGTATTTTCATGTGTATTGTGCCATTGATTCTTCTTCTTTTGGTTATATTGTTCAGCTCGATCTTTAAGCTTCCGCAAATTGATAGTAGAAGTAGGTTATAGTATTCTACTTTGATTTACATTGCATTATCGGGTTAAACTATCACATATTTTCTACATGGTATCAAAGCTGTGAAAGTATACTGAGAAGAGAATTCGAAGTTTGAAGTTCAGGGTTGCAGGTGAAAATCGAATTCATATCATACTTCAAGGTTGGTCAATGGCGTTCTATGGCTTGAGACTCGAGTATGCCTTGGAAGGTAGCTCGAATTACATATCATGGAAAGATAGAATAGAGGTTGTATTAGAAGACAATGGCTTGAAGGAATTCATTGATCAAGAAATCCCAAAGCTAGCTTCAACTAATGCACAAGAGTTGGCTGAGTGGAATAAGTGTGTGGCAAAGGCAAGACAGATCATTCTTGAGGGAGTTCAAGACCATATTGTCTCGAGTCTCCATGGGAAGGAAACTCCATTTTCAATGCGGAATACATTGAAGGACCTCTACCAGAACATTAGCGACCAGAGGAAATTGGCGCCCAAGGATAAGCTTCGAAGAATCAAGATGGGGAAGGGCGATACTATTTCCACATATCTGAACAAGCTCACCACCTGCAAAGATGAGCTTGGCAGTGTGGGAATAAATACTATCGATGATGATATGGTGCACCTTGCTCTCCTTGGCCTTCCAAAGAGTTGGAATACCTACCAGGACTCTGTGAATGGAAGGGGGAAACTGTTGGATTGGGAACGATTGTGGTCGGATCTTATGCAGGAGGAGATCAGGAGGAGCACACGAGATGGTTCTTCATCCAAGAATGTTGATGAAGAAAATCTGCCCTTAGCAGGTAAGGCAAGGAAAGGGAAGGGGAAGGCTTCCCATTTCAAATCGAATTCTTCTCATGGAGGGAAGAAGGGTGACATGTATAAAGTAAGATGCTTTAATTGTCACAAGATGGGATATTTTGCGACTAATTTCCCATCAAAGAAGTCTAAGAAGGGATCCTCAGAAGGATCGGAAGGTGAGGTATTAGCCTCTCAGTTCAAAATGGACTTTACCCTCATCGCATGCATGGTGTCATCGATGATGGGTTGTGTCTGGTATATTGACAGTGGAGCCTCATTCCACATGACCGGTGATAAAAATTTATTCAGTGCCTTGGAGGAGAAATACCTCAAGATGCGCATAGAGATGGGTGACGACGGAAGGTATAGTGTTTCAGGAGTGGGCATGGTTGCTTTTCATAGGGAGCATGGAGCTCCTCTCACCTTGTCAGATGTGATGTATGTGCCTGGAATGAAGAAGAACTTGGTATCAATTGCAATGTTGGAGGACAAATGCTATGATGTTTTCCTCAGTAAAGGAAAGGCGTTCCTAAGACACATAGACACAGGTCAGACCAAGAGGATAGGGATTCAGGTGAAGAATCTCTATAAACTAGAGGTAAATGATTGTGTAGCATTGAGTACAAAAGCATAATTGTTGCAAAGCCAAGACATTGTCGAGTTGTGGCACTAGCGGTTGGGCCATTTGCATCATGGGGCTTTGAAGATAATGCAGCAGATATCTACAGGACTTCCCAAAGATAAACTTGAGCAAGTTGACACATGCAAAGGTTGTACCTTGGGAAAGTACAGTAAGTCTTCCTTTCATATTCGAGAAAGTCGAGCAAAGGCTATCTTAGAGTGAGTTCATACTGATTTATGTGGACCATTCTCGATGGCATCCACAACGAAGTAAAGGTATTATGTGATTTTCATTGATGACTATTCTCGTAAATGCTGGATTTATTTCATGTAGAAGAAGGACGAAAATTTCACAAAGTTTTTTGAGTTCAAAGCTTTGGTCGAGAAAGAGTCAAGGAACAAGATCAGGGCCTTGAGAAGCGACAACAGTGGAGAATATGTCTCTCAAGAGTTTAAGGACTTCTATGCAGTAGAAGGAATTAAATGAGAGTTGATGGCACCTCATAACCCACAACAGAATGGGGTGGCCAAGAGGAAGAACATAACTATTGTAGGGGCAGCACAGGAAATGTTGCATGACCAAGGCCTACCACTTCACTTGTGGGCTGAGGCATGCAACACAATGGTCTATTTGCATAATAGAAGCCCACATCACATACTTGAGATGAAGACACCAGAGGAAGCTTTCTTCGTTAAGAGACCAGATGTGTGTCACTTTAGGATCTTTGGCTCATCAGTATATTGCCATGTGACAAAGGACACATGGAAGAAGCTTGAGCCAACAACAGAGTTGGGGATATTTGTGGGGTACACTGATACACCTCACAACTATTAGGTGTACTTGCCTACCAGCCGGAGGACAATGGTTCGCAGAGATCTCAAGTTTGATGAGCAAAAGGCCATGGGAGTTTCCCTTGAGAGGGAGCTCCAACTACAGGCTGTGGAGGAACTATTGGTTCCTAAGGAGGAGGAGCCTTAGATTGATGCGGAGTAGCCGCATACAGAGGTTCTAGGAGTGGAGACATCCACTCAAGCAGAGTCTTCTAGAGATGGACGAAAGCACACAAAAGAAGCTAACAAATTGTTGGAGGATGCAAGAGAGAATGTGGGAGCACAATTTTCTCAGCATAGACAGAGGAGGTCACTTGGGAGGTGCATTGGATACATGGCCCTTGCTAGGGAATGTGTTGAGACCGAGCCATCTTCCTTTGAGGAAGCAGTGCAGCAGTCAATTTGGGTTGATGCTATAGTGGAGAAGTATGACTCCATAGTTCGTAACAATGTTTGGGATGTGGTTCTAAGACCAGAGAACAAGTCAGTTGTGAGTTCCCGTTGGCTTTACAAGGTAAAGCAAGCTGCTGATGGTAGTGTGGAGAAGCATAAGGCAAGATTTGTTGCCCATGGCTTTTCACAGGTCGAGAGGATCATGTTGCTGAAGTATATTTCGACAAAGGATCAAGATGCTGACATTTTGAAAAAGGCATTGTCAAAGTGTAAATTCGAGTTCCATAGAGACAAGATCGGAGTGGCAGATAATCTCTTTCTTGTTGAGAGGGAGTGTTGAAATATGGCAACAAGAATATTCCAATTTAATTTTTCCTTGAATTAAATTGTGAATTAAAATCGAATTTAGTCCTAATAGCTACTTGGAAATAATTAATTAATTTATTTTAAATTAATTAGTTGGAGAAATTCAAGTTAGAAGTCTTTCTGAAGTCATGCAAGAGTTATGCCTTAAATTAAGGAGATAAGATTGAGTTATATTTGAGTTGTAATTAGTTAACTCAGTTTACTGAGTTAAGTCTAGTTAAATTAGTTCCAAACTGTTTGAGGAACTAATAGTGAGTTAACAGTCAGTTGATGCATTAATGCACTCAACTGGTGCTACTCCAGTTAACTGAAGATTCCCTCATCAAAAACTCATGCATGTCTATTCCGAGAAAGACCCAGTTGAGATTAATGTTCAAGGACAATGTACTATCAGTTGCATGTGTTTTCTCATGGAGAAAACTCATGCATGCAGTCAAGGATTTATCCTTGAGGATTGCGCAGTTTTGAAGGATTAGTTTTCCACTTGGTAATAGGCTAATCATCCAGAAGGAACAATGCAAGGAAATAGGAGCTTGGAGGGCAAAGAGGAAGGCTGGAGAGAAGCCAAGATTTCCTGTGAGCATCTGTGAGGATTGTACTGAGAGATGGCTAACTGTGAAAGCTAAGGCTTTGTATAATTCCTATGTATTTCCACCATGTATGATAATACAATAGTGTGGGGTTTTTAGCTGAGGCTTTCCCCAAAGTATTTTCATGTGTATTGTGGCATTGATTCTTCTTCTTCTAGTTATATTGTTCAACTCGATCTTTAAGCTTCCACAAATTGATAGTAGAAGTAGGTTATAGTATTCTGCTTTGATTTATACTACATTATCGGGTTAACCTATCACAAATTTTCTATACACCCAGCATCCACTCATTTGAAATCGTACCAAAATATCTCTAGCATACTTTGGTTGAGAAATGGTAATCCTAGAACCATTCTGATTGATCTCTAGTCCAAGGAAGAAATTTAGCAAGCCCATATTTGTCATTGAAAACTGGTTGTGTGATGCAGTTTTAATCTCAATAATGGTAGAAGTTGAACTACCTGTTATCAAAAGATCATCTATGTAGAGTACTATGATCAATAAGGAGTCCATTTTCTTAAAAAAATAAACATTGGAATCATACTTGTAGCATACAAAATTTTGAGATAACAAATAGGAATCCATCTTTGCATACCATGCTCTAGGTGCCTGATGAGGCCATAGAGAGACTTATTTAGTTTGCATACCAGAGATTAATTTTGCACGTATCCCTATGGATTATACATGTATATTTACTCCTCAAGATCACCGTGAAGAAAGGAATTCTTCACATCCATATGATTCACCTCCCATCCTCTTGTTGTTGCAATGGAGAGAGCTAGTCGAATGGTATCCATTTTTTCCATTGGAGAAAAATGTCATCGTAGTCAACACCATGTACCTGCTAAAAACCTTTTGCAACCAACCATGTCTTATATTGACTAACTTGGCCATCTTCTTCTTTATTGGTCTAGTAAACCCACTTGAACCTCACAAGTTTACGATAGGAAGGTAGAGGAAGCAGGTCCCAAGTCTGTTTCTTAATGAGAGATCTGTATTCCTCATCCATAGTTGCTTCCCATTTAGGATGTATAATTATTTATGCATAAGTTTGTGGATTAGATGCATGCATCATATAAGCATGCATGGGAATGCATGGCTCCATATCTAAGAGTTCTTGTGGAGCTTCCTCAAAATGAGTTATAGTGGCAGGATCATCTAAGAGAACACTTAGGATGTGCCATTTTTGTGCTAAAGGTGGTAAAAAATATTTCCAACTGCATGAGGAAATATTATCTCAATGTTCAACAACTAGTGGTCCAATAGGTGTCACAATAAAAGACTCATCTAGATCAGAATTATGATCTGAAGTATCATCCACATACTCATCAATTAATGGTGAGGGAAACATTGTAACATGTTCATTTGGTGGTGCATTGATCCAAATGGATGTTGGTGGGCACTCACCTATCCCATTTGGACCCCCACAATTATCTCTTTTAGCTTTTTCAGTTTCCTAAATTGTAGCACAGTTTACTATTTTTAGTAGTTTTTCGGGTCCTGAACTTTCAGAGCCATTTTGAGGTCCTAAACGATGTTTTTTGGGAAATCTGGGGGCAACATGCGTCCATGGACCGATGTTGCCCTTCCCAAAGTGATATTTCTCAGATAGATCTTTCTAACGAGCTATCATACGCGTCAAATGAAGATCGTATGCCAAAGTTACGACCCCGAGAAATTGATGTACCAATTTACCCAAAATGAGGCCCACAATTTGGCGTTTCATCTTCTAGGGTTAGGTTTTGGAATGTGAAGGGATTTCCATTGTTTCTCAACAATAAATAGGCCTTCGAGCCTCATTGTAACACAGTTCAGATGCATGTAGCCACACATCTCTTCTCAGAATAAGCTACCATTGCCCTAGCTGGTTTACTTCTATTTCCGGTTGTAAGCATATTTCAGTATTTTCCATTAATGAAATGAAGTATTATTTCCGCTGCATCTTTGTGTATATGGTTATCTCTGTATTTTATTGCGTTCCC
>APFE030510498.1:35087-48097 GCA_000404065.3 Pinus taeda
TTTTGTTTGGTTTAAGATTTGGTGATAACTTTTTCTTTTTTCTCGGTAAAAGACTATCTAAACTATTGTATTATATGTACATTGAAACTTTTACAATCAGTGAAGCATGCCGTCCAGGGCCAGCAGTTGCACCCTAGATTTCTGGCTTGAGCACAGAAAGCTCCCACGCGGGGGCTGTGTCTACAAAATTCCCAGCATTCAAAGGCTCCCACGCAGGGGCAGCATCAGCTAAATTTCCCATAACCCTTTTCAAAATTAACATCGTCTCTCCAGAGAGGCCCAACAGACATAAAAACTAAAGCACTAAGGTGCGGCGTTACACAAAATAGACACATGACTGCCCACGTAGGGGCGCATTACTAAAATTGACTGAAGATTATGGCTATCAGACAGCCAAATCTGATCCAACATGAACTTAACAGAGTTGAGAATTGACCAAAGACCATTCAGACATGAACAAGACAGAGGCAGAGGTGATTGCTACCAGATAACATAACCATAATGCAAAACTAAATTACCCGGTGTTGCTTCAATCCTGGGATCGGGCGGAGGGTGGACGGAGAGCTGCAAGATGTGCCTCAGCCTCCTCACATAGGCTTTTGTCCTCCACGACGTATGCCCAGCCATGGCCCTCTTCGACGCCTTCCCACATCGCCCTCCATTTCTCCTCGGTGATGCCCGGAGGTGCTGGCCCCAATGGTGGCGAGGGGGCTTGCATGGGTTCCTTCCCCCTGCTGCCAGCTTCCAACGATGGTTGCACAGCTGTTGCATCCACTCCATCTCCGCCTGGTGGCATTAGTGGTGGCGCGACCGAATCTTTCTCTCCAGAATCTCCCTGAGGCGATTCCAAAGTGCCTTGTTGATCCCCATCTTCCGCTTCTTCAGGAGATTTGGTGAACAGGATTGAGATGTGGGCATTGATGCCCGCGTTCTCCGACGTGCTGCCCAAGGAGAAAATGACAGAGCCAAAGGCCGGAAGCCCTGTCTCTTCCGTGCTCGCACTACCAACCTCCAAGAACTGTCTAGCCTGCAATGGTGTTGCTTTCGCCCTCCGATGGCAGTAGCAACAGCAATAGTGATGATGCTCCTCTTCTGCTGGGCGCCGAGAGGATGATCCTCTCCCTGGACCTCTCCTGCTCGGCTGCCGCTCTCGAATCCTTGCCATTGAGCTTTCACCACGTTTTCCCTGTTCCAAGACCTCTGCCAACTGGATGATGACCCCGCGGTGCCCTGTGGGAGAATTCGAAGGCTGAATTGCCACAGAAGCGCAAACACCAGATAAATTATGCCATCGTTTCCGCTCGGAGTACCACAAACTACTGAAGTTGCAGTAATCCTCCCCAGACCAAGCTTTGCATGAGCGTTGAGCCTTAAATTTATCCCTGAACTGCTCGGCCTGTAATTCTTCCTCACGACCTTCCCTATGGTGGCATACGCAAGATACTGTGACTGCACTGCAGGGTGGTGGAATGTCCCCCCAATCCAGTTTCCCCTGACCCTGCAGAAATCCTTGCTCAGCCTTGTTATGAAATTGCAATACGCCATCCTGCGTATGAATAAGCACTTCGAGGCTTCGGTGCGAGCCCGCCTTAATGGCTTTCTGAACATCCATACTTTCCCTCTGCTCGGCATTGAATGCCTGGAGCTCGGGCCTTCCAACCTTAATTCTTGACGGCGTATGACCATAACTGCTTATCTCTGGCACGGGGTAGCACATGCTATGCATGTGTCTCGTCCGTCTGAGACGTGCCTTCACCCGCATCCAGGATGGTGATAACTTTAAATATGAGGTAATTTCGGGTAAAATTAGAAGTGGAACAACAAGTTTGGGTTTGAATTTCCTTTGTACTAGTAGGCTACTTGAATTTTCCATCGAAATGTTTTGTTGTGGCTCAACATAGAATAATCTTTGGATGGAAAGGTTTGTTATGGCTGGTATGTTTTTTAGCCCTTCAACTCATTATATTATTTGTTTGTTTGGTATTTGTTTTTCTCAAATTTCCTTTTCCAAGGGGTTGATACTATTTTCTTTATTCATTTGTCATCGCCTAGCAAAAGAGGAAGAATGCAGCTTGTCTCCATAGCTTTTCTATTTCTCTGAGTTACAAATAAAACAATCCAATTCTATAGACAAGAGACTAATAGCCTCTTGATACACCTTTAATGAGCTATGCTTGAAGACCTTGGATGACAGTATAACTACAATATAGGTTTTTGAACTCAAGAGTTGGTTCTTACACACATTTAAAATCTACCCCTCTTCCCATTTGATCATTGTTTTCATACTGATGTTTTGTATTCTAGATAATTTGATTAAAATTTGTAAGTCTATCTAAATGTATTCATGATTTGGCGGGCATATTTTGATGTAAATGAAGCTTCTATATCTTCAAGAAAGACCTTTCCTAGAGTGGACAATGAGGTATTGCAAAAATTTATATGTTGACAAATGCTTTGCTCCTAGTGTTTGACACATTATCTTCAATTTATTGGTTATATCACTGTTTCCACTTCTTGCATCTTAAATTATTTTGTTCACATTTTATGCTCATGTTTCTTGGGCTATATTGATCTCATTTTTTTGGGTTTTCTTTAGATATATTAGTGAATTGTTGTCACTATCTTTTAAATCAATGGTTGCAGATTCTTCATTCGCATCATGAAGTGGAGGCAAATATCTACAACTATTTTGAGTGCCATGGTTATAATGTTCATCATTGTATACACACTTGAAATTTCCTAAAAGAACCGCATTATAGTTGGAACCAGATTCTAACAATCTAGCTATGTTAGCATGATCAACATGATCCAATGTTTAATGAAGAGAATAAATTAATAGTGCCATATTCGGGGATCTCATGTAGTCACTCTTATTCATGGATGATGCAATGTAAGTCAATTACATTTTTTTGAATTTGGATTATAACAAAAGGAACCTTCAATTGGGTTCAACTTGTTGTAGCCAGGCAATGTACTTGAAACTAGGAGTCCTTGAACATATAGATCATTTTTCCATTGTAATATATATTGCAAATTGGTTCTTAAATTTTTGTTTCTAGAGATGGTTAAAATTCTTGAATTTTTAGCATCTTACTCTGATTGCTGAGAGATGTAGATTATTTGAACAAGAACTATGGAAAATTAATATGTACCTTAGAAGCTTCAATATTCTTTGAGATGATCTCACCTTTAACAATCTCTTTCTTTATCCAAGAGTTCTAGTAATTTTAAATAGCATTATCTATTATTCTACGTGGATTGAATGCTATGTCTGCCCACCTGCACATATTTAATCCATCAAAATATATCTTAATATCAATCCTTTAATGCACCACCAAGAACTAATAAATTAATGGAACTTAAACCAACCTGTTTCTAAAAATGGTATGCAGATGAATGATAAGCTTTTATTCATTTGAATTAAAACTACCTCACTTGATATCAACTCTCAAGTAGTTGATCCATCGCAATCTGTAGCTCTTTCCACAATGAACATTGAAGACCTGCCATTAAAGTAATTATGAATCGATGCACAATAATAGTAAAAAATCCATATTTTTAGTTGTTGTTAGGAATGTTATTGTTGGGTAAGGAGGATTTATAGCAATAGGCATTGTTGGTCCCACATTTTCTCAAGCAAGATTTGCACAAGGATGGAGTTTTAGGGATCTCTCGATTTATTTGAGATTTGACAAAGACCCATGGCCTTATTGTCTCCACACTAGAGGAAACCTTAGAGTGGAATCACCATGAAGAACCTTGAAAAACTATTTTCCCTACTAGGCTCACTCTGTAGAGCCCCAAAAATCCATTTCTGAGCTATTGATGCGATAATTAATTAAAGAAACTTTACTGACTGCATTTAATCATTATGTGCTGAAACCCCATGATGGGAGAATAACAATGTTCAAAGATGATGAGTGAAGCCCAATAAATTCCACATGGCCATAGCTAGATCCTTTGAAGGAGAGTCTCAAAACTGACCCTATCTTCCTAACTCATCATTCTCACTCATGGTTGAGGTTGTGTCCACAGTCATGTTGAAGAGGTTATTGAAAAGGATCTATTATATTTTCCACAACATCAATCAAACAAAGCATGTTGAAAAATAGAAACAAATTATGCAAGTGGGATAGAGAAAGCATTAAAGAGTTGCCACATTTACCATCCCTCACTAGGGATTCCTCAAAAAACCTAAGGAACACTGGAGATTGTTTTTTAGATAACATCTTTAGAGTGCACTCAACACACACTACCTCTAGACAAGAAATAACATCAACCATATATATAAGTAATTACAAAATTCAAAATATTTCAATAGAGCAAGAAATTCATTGAGAGTTTGTTAATTCATTGTAGTTCATAGTCTCTCTTTGTTGTTTGGACTTTAATCTATGAGACATGAAGATGTGAGTATTTTCTTTATTAGCCCCTATCATCTATGACATGGGACTATAGTAATAGATTTTATTAGTTATCATTAGTACTTGTGCATATTAATCCAATGTTTTTATGAACTTTACCATGTCCATAAAATGACCATTGTTCTCAACCAATAAATTTATCAATTTAACTTTAAGGACCAATAAGATATTTGATAGTATTATTTGGCCTCTTCCCAAGGAATACAAACAATATCATTGATATTAGTCATACATATCTCTGTTCAATGCATTTATTTGATTCATATTTCCAAGATTTGAAACTAATGCTAACATTAGTTTATAAACATTAAATGATACATATAACCATGGAAACACTGAAGATGGCTATATGGATGTGTGCATGTTGGTGTGCTGTATAAGGAATGAGACACTTGTTAGACTTCTTATTCTTCTCCTGAGAAAAATCAACGGCTACTTTCAGATTTGGTTGTAGCTCTAGAATTCTTAGCAGGGTGCATAACCTCTCCTTTGCTTTACCTTGACAACCCAACTTCAACTCTAAATGCTTTAGCTTGAAAACCCAAATTCAACTCCAAGGAAAATGATTTTGTCTTTGACAATGGATTTTTGGTTAGCGTTGCTGCCAATGGGATTTAAGACTTGTCCACACTACCTAACATTTGCATCTGAGCTTTGATCAGTGCATCTCACATAAACTACAAATATTGGTGGGGAGGCAACATCTAAAACCATGATCGGTAGAAATTTCATTTGGAAGTATGCGATGTTGACTTTTGTGTAGCTTGGGAGGTACTGCAAGACCTAGTTTTCGAGTGTTGGAGGTCAAAGCACCACAAGCAGGTTTGGGGGCTTCGAACCCAAGTATGGGCTTTTCCACCCATCGATGTTTGAGCCAAAACCATGAGAAATTTTTGACATGTGATGGATAAGGATGATTCTCATCAAGATGATTCTAACGCAATGTGAATCATCTAACTCCAAGTTTTCATTGAGGAGAAATGGATTTTTGAAGTTGATAAGTAATTATTGGTTTTCAAGTCATGCATATATTGTGACACCCTTGCACATCTTGGCATACCTTAGCAATTGGCACATTTAGCATATTTGAGATGCCTTTACACTCTCTGGCACATATTAGCATTCCCTAGCATGCCTTGGCACTCACATCCTCACAACTAGCCTTACAATTTTTCACGACTTGGGAACCCAATCAAGTCCTTAGCTATTACAGTTCATCTCACATTGGTCTGCTTCAATTGCAATAATTAGACCAATTGCACATAATAAAATTAGATTATGCCTTGTTCACCTAAGAATTGTCTATAACTCATCTTAGGGCACTCATGTGCAAGCTTAACTTGTCCCACTTAAGAACTTACCAAGACAAGGATCGCATCTAGCCATGGACATAAAAAAACTAAGCAACATAGCTTACATAGACAATATTTCACATGTATGTCTGGTTCATATAAAAATAGAGCATTAACTAAGAGTTTGTAAGAACCATAAGATGCATAAGACACACATGATATAAGTCGACAAAAGTTGAGTGCCCCAAAAATTATACGCAATAATGTACAATATGCAACTGTATAAAATAGTTTAAAACATGACCATTTGGCAAAAATATGCCACATGTCATATATAAATAACAACTAAAGGAAAAATAACGTTGTGCCTAGAAAAAAGTCTCCCATTGTCTAAAACTGCTCTATCGAGCCCCTTATCACAAACGTAGGCTCATATCTTCAAAATCCTATTATGAACTTCTCCTAGAAAAATTTGTCCTTGGCACACTTGAATTCATTAACACTCCTTGGCATACACTCTTATTTTTTCGTTTCCATGCATTTTGACCTAGTTCTCCCTTGTGAGTGAGTGAAACAAAGAGGTAAGAAAAACATGTATTGAAAAAGACTATATATCAAGAAAATGAAAGAAAGGAAACAAGATAGAAATATGCTACAACTCACAAATAGTTAGTGATTCCAATGTTCTTCCATCAAATGAGAAGCTAGGACTAAATTTGGAATATACGAAACTACGTTTTTATCTTAAACGTTGAAAACGTTTTTTTTGTACTGTCATTGTCCTTGGTAGCAAGTTTGCTTGATTTTAGTCCCTTTGACATTATAACTCTTAAAAATGAAAGTGAAACTTGAGCTGTCAATACACTTGGGATTTCAAATAACCATTGTGGTAAAATAACTGGCTAGACATTAACGATATCCTGCATTAAGATTGATTGTCTAGATCTATTGGTGAAGATGACATAAGGCCTATCCATCTGTGCCTATAGTCTAGCTGTTGTTCTTTATTGACTGGACCATCCATGGAAACCCATTATTTCAAATAGTTTTTTCTTGAGATTGATTTCTAAAATGTCCGATGTTTGAAATCTCCAACATAGAATTGAAATGTTTCCTATTTTTCCTTTTCATGGCCTTGAGAGTTCTGAATCTATCACCAGTTCAATGATCAATCCAGTGAACAAATATTTAAATCATCACCAATGATTCACTAATCTATTGGTAAGGACTGGTAAATCCAATCCCACAAATGTTTTATGCCAACAAGTCATTTGAAGTGTACACAGAAAAAACCATATATTGTTCTAGTAATCAAAACCGTCATTTAAGAACATCTCACAAGTGGGCCTTATCCACTATCTAGAATGAAAGATGCAAACAAATTGGGATACTGCACATGTTGTCCGTCCTCAACATTTTGCATTGAGAATCCCATCGGTTAGATTTCCTGCAAAAGAAGAATGTTTGACCCAACATTTATTGAGAGCTTGAATTCAAATTTTTGGGGTGCCTTGAACATTACAATACATCATATGAATTACGATATAAGATGGGAAGTCATCACCTCATGGAGTTTAAAATTGTTGCTTCTCTTGATCTCATCTCCCATGGAAACATCTAGTAAGGGAATTGGGGAAGACATGCCTGCCATACAAACCTGAGCAATGTCTTGGCAATTGGTAATTTGAGCATATTGGTTTTTCTTGTATACGTGGGAAAAATTCATGGATTTTGGGAAGATTTGCATGAGATTCTCAATTTTCCTTTATTTGTTTCCATAGAAGTAGTTTACTTGGATAAATGATTTGGTGAAATGCAAATGGAGCAAGCATCAGTAAGTTTGTTAGGTCCCTATACTACTAGTGTAACCCCTTATTGTTACTAGTACAATCCCCCTATTATATTGTTGTGTCCATGTAGTCCCCATATTGTTATTATTGTCCCCCATAGAAGCCCACTATTGTGATTATTGTGCCCTTACATTATTATTGTTATGTCATCTCTGATTATATTATGACCCCTTCGACTCCTATATATAGAAAGGAAGTCTTTTCATTTGTTTCATATAATAATTGTTCATTTGTGTAATGAATAGGAGTTTCCCCCTCGAATAGGCTAAATTCTAAGGTGTTCATCTATATTTTCTATCTTTTTGTGAGCTGGTTCCATAACATTTGGTATTAGAGCTTTGGATTCTAGGATTTTGCTGCTCCAAACAAGTCATCATGGCATTTTCGCTATATCTTTTGTTCTGCGATGTTGCAGAAGCTAAAAAAAAACCCATTTGATAAGAAATCACGCTGAACCTACGGTTCAAATTTTAGATTTGTCTCTCTACATTCTCGGAGATATGATTTGAGGAAGTTAGGGTTTTCCAGACCCCCGAATTACATTCCAAATAGGTCAACATGGGAGAATTGTCATAACATTCACTCTATCCATTAGATTAAATTTTTGTAAGAAGTTATAGAAAGATGACTTCCTATAGTTTCTTGTGTATATTTGTTAGATCCAAAGGTCAAAATAGTGACACGTGGCACTTCATACAAGATCGCTCTTATGAAAAGGTCTATAATCAGGTCACTGTGGGAGATTTGGCATAACTCTTTCTTGGATAATCAAATTTTGATCAGACTTGTAGAGTTAGAAAGAGAACTCAGAGATATACTGTAGGAAGAAATTTCAGAACTTGGAGATATGAAATTACAAAGTTATAGTCGTTTCAGGATCAAGCTCCTAAAATCAAGAAAAGTCAAGATGAGGAAGTTTGATGGCAAGGATCTGGTAAATTGGATACTACAGATGGAGAAATATTTTGATCTACCTGGTGTACCACTGTTACAAAAGATATGTATTGAATCTTCATATTTAGAACAAGATCAATTTTTATGGTATAAAGGGCTTTGTTCTTGTAAACCATTTGTTACATGGTCAATTTTCACAGTAGAAATTATAGCACATTATGAGGATACAAAGAGCAACACCTTTTTTAGAGCAACACCATAAAAATTGGAAGAAAAAAGAGAAAAAGGGCTTTGTTACAAAGTGGAAAGAAAAATTATGGCAACAAGGAAGTGTACCCCTCACAACTATAAATATGGAAGTGTTGTTTCTCCTAGCCTTCCACAACCTACAAGGGTTACACCACAACAATTGGAAGAAAAAATAGAAAAAGCGCTTTGTTACAATTGTGATAAAAAATACATTAAAGGTCATAAGTGTACTGAGAAGAAATTATTTTACATTGATTGTGGAGAGGAGGAAGAAAAGGATCAAGAAATGTCAAAAGAAGATTTTATACACCACAAACCAACCTAGGAGAAATAAGAAATGAATTCGACCACATCTTGTAAAGCATTGGAAATAATTACTACTCCTCAAACTCTAAAGGTAGAAGGACATATCAAGAAGAAAAAGGTTCAAGAAGTGAAATACCACATCAAGAAAGAAGAAATGAATCTGACCATATATTGTAATACAATGGATGGAATTACCACTCCTTAAACTATCAAGATAGAAGGACATATCAAGAAGAAAAATGTTCAAGAAGTGAAAGATCACATAGAGCATCAAGAAATGAATCCGACCATATCGTGTAATACACTGGAAGAAATTGCCTCTCCTCAAACTCTAAATATAGAAGGACATATCAAGAAGAAAAATATTCAAGCAGCGAAAGTTCACATCGAGCATCAACAACAAATTCTCCAACTTTTAAAGGATAACACCACTTTGGTGTAGAATCCAATGAAACAATAGGCAGGTCAACATCGCAATGAAAGAAGTTTTGATGTAGGAAATTGGGTATTTTTATGGTTACATACATATAAAAAAATGTCCCTCAAGAAAGCTATCTATGAGAATGAAATGTTGGCAATACTACATGCACTTAAGAAATGGCAACCTTACCTAATGGGAAGACACTTCAAGGTAAAAACGGATCATGATAAGATTAAATACCTTTTAGAAAAAAAAGTATCCTCTGAAGAGCAACAAAAATGGGTCACAAAGATGTTGGGTTATGACTTTGAAATCATCTACAAAAAATGGAAGCAAAATGTTGTGGTAGATGCACTCTCAAGAAAGGATGAGAATGTGGAAGCATTTCTTTGCGCCATTTCTATTATCCAACCAAATTGGATAAACGAAGCAAGGGATGAATGGAAGAATGACGAGGAAGTGTGGGTACTCATTCAAAAGATATAACAAGATCCCAGTACATCTGATACATTTAGCTGGAAAAATGATTCATTATGGTATAAGGATCGGTTATACCTATGTAAGAATTCCCAACTCAAACAAAAGATTCTTAGGGAATTGCGCACCTCTCCCTTAGGAGGGAACTCAGGATTTATAAAAACCTACCACAGGGTTAAGAAGGATTTTTTTTGGGATGGCCTTAAATCAGATATTCAAAATTTTGTGGCGGAATGTTTGGTTTTCCAACATAATAAAGTTGGAACAATTAAGACCCTAGGAATATTACAACCTTTATCTATTCCAAGCCAACGTTGGGAGGAGGTTTCAATGGATTTTATCACAGGTTTACCCAAGCCTGAAGGAAAGAGTGTTATCATGGTGATAGTTGAAAGACTTACCAAGTATGCACATTTTTGTGCATTATCTCATCCATTTAAAGCGAGTACAGTTTCTACTGAATTTAAGGAAACAATTCAAAAGCTACATGGAAACCCACATATTATTGTAAACAATAAAGATCCCATTTTCACTGGAAATTTTTGGACAAAATTATTTTCTTGTCTTGGTACTCAGTTAGCTCATAGCTCATCTTATCATCCTCAATCTAATGGGCAAACTCAGATAGTAAACAAATGTTTGGAAGGATATCTTCATTGCTTTGTATATGGTAAACAGACACAATGGGTCAAATGGTTGCCTCTGGCTGAATGGTGGTATAACACTTCCTTCCATACTGCGAAAAAAATGACCCCATTTATGGAACTTTATGGATATCATCCGCCATCCATCACATCATATTTAAGAGAAAATTATAAGGTTCAAGCAGTAGAAGATCACATCAAGCATCAACAACAAGTTCTCCAACTCTTAAAGGATAACCTCACCTTGGCGCAGAATAGAATGAAATAATAGGTAGATCAACATCGTAGTGAAAGAAGTTTTGATCTGGATGATTGGGTATTCCTACGGCTACCACCATATAAAAAATTTCCCTCAATTAAGCTAAGAAGGATAATAAAATATCACCAAAGTATTATGGTCTGTACAAGGTGTTGCAAAAGATAGTTACTATGGCATACAAATTGGAGCTTCCTGTAGCTTCCCGAGTGCACCCAGTTTTCTATGTTTCATGCTTAAAGAAGGTCATAGGTGAGAAGGTTCCAGTTCAAACAATATTGCCAGAACGTGATGAGGAAGGAAAAATCATATTGGAACTTGAAGCAATCAAAGAAACAAGAACTCGATAGCTACAAAATCTATCAATTTCAGAATATCTCATCAAGTGCAAGAACTTACCCATTGAAGATTCCACATGGGAGGATGAGAATTTTATACAAAAGCATCCAGAACTACTCAAGCGTTGAGGGCAACATGTTTTTGAAGGAGAGGGGCATGTTAGGTCCCTATAATACTAGTGATTCCCCCATTACTATTGTCATTGTATCCCTTATTGTTATTGTTATTGTTCTGCCCCTATTGTCCCCATACTGTTATTATTGTTCCCCATAGAATCCCACTATTGTTATTTTTGTGCCTTTATATTATTATTGTTAGGTCAGCTTTGGTTATATTGTGACCCCTTATACTCCTATATATATAAAGGAGGTTTTGTCATTTGAATCATCCAAGAATTGTTGATTTGTGTAATGTAAGGAGGTTGCCCCCTTGAAGAGGCTTATTTCTAAGGTGTTCATCTATCTTTTCTATCTTTCTGTGAGCTGGTTTCATAACAAAATTTGATGGATTAATTGATCCACATGTTGAATGCATATGGATAAATAGTAAATGGAATCAAGAACAAACTTCAACAATTAATATAATAATTGTATAGATATCAGATGTTGACGCCATGTATTTGGATCAGGAAGAAACTTATTGTGACACTATTTGAACTCACCAGATGCTCGTATATCATAGATATTTTTGACACTTCTTTCTTATGTTTTTATTATTTCGCATTCACACGTGGTTGTCAGAAAAATGGACTTTGTGGAATATGATGCCACATCATTCTATGTGACATATTATTGTTCAGTTATGTTGATGTCTCCATTTATATGGATCAATGACACTTCTGTTTGGTTTGGGATTTCCTATCCAGATATGGAACCAACTTAACCAATGCTTCTTTTATTATCTTCATATGTCATATAACTTAATGTTAATGAATAACATCTAGATTTGGGAAGTAGGTTTATTTCAACTCATTTAAACATTCTATATGACAAATAACTTAACCATAAGTAACACATATCCAAATCTAGAAGACATGCCCATTGTAACTCATTTGAATGTATTGAATACTAGATGTCATGCATGATCAGTTATATCTAGAACTGAAATAATTAGCCATGTGCACTATTGTGACACCCCAAATCATATGAATATCCAAATATCCCGGCCTTTGTGATATATCTATATGTTAGGGCTACATCAACTGTCAATCATATATCCAAATATCTAGGCCTTTGTAATATATCTAGTTGTTAGGGCTACATCAAATGCCAATAATATGGCAAGGTCATGGTAAAAATAATATTAATTATACTATCAACTATAATGTGTGTTGCATTGCATACAAAATGCAGTATGTCGGTAAGTTATTTTAAACTTTTTTGTTTATATTTTACTTGACAAATGTGGTATAAATATATGTGATGGTGTGAGTTGAAAGTGATAAGACACTTGTCAAATCAAAATCAAGCTTCTCCTATAAACAATTAAATGCAAATCCTATTTCTTGGAAGCTAAATTCGACAAGAATAATTTTCAAAGGATAAATCATTGAAAGAAGTTGATTTATAATATTTTTTATTTTTATAATTGTGAATAATATTGTTTGGATTCTATAGTATTTGATAAATATATTAAATATTTTAGGTTGTTTTATATATTTACAGATAATAAAATAATCCCAAAGACCATGAGTATGGGCAGAGTGGGAGAATAAAATTAAATAATTGGATAGATCAAGATTTGTTGGGTTGTGTTATATTCTTTCCACATAGTTAACAGGGGGTTTGAGGGGTACCCGTAACCCCACTTTATGGGGTCCAGGGCAGCGCCCCGGAAAATTTTGGTTTTGGACCCTATG
>APFE030510498.1:49321-60289 GCA_000404065.3 Pinus taeda
TGTACCTCAAGGAACTCCATTCAAACCTTGTAGGTAAACCTCTGAGAACTTCCTTGTATTTTGTAGATGGCACCTAGTGTAAACCTGCCAGTGCTGATACCAATAACAATCATACCTATTTAAATGATATTTTAGAATGTAATAAGTAATCTCATTAAAATTGATTAGTCTGGGGTGAAATCATGAAAAGAGAGGGTTATGGAGATCAATGGTGATGTCGATTGGTTCATATATTGGGGTTCATGTTTGTCAGTTTCTAATTGGTGCCAAAGTGATTGATGATTATACCGGTATCTCTCAGCACTTCAACTCCCTCATTTTTATTAATAAATTAGAATACATAACACCTCAAGGATTTCAAAAATTTTAGCGATTTCACTGATTCATCATTAACATCATGTTATGTATCTTGCTTGCTTGTGTCTAGACTGGGCATCTAATTTTTTATAATTCTCAATTTTAATGCATTTAACAAAATGGAAAAATTATCGTTAAAAGTTTCTTCTGGGATGCAAGAAGCAGTTCTTGTAAATTCAAGCGGAGGCTCAGTGATTGATGAAGCAGCGTTAGCGGACCATTTGGAAGAAAATCCCATGTTTCATTTAGGATTGGATGTGTTTGAGGTAATTTACTTTATACGTTTCCTTGGCACACTTTCATGTGGATGCATATTTATTGCAGTTTTGAAGTTTGGTGTGTGAAAAATATGTTGGTTTAATCACCAAGTTGGTATTGTGAATGAAGCTATAATTTATGTTAAGCATGGAAGGCAAAGCACTCTATTATCATATTTACTAGTTTCAGAATACACATACTAGCAAGTTTCAATATTTTTGGTGTTAGGAATAAATTGCATCATTCCTTGTTTGACATGGTGCAGAATGAGCCATACATGACGCCTAGTCTTGCAGCGCAGAAGAATGTTGTTGTGGTGCCGCACACTGCCTCAGGTTCAATGGTTATTATGGAGACTCTTCATATGTACAAATGTAGGAATGATAGGGAAAAAATGAAGCTATATGTCTATAATTCTAGAATTGGTTCTATGTTTTCCCCTTTGAGCAATTGGTTGAAGTTTAAATAGTAGTTTTAAGAGTTTGGCATTTTGTTGCATCATTTTTTGCATTTTTCATTTATGCACATTTGTGTTTTCTTTTTAGTTCACTAATTTTTAAAGGATGTTATCACAAGGTTTTCTTGCAGTTTTGTATTTGTGTCTAGTGTATTGTTTTTTCCCACAGTTTCTCATTAATCTATGATTTGCATTAGGATATTTTCGTTTGTTATAGGCTAGCATTCCAATACCTTTATGTTCCATTATCAGCTTTTCAATTTTAATTTCTAAGATAGTCTATGGTAGCATGTGAGTTTAGGGTGTGAATTGGCAGCATATCACCCTATAATTATCCAAGGCAGGTCTAAGGAAGCCATTGAATTGTAGTAGCAGAGAGGCAGTGAAATCTGGCTGATTCTCGAGGCTGGTTGCAAGGTTAGATTAAGAATATTAGAGCAATAGGGTTTTTTGATGCAATAGCAATTGTTGTGTATCTAAAAATGTAGTGTGATAGTTTGAAGGACTATGGGTTGATAACCCATTAGGTTCTGTTGGATTGGTTTCATTTACGTGAATTCCTGGTGGAATTGAATGCTGGTTATTGTTTATTGTATTCAATATTGTTTCCATTTGCAGAAATTGAAAGAACACTACGATACTAGTTATAATACAAATATCGTCATGCACTCTTTGCAACCCTATGGGAAATTTTTCCCCGAGAGATATCACAATAGTTAAAGAATCATGATGTGTGCTGATGTATGTGCATTTGTAGAAGATTGTATCTCATGATTGCTTTACTTAATTACACTTAAATAAGATGTATTCTTTTGAAATTCTTATTAGTCTCATGGACATGCAATCATTATGTTATATGATATTGAGTTTCTTTAACGGAATGTCTGATTGAGTGTTGTATTAGATATATTGGATATATTGTGTTGATTGAATTGTTCTTAGGATATTTTTCTTTCATTAGGATTAAACTCAAATCTCCAATTTTGAATTGTATAAAATGTACATTTATTTGATGTTTATTTTGGATTGATTCTATTTGTATAAAATATCTTGACTAATCAGAATCTAAGAGATAAAATTTGTACCATATCATAGCTTTGCCAAAAATCCATGTCTGGAAATGTGTACTGAAAATTTGAAAACACTATGTAATAGGAAAATGGTGAGTATTCCATACTATTTAATTCTCTGATTTCTATACTTTTAACATATATTAATTTTTTGCAAATAAGCCTTCATTGTGTACTAGACAAGACTGCTTACCACTTGATTAACAAAGACCTGCTATCGATCATTAAGCAGGAAATATCTTTATTTCAACGCTTGCTTTATGAAACTAGTGCATTCATCATTAACAACATATTATGTATCCTGCTTAATTGTGTTTAGACTGGGCATCTAATTTTTGATAATTCTAAATTTTAATGCATTTAACAAAATGGAAGAGTTATATGTACAAGTTTCCTATGGGATGCAAGACGCAGTTCTTGTAAATGCAAGTCGTGGCCCAGTGATTGATGAACCAGCCTTAGTGGACAATTTGAAAGCAAATTCCATGTTTCGTGTAGGATTGGATGTGTTTGAGGTAATTTACTTTATACGTTTTTTTCACACACTTTCATGTGGATGAATATTTATTATAGTTTTGAAGTCTGGTGTGTGCAAAATATGTTGGTTTAATGACCAAGTTGATATTGCGAATGAAAATAGAATTTATGTTAAGCATGGAAGGCAAAGCACTCTCTTATCATATTTACTAGTTTTACAAGACACATACTAGCAAGTTTCAATCTTTTGGTGTTAGGAATAAACCATTTCTTTCCTTGTTTGACATGGTATAAAATGAGCCATACATGAAGCCTGGTCTTGTAGAGCAGAAGAATGTTGTTGTGGTGCCACACATTGCCTCAACTTCAAAGGCTATTATGCAGACTCTTCATATGTACAAAAGTAGGAATGATAGCAAAAAGATGAATCTATTTGTCTACAATTCCAGAATTGGTTCTATGTTTGCCCCTTGGAGCAATTGGTTGAAGTCTAAATAGTAGTTTTAAGAGTTTAGCATTTTGTCACATATTTTTTTGCATTTTTCATTTATGCACATTTGTGTTTTATTTTTAGTTCACTAATTTTTAAAGGATGTTATCAAAAGGTTTTCTTGTAGTCTTGTATTTTTGTCCAGTGTATTGTTTTTTCCCACAATTTCTCGTCATCTGTGATTTGCATTAGGATTTTTTCCTTTGTTATAAGCTAGCATTCCAACACCTTTATGTTCCATTACCAACTTTTCAATTTTAATTTCTCCGAAGGACAACCTCATTGAAAAGCATGAACCTTTCTCTCATTTCAAGTTAGTGGGTTTACTGTACCTGTTCATGCATTTTTCATATTTATGGTACACCTTGAAAAGTATGCTCAAAATTGTTGGCAGAGGATAGTTGCACAAAGTTCCCTCTCCATTTCCCTCTTGCCATTGGCATTGCACTAGTACATTACTAATCAGTTTTATATGCTAGGAATGGGGATTCACCTCTTCAATCCCCAAGACTCTTAAGCCATATTTCCAGTTCATTTTTGTTCCCATTTATTTTTTAGTTTTTTTTTTTTATTATCTCTAGTAACATAGGCAACTCCACTGTTTCTCTATCAGGTAGTGGGAATGACCTACATATTAATATGACCATAACCTTTCATTTTAGCCAAACAGATGGCATGAAACTCCATATTTTGAAGATAAAGTATACTATGATCTGTTGTGAACAAGCTACATTTGCAGTCTATATTTGTGGACTAAGATAACCATCAGAGAACGTGGTCATATTAATTGTGTTCAAAATTGGTTACATCTATTTGGAGCTTTGCAAGCACAAAATGATCCTCATATGAAGGGAAAGGAGTCCATCTGGATTTTTTCATAAGCTATATGGACTTGTTTTAGGAGATGCCATGGCACTTCCATGTTGTACGGAGATTAGATATTATAGATATTATTATTAAGCCATAGGTGTGGTTTATAGGGTGGCGAGCAAGTTTGACTTTTTAATAATTGAATGGATAAAATTTGATATTATATTATAGATATTATTAAGCGGTAGGTGTGGTCTATAGGGTTCAGTGTTTCTACAAGATGCTCTAAAACTATTTTGAAGATACATGCTGAAGCAGTGCAGTACTCCAAAGCATCAACATATCTTATAGCAATGTATATAAACTGAGAGCATATACTAAAAAATAAAATGAATATCACAACTAAAACAAAAAATACAATTTCACTACAACCAATATACAATAGGGTAGTTATTCTTCACAGAAAAACACTAACCTACAAATATTAACCAACATTCAATGAATGGTTCAAGAGACACTGAGATTTCTATGGGTGCATATCAACCACAATATACATGGTCTAAAAAGAGAGACCATCCACATGGCCAGGTGATTGGCTTAAGATTTTATACCATGTTTATATCATGCTTTGGTATTGTTTATTTTTGTTTTCTATGCAACAACTGCTTTCCAAGGCACTCCCTTGTTTACAAACTCCTGAACATTATTATGCTAAAAATAACATCCCCAAAATGAACATGCATTATGAGGGGGTACACTACACATTCTTTCTAATTGGGTCCTTAAACGAAACTTTCTTGTTAGCACTATTAACTATTTTTTTTCACTATTCATTCTTGTTTGGTCATGTTTCAAATATGGGTTTATGGTAATAGTTTCAAATATTTTCTTGTGGAAATTGTTATACTTGTTCAGGAGGCACTTGAAAGGTGGGTTGCCACCAATGAGGTAATAGGGAATTTTGAATCTTTGTTCGAAAATCAGAAGGCAAAGAAATACATCTTACACGAGCTCAATGCAACTAGGAAAAACCACAAGGTAACACATTCTGAATCATCCATCATGATGTCGCTTCATGTTTTGAATTTCCATTTCCAATACATATCTGGGAACTTTCTTTCAGTTCTAATTCATTTTTATTAGTTATCTGTCAATTTCATGATTGTTGGAATTTTTTATGTTGAATCTAGCTCAAGGGTTTCGATATGCTAAAAGGTATTCACCTTGAGCCTAAGCCATTTGATGTGGAAAGGGACTTGATCACTCCAACATTTATATTGAAGCAACCTCAATAAATGAAGTACTACAAGGCAAGACTATTGAAATATTTACTGTACTTGTTGCTGGTTCTTTGTGGTGCTTTCAACCTCACCTTTTATAGATATTGTTTCCCCTAAATTCTATGCGATACAACCATTGTAGATGGAAATATATCTATGTTATTTTATGAATATGTTTATGTTTATCCTACTACACAAATATGGACACAATCCTCATGAACGTGATCTCTTTTTCTTGATGGAGGACATAATTGATGAAACTTCTTGTTGTTTTTTTCATTATCATGATCTTTGCATTTAGTAGCAACATACATGAATTTTTTAGCACATGTTCTCGGTCACCGTTACACTTCACTGTCATAAACAATGGCTGCTGTGGAACTCCCAAGCCATAGAGGGTCCCGAGTAATTGTGGATCTAGGATGGAGCCATGAATCTATCCAACTTAAAATTCAAAGGAAAAACATATTTGAGGTCTATTAAATTTTAAGTAGGGAGAACTGATTGCAAAGGTGCAAGAGAATATATCCACTCCATTTCATTTCTTTTGCTTTGATAATGACTCAATCACAAATTGTGGATTCAAAAATCATAATTCAGTTTGTTTTACGTTTGGAAATCAAGACATTTTGTTATAGAATTTTATATTTGTGCATATACACGATAACAGACACATATATGTGTGGAAAAGAAGATGAAGAAAAATAATTCTTAACATGGAACGAAATCCCAACATAGGGATATGCCACTATATCAAGATAGCCTATATACATGAACTTTTAACTATATACTAATAGAAGATTTTCAAATTTTTTGCTAGAGATATAATCTGCCTCTCTTTCTACCTTTAGGGGCAATTGCTAGTTTTAGCAAGTTAAAGATATGGTTTGCGTGATTATAGTTTTTATGAATACTATGGATCGTGTGTCAGATTTTTTTTTTTTTTTAATCAATGGCTATAAATGTAGTATTCAGGATTGCCATAACTCTTCACATAATTCTTTAAAGTGTGCTAGCTCAATGGAAGAGCTCCTGCCTTGCAAGCATGAGGTTGGTGGTTCGATTCCACTCTGCGCTAACATGGATTAATCAACGATTTTGTAGTTTATTTCTAATTAAATGTTTTTTATATCGATTTATTTCAATGGTGAGATATTTCTAGATTCATTATTTTATATTGTCTCTATGGAGACAAATGCGATCTTTAAATAAAATTTTTATTATCTCAGAGAGACAATAGCTAGTATTAAAGACATATTGTCTCTAATCTAAGCGTTGTCTCTAGAGAGACAAAAATGAAATTATCTCAAGAGAGGAAAAAATGAAATTGTCTCTTAGGAGACAATAAAGGTTGCGTTATATATTGTCTTTATAGAGACAATTTTTTAGCACAATACTTTTAAGATAATATTTTTTAAGACAATAATATTTAAGACAATAATTTTGAAGACAATAATATTTAAGACAGTAATTTTTGAGACACCCTCTTAAAGTCAATATTTAAGACAATACACAAGTTTTTTTTTGTCTCAAGTTAAGACAATTTACCCAAAAATTGTCTCAAATATTGTCTTAAAACCCCCTTTTATGTTGTAGTGAACTCAGCCAGATCCTTCTACTTTTCAACTACTTTTAAAAAACAAGGTACTTTAAGGCCTGGGTGAGCTGCCTATGGTTAGTGTCAAGGTGCGTGCACATCCAACAATAAAGATGCCAGGCAGCTACCATTGTTAAGGGTATCAATTTAAACATTATAAGTTTTGGAGTTTTTGTTAAATTCAAGATAACATTTTTTTGAAATTTTCATATTTGTTATTTAAAATTTGTTTTCATCTATACTTTTAGATTCAGTACTATGAAAAACTTTTAGAAAATTATGATGGTAGAAAATTAATAAATTCATCTTGTTATTTCTGATAAGTTCCTGCCTTATTCTCAACCAATTAATTACAAAATAGACCTTAAAAAATTGTCCAAAACATATAGAAAATAGGGTACGACTCCTTAGTGAACATGGAATTGACAACTTTCAAGAAGTTGTCCAATTCCTTAACATCTTTCTTGTATTTTATTTTCCACTACTTGATCAACTTTCCCTTGTGACGAAGGTATTACCCACACTTTCCTTCTATCTGTCCACATTTTCCCATAAGTTGAGCAAGTTTATCACTCTCAAATATTGTTTCCACTTATGACTATACCATGAAATCAATACAAAGATAGGAATCCAAGGTTTCATAATGACATGGATCAGAACAATTTCCAACATCAGTCAATTCTTCTTCTTAAAGTTGAAGAAGTTTGTTATTACACCAAAACCTACAAGTGTATTGTGTCAGTAAACTTTTTAAACTAGTAACTAGGATTTCCAAACTATTCCACAAAGGTGATGTAATTCCTCCAACAAAAATAGAGATACGAAATTTGGTACCTCTGGGTAAGTACCTGGTCAAAATTTCTTCCAATTGGTCTCAGATTTGTAATTTAAGGAATCATCAAAACCAAATTCTTCCTTCAGAAGCTTCACCTTCTGGTTGCTACCTGCCCTGCCAACAACGTGGAAGCCCTTGATTTTGGTGAGTTACCCAACAAGCCTTCCCACTGAGCCCACTACTACAAGGATGAATAATTATCTTAGGGATTAAGTTATCCAACAATTATGAAAGCAACCCACGCGGTCTAGTTGGGCATACCCAATACCAAATAATCAGATGATTTTTTAATAGTGATCTCAAGTTTTCTAAAGACCTGGAAAAATAGTGTACTCAAAGGGTTAATAGAACGTACAAATGATACTTCCCATTTCAATAGATGGATTAGCATCGAGTGGAATTGACGGACGCTCGAACAGTTGTGAAAGGTTGAGGCCAAAAAGAGGATGGTGGGCTATACATTGTGGTTTGTTAGGATCTTTGGGGAAGGGCCAGTTTGTTACTGGATAGCAAGTGAAAGAGACAACATCATGGCCCATAACTCGTTGGCTTCCTGAGTCGAACCAGCTGGGAAGATACAAAATACTTCTGTGAAGGAACGACATCTTCTGCTCTCAATAAGTTGGGATCCCTCTTTTTCCTCTGAAATGAATAAGTTCTATGCATAGTTATAAAATTAAAAAAACGAAAAAATGAGAATGTGCTTTTTTTTGAAAAAAATGAAAAATGAATAAGGTGAAAGAAGAGAAAGGCTTCCTGCATGGAGAGGTAATGCAAGTAACTCCGTCGGGGTACTGGCTAGGTTTCGCTGGAAGTGAAGTGATGCTTGTGTTCTTGTGTGTCTTTGTCAGGGTACTGTCCAGGCCTGCTGGCAGTGGAGAAACACAAGAGATGAAACTTAAAAATCTGGTTATCATATTCCTTGTGTACCAATTAACCCCTCATCCTAATCGAAATAACTGTGTTGACTTGGCTTGGAATATGTTCTGATCGACCAAGAGCATGGTAGATGCTACATCTTCCAATCAAGCTAGTGTGGCGTCAAGATGACTAGAGAAATGAACAATACTTCCGGAGGTGTTAGACCTACTTTTCATGAAAAAAGTTATGTTTAGAGAGCTAGAGATATACCAGTGTTTCGCAAAGCATTGTAGTGACTACAACCATTCTCCAAAATTTTTCCTTCACTTTATTTTAGAGCCTCCCTACCAACAATCCTTAGCAGAATGTCTTGCACTATCAAGTACATAGGCTTCAGCTGAGTTTCAATGGATTTCTAGCCTGTGCATGTTAATTTTCTAGTCTCCCATCATAGGCTGGCATTTCAGACTTAGGTAATTTTCTGGCTGAGATGTTCACTCAAAAAATTGTGCAATTCTGGAGGGAAATCAACCTTCTCTCCAGAAATTGTGCAATCCTGCTGGGCTCTAGAATTGTGCAATCTAGCAGGGCAACCCTCCCTTAGAAAATTGTGTAATCCAACCTGACAAAATGATTTAGCCTAGAAATTGCGCAATTCTAGGAGGCAGTGACCTACTGACCCCAAAAATTGCTCAATGCCTGAGGGACAACTAGCCTTGCTTAGCCCAAATACTCTGCAAATCCCTTTTCCAAACTTGTAGACTACTGCATGTTCCTTCAGGTTGATAGGTTCCCTCTAGGACTAAGTAATCCTAATTTTCATGCATGGGCTTCTTTTCTTGAAACAATAAAAAGCAACATGCAAAAAGAGTCCCTAAATTTTAGGGATATATTTTTAACAGTTGGAGGTTACATGCAAAGATCGTTTTAGAAAATTCCCTCCAAGTGTCGTCTTCTCCTAGATTTGTGGCATGAATTTCATAAGCCTCAAAATTATTTATTGGATGATGTGGAGCTCATTCCTCACATTGATCTTGGAGCTCTAACACCTCGTAGCACATCTAGTAGTCTTCGACACATTCAGCTCAACTTTTTCTAGGTAAGTTTGCTTTTCATGTTATTTGCTACTTTTATGTCGCTTTTCATATTTTTCTTTGTAAAAATGTTGTTTGATTGGTTTTGTTGAATGCCTGCTATCATTTTAATGTATATTATCTTGTAGAAGCATCATTATTGTTTTTATTTTCATCTCGCTGCTATCACATGCATGAAACTACTTTGCACTAATGGTCGTCATTACAGTGACTCGTTTCACACACATGCATGCTCCCATTTTTTGAATTATGCATTCACTATTTGCATGCATGATCATTCACTCTTGCTTACACTCAGTCTTACCATGCATAAAAACCTTTTCATGTTTTTAGTTGCTCATCAACGGGTTTGGGTTTCCTTGGCCCAGACCTTGTGTTTCCCTGACATAAATGTGCATTTCTGGAAGTGAAGGCTCTACCTTCCCTCCAAAAATTGTGCAAGCCTAGCTAGCACTAACCTCTAGGATTTCATTCCACAATTTTGGGAGGTAGTGTCCTGCTAACCCAAAAAATTGCGTAATGTAGTCTTTGGGCATCCATGTCCTTGCTGACTGAAGATGCACATTTCTCGGTTTCGGTCCTGAGCAAGTAGGCTAGATTGTGCGGTCAGTTGGCCACCTTGGAGCCTGGGCTATGCCTTGCAGAGTTTTGGCAGTCAGTCTACCATCCTCCTGGTGAAAATTGTGCAATCTTTACTGCTAGTCACCCAGGTATGTTGCATGTGAGTCCTCAGATTTGTTTTGGCTTTCAACTAATAGATTTCTTTCCATGAGTTCTTTTATGTCTCCAGGTATAGCAAGTGTTCATCCATCTCTCATCAGTACAGTTACAATGGCCTCTAGGAGATTAGGGTCAAAGGACACTATTGGAAGTGAAACTGGAGATGAAGTTGAACAATTGTCTATGGGCTTGCCTGTTTACGAAGACACCAAACTGAGCATAGACAGAGACATCAAGATCAAATGGAAAGACATCAATGATACGTTCCAAGGCACATTTGAGGAAGATTTATGATCCAGGTGGATATTGGTGGCCACCCGCTAATTCCACTTGGATCCCCTCTAGTACTTCTTTCAGTTATTTCAGTTTCCTTAATTATAGCACAATTTACTATTTTTAGCAGTTTTTCGGGTCCTAAACTTCCGGAGCCGTTTTGAGGCCCTAAACGACGTTTTTTGGGAAATCTATCGCCAGTGATTTTTCTGGCTAAAAATTGTCTTTTCTGTCGTAGTCCTCGGAGAGATCTTTCCAATGGGCTATCATGTGCGTCAAACGGAGATAACACGACCAATTCGCGACCCCGGGAAGTTGATGTACCAACTTACCCAAAAACGGGGCCCACAATTTGGCGTTTCATCTTCTAGGGTTAGGTTTTGGAATGT
>APFE030510498.1:66566-101189 GCA_000404065.3 Pinus taeda
CCTAGCTGGTTTATTTCCATTTCTGGTTGTAAGCATATTTCAGTATTTTCCATTAATGAAATGAAGTATTATTTCCGCTGCATCTTTGTGTTTATGGTTATCTCTATAATTTGTTTCGTTCCTGTTTAAGTCTGGATCAATTTGGAAGACCGTAGGGTTTATGTCGACATCCACAAATCTGGCTTGTACTGGATTGCATGCAGGTATCCCACATTTCCATGCATGGACATGATACAGTGGATTGTCTTGCACAATAATCTTGAGATGATTATGTTGAGCAGTGTCAGTGGGACAAAGATTTCTACCTTTAGGGCGAAGGATCAGGAGATGTATCAGTTGCCACAACCATTGATCATAATGGAGAAACCCCTCAGCACATGTTGCAATGCAAACTTGAGAGATATCTTGAAGAGTTGGGTGAAAGAGCAAGGAAAGTTAAGGACAACACATAGTTTGGTTTACAAGACGAAGATATTGCGCAAGGCATATCGATACTTGGTCATGTTTGGATGTTGGTTATATGGCCAAGATAGCACAAAGACCTTCCCATAAAGCTGGGTGATTGCATTGGACCAACTAGCCAGTGAAGGAAGGCCATGCAACTGGTCTAACATTTTAGCTCTCAGGTTGAAGGAACAAGTGACAGGGACCTGACATCCGCCCAAAGGTTAGCCAATAGAGATATACATGTTCTCTTACGTTTGGATGTAATATGTTCCCATCAACAGTTTTGAGATTTGAAATGCCCATGGACACCTTCGGAAACCTCTATGCACACTTATTTCATATTGTTCTCTGAATTTAGCTTCTGTGGACTCATCACACAATTGTCATACCACTTTGTCACCTGAGTGTATGAAATGATATTAGAGTAGGATACACCTTGCATGTTGTAGGCATCAATGGAGGCATTGATCGACATAGTAGATTAGTATGCCTCACCCCTTGGAACCTTCATATGGATGTAGATCTGGGAGAAGCCTCCCCATGTTTTACCGAAGTTTTCCATGGACAAGCTCATCATGCAAGAAGTGTCGTATCACATCTCGACAGGGTTGTTAGCTAGACGACACAGGAATAAGAAGGCACCTTGGCCTACTCTTCCTTTGTGGATCAGGTTGTATAAGATACATAATCTCAAGCATGTTGATGCCAAGAGAGAGGAGTTCAAAAGATTCATTTTAGACTCGAGAAGTTTCTACCTCTATGACCCGCATTACTTTGTAAAGTACCACTATGTGAAAGTGCAATTTCCATGGATCCACGGGGTGTGTCATTGGCCTACGAAAGACCCCTGGAGATATTGTTATAGCTTCTCAATGCTCAATGAACAGGTCGCCATATTAGTGGAATGGTTAGTGAAGAAGCATCTTAGAGAGCACCACCATCAATAGCGAGAGAGGGTAACAAACTTGTACATGATAAAGGTAAGAGAAAGGTTGATGACATCATAGAGGCAGAAAAAAGCCACAATTTCAAAGTTGATCCACTCATGATGAATGCATCTTTGGAGATTGAGGCTAAGAGGCAACAACGTGACAAGAGGAATGCGCAAAGGAAAAGAAATAAATGGAGGATGGAGGAAGTAGAGAAGGAGTTGCAAGAGTTGAAGCAACAACTCTGGGAAGAATAGGAGATGCAAAAAAGGGAGAAGGAAGTGTAGCAAGGACAGACACAATAGGAGTCACAACATGCACAAATTGATGAAACTGTGCCCATAGGGGTTGTAGATTCATTCGAGCAGTTGGCATAGAGTAGATAGGGTGAGCAGTTGCAGCAGTAGGACTTAGCTTAACAGAATGAACAGATGTTAGAACATATGGACACGGACATGGTGAAGCCAGAGTTAGATCAAGATATAAACTTAACACCTCATAACCAAGAGTTCATCCCAATATATTCTCTAGATCCGGAAGCAGAGCAAGTCCCAAGCGATCAAGGAGACACAAAGATCCTTTAAGAACATATGGAGGCAGAGATTCACAACATATCTTTCGACGAATTGCAACACAAGGTTGTGCAGTCATGCAGAGTGCCTACTCTTGATGTAAACACATCTCCTACGCATTTTGAAGAATGAGTGATCTTATCTGATTTGCGCAAGAATATAGGAGCATTGAAAGATGCTACCAAAGCATATGTCAAGGCCACTAGCTCAAGTGTTCAATTCTTAATAGCAGAGAATGAGTGCATGGCCAAGGAGTTACAAGAAGCCAAGCAGGGAGGATAACAAGTTACATCATCTACTAGAACAGAGTTAAAGAGAGCGATACTAGATGAAGTATTGTCCCTTGAAATAGTCATGCAAATGTATATTCCAAATTTGTCACTGTGCATAAGGCAGTTGTCCATCTCAACGGTTGGTAGTAGGGTTGTCCTAGGAGAGAACGCATGTTTTAAAATCTTCACACTGTCATTGATCACATGTATACATGGATAATGAGATACAAAGGATCCCCATTACATTTGCTAAATATGGTGAGGTCAAAGGCGGTAGAGTTGAAGCCATGCATTCAAATTTGGAACTATGCATAACTTCCGCAGTTCATCACCAGTTTGTAGGCTTCGCATGCACGGGTATTTAGAAGCATGGATGTCATTGTGCGCACACACACAATCCCATTGATTGACACACTCACCAAGGTGAATTCAAAGAACCAAGTATGAATAGAGCTGGACATGTACTTTGTGATTTGATGCGTGTAGCCACTAGTGTAAACTTGGAGATCAGCATAGACATTATGCATAAGTATGTTGTCGGTCCAGCTGTAGTCAAGAATATGACGCACATGTTATCAGACGAGTTGGACAAAGGTACCAGATCAGTGTACCCGGATGCAATGAAGGTGAGATTTCTCTTTCAGTAGGATGTCACCATTGAGCATACGCACACCATCATAGACTACTAATCTTGGCATCAGTTTGTGACAATCGATCATTGTGAGGATGCCAAAGAGTTGGTCTTTCCACAACTATCTGAGTCTTAGTGATATCTTGCATGGCTTACTTAAGCCTATGTTGTCTCACATGGGTACATGTTCATATCTTGTAAAAGTGAAAGACCAAGTGTCAATGGTTGAATGTAAAAGTCATGTTTTAGTTGAAGAGTCATGAGGGTAGGTGAAGAGTTACAAAGGGGAATGTTAAGGGTCACCCCACCTTTTGCTATTTATAGAACCTCATAACTCATTGTACAGACTTCTGGGAGCCAAGATTATTATAGGTGTATTGTAGAGAAAGCTTGGAGTGTATTATGACAAGGCTCGACTTCTCCACAGCACAGAGCTAGTATATCTCTTTGGAGGAGAAGGCAACAATGACTGTGACATTCCATTGTTGGAACTAGTGGTTGGTCATGGTTGCATGTATGATTAGAACTTCACTTTCTTAATATAACAGAGCCAACACATTTCATGCATATGTTATGATCCAAAATGGATCCTAAAAACCTCTAAGTATTCATATACATAACTATCAGAAACATTATCGCATGGGAAAAACATTAAGAAATGGCAGAAAACACTATCGCAGAAGAAAAACCATGGAAAATGGTGAAAATAGAGTAAAGCAAAGGTTCAAACAACGCTACATAGGAGCTATCGGATTGGGTTGATCAATGGTCCAGATCAAATTGGCATATTGCAATCGGCGTAGGCTAGGGGGAGATATCAGAGGCAGTGTTATAGAAATCATGATAGAAATCAGCTTGAGTCAACGAGGACCGTTGATCAAGCACGCAGATCAATGACCCACATTAATCCGCAATATCGCACTGCAATA
This sequence comes from Pinus taeda, assembly GCA_000404065.3. Taxonomy (NCBI): domain Eukaryota; kingdom Viridiplantae; phylum Streptophyta; class Pinopsida; order Pinales; family Pinaceae; genus Pinus; species Pinus taeda. Next base: position 70,347 of record APFE030510498.1, read on the forward strand.
TAAGACAAAGGGAGGACTTACCACGGGCTCAAAGGACTTGTGATATGCAATTGCGATATATCGCATCACAACTATACAAGGGGCGATACCAAAAGATCGGTGACCATGCAATACGTCGATGCGCTGCTAGCCAAAAAGGCTTATTAGAGCGATTGGTGATCGGAGATTGGGAAGATATGTGACATGCAATAAAGCCAGACTTGAAAGGGTTTATGGATGTGAATTGATATATTTTTAAGTCTGATATAAAGCCATTTGTCGGGTTTTTCTATGCATTCGTGGTTTTCCTGTTATAAATGAAAATACAAAGGAAACATCACTTGCGACTTGCGATAGTGATATAACAATGGACCCGATGGATTATAGGTCAGACTTGATAATTTTTGAAGTTCGTCTTAGCAGATTTTTCACTGTTTTTAGTGTATTTCTCTATGTAAGTAGAGAAATGTATTCTTGGGGATTTCAACCATGCCAGTGGTCCTTTCCATTTAAAAACAGGTGGCCACCATACCTGAGAGCATTCTACAATGATTGTTTAATGCTCAATAGGGAAATGAATGGATAGGAGAGGGATCCAGAAAGCCCGAAGAGGAAGAAAAACATACAAGTGTTAATAGGCTTAAAAATCCATCCGATGACAGAACAGAGAGAGCTAGAGAGGAAGTCAGAGGTTAGAGACAGATTGAGATAGAACAATTGATCAAAGGCACTAAGAGGGGGAGTTTTTGCACTCTTTAGACTCGAGGTTTCCGAGTATCCCTGTGTAATATCATTGTCTATGTGTGGAGACTCGGATTGAGCTCACACTTGTAATATCCTGTTATTAAAGGCTTAATAGAGAGGTCACCACTAAAGGTTGGACCACGAGGCGTAGCGAGGAAGTCTCGTGAACACCTTTATTATTTGCTGTGTCGATGTGTGTGTGTGCCTGTTATGTTTTCTGACTGCTCATTGTATATATTATTCACAATCCTTTTGATCCATTGCACTAAGTAATATAGGCATAATTCTACACATAAGTTTTTAATACCTTAATATTGATTTAAGATCTTATTTTTAGATCAAGTGGTACCAGAGCATTTGGTTTTGGTTTTGTTAAGGTTAGACAAGCTTGTGTTGGAATTTGAATGCTAACTAGATTAAAGCTTAGACTAGGGAGAAGGAGAACTTGTTGAGGCCAATCCAGATATTGGAAGAGTCTTTCCTCATAGAATAATGGCATAAGAAGCTCCACTGGGATTATAATCTCAGTTCATGGACAATTGTATGGCCATGCGAGCCATGGTGGAAGAGATGTATCTGGAATTTAAGAAGGGTCGAGGTGAAAGCACTTCAACACCTGAACTAGGCAAAGGAGCAAAATGAACCTTTTCTAGTTGCCCACCCAGAAGGCAAAGGAAAAGGAGAAATGCCTTCTCCACCATCTCCTCCATCATCACCTTCATCATCCTCATCATCTTCTTCACATAAAACTAGCCCTGATAAGAAAATGGAGAAAAATTCTTTGATGTGAAGTTTCATTTGCCAATTTATGATGGAGAACTAAATGCAGAGAAGCTAGATAATTGGATAAGACAGATTGATGTATATTGTAGGGTAAAGAACATTGATTCAAAAAGGAGGAAGATTCAACTGGCTAGCCTTCGACTTGGAGGAACTGCACTAGTATAGTGGGAAGGCAAGACCCACGCTGATCTGCAAGAACAGGGTAAAATCATTTCTACTTGGAATGAATTTGTTTCTACTATCAAAAACAAATTCCATCATTTAGCTTACATGCAACATGCAATGATGAGTTGGCAAACTCTTCTCCAGTTGACAGGTCAGAGTGTACAAAGTTATACTCTAGAATTCAGGAAAAGAGCTTTAACTCTAGGTATATCCCTGGACTCACCTGAGACTTTATTGAAGTATATAGGTGGTCTACAAGGTTATTTAAATCATACTATACTAATGTTTAATCCCACTAGCCTATATGATGTATCAACTCAAGCAACACATCTAGAGGCTAGAGGCAAGAATGTGAACCCAGAGGGTGGAGGATCATCTAAATATTCTATAAGCAAGAGCAAGGAAAAGAAGAAATTGAAATGGAATGAGAGGAAAGAAAATATTTTACAAAAGGATAAACCTTCATGCAGTCACTGTAAGAAAGGAGGACATGATGAGGCACACTGGTGGCTTTTGCATATAGAACTAAAACCTAAGAAGTTCGGTAGAAAGGAGAAAAATAATGTTGCTGCTATTTAGCAAGATGGTGTCAGATTCAGGCGATGAAACAATAGTTATAGCCATAGGTATTAAAGGTAAAGATTTTGAAGCATCCACAAGTAATTCTGGATAATCTGTTGAAGATGAAAATAATGAGAGAGAAAGAAATGAACTTTTTAGTATTAGAGTAATTTCCAAGCACAATAATATTGATACTTTATTTGATAGTGGATCACAAGTAAACTTGATTTCTGAAACAATCGTAAAGAAGTTGGGATTACAAACAAAACCTCATGAGAAGCCATATCCATTAGGTTGGGTGTGTGATAAAACAAAGCTACAATAATAAGACAATGTAAACTTAGGTCTTCTATTGGGTCAACATTTGTAGATGAGGTTAAGTTAGATATAGTTCCATCAGATATATGTGGTATTGTTTTGGGAAGTCCATACTTGTATGATAGGAAAGTTATTTTCTATAGAACTGAAAATAAGTATCAACTCACTAAAGATGGAATAGAATATATTGTAAGGGCTCATAAACTCAAAAATAAATATTCTCTCATAAACTCAGGGTAGATGAAAAGAATTATGAATTCAAGTAAGAATTTTTTACTAATGGTTGTAAATGAAAAGGACCCTGATAAAACAAATGTATTTGAAGGCTGTGATGGTAACAAAAATCTGATTTAGTTAAAGTTGTTTCAAAGTATGATATCCTATTTCAAGAACCTAAAGTTCTACCACCCAAAAGGGAAATAGTACATGTTATTCGTTTGTAGCAAGATGCTCCATTACCTAACATTGGAATGTATAGGTTATCAGCTTTAGAGAATGCAGAAATAAAGAAGCAGGTACAAGAGTTTCTTGATAAAGGGTTAATAAGACCAAGCACATCACCATGTGGATCTCCAATCGTGCTAGTGAGAAAGAAAGATGGTTCATGGAGAATGTACATTGATTATAGAGCACTAAATAAAATAACAATCAACAATCGTTATCCTCTTCCTCGTATTGATGATCTATTAGATTAATTAAAAGAAGTAGTTTCTTTTCCAAGTTAAACTTTCGAAGTGGTTATCATCAGGTCATAGTTGCAGAACAAGATGCATGGAAGATTTCTTTCAAGACAAAGCAAGGACTTTATGAATGGTTGTTATGCCTTCTGGCTTAACTAATGCTCTTGCTACATTTATGAGAGTCATGAATGATGTACTCAGACCATTTATTGATGATTTTGTAATTGTTTATTTAGATGACATTCTTGTTTTTAGTAAGACATAGGAAGACCATGCAAAGCATGTAAAGTAGACTTTAGATGTTTTAAAAGGAGAAAATATCTATATAAAACTGTCAAAATGTGATTTTGGCAGAACATCTTTAAATTATTTGGGTTGTATTATAGGGGGTGGTGAATTGAGGATAGATCCCTCTAAGGTTGAAGTCACTGTGAACTAGTCTAAACCCAAATATGCTGCAGAGGTTAGGAGTTTCCTAGGGGAAGCACAATACTGGAGGAAGTTTATTGCTAAATTTTATTTGATTGCAGCTCCATTACATGCTTTAACAGGATTGGAACATGTGTTTAAGTGGGGAGGAAAACAACAAAAAGCCTTCGACACCTTAAAATTAAAAACTAGTATAGCACTGATAGATCTTCAACATTCATGTGATATTGAGACAGATGCCAGTGCCTATGCCATGGGAGCAGTGTTGATGCAACACGGAAAACCCATATGCTATCATTCTAAGGCATTTAATTTTGCAGTAGTTAATTATCCTACATATAATAAAGAATTGTATGCATTAGTACAAAGTGTGAAAAAGTTAAAACATTACCTAATGGGTAAAGAAACAATCATACATACAGAACATCAACCACTTCAATATTTACATTCACAAACTAGATTTCATCAATCAAGACCTTATAGGTGGATGGGTTTTCTACAACAATTTCATCTTGTCATCAGATATAAGAAGGGCATACACAATAATGTTGCAGACATGTTATCAAGACCAATCATAAATTCCTCTACTATACTTAAGCATAACTCAATAATGCATGAAAGTTACTTTGAACAATATGCTCAAGATGTACATTTTAAAGATGAATCTGCAACTTTAAGTCATGGCAAGCAAGTAGAAGAATTGGATTATTATGTTAAGGACCAACTCTTATATCATTTGGGAAAGTTATGCATTCCCCAAACTGAAAGAGTTTACATAATCTGAGAAGCCCATACTTCTCTCATATCAGGTCATTTTGGTGTAAGTAAAACAATTGCACAATTGCAAAGGTTCTGTTATTGGCCAAGAATGCATGAAACAATTTCTAGATATATCAAAGGGTGTACTATGTGTGCTACAAATAAGCCCAGTAATGGAAAATTAGGCTTGTACACTCCACTTCAAATTCCTTCTCATCCTTGGGAAAGTGTTTCCATGGATTTTGTTGGGGGATTGCCAAAGAGTAGGAAAGGTCATGATTATTTGTATGTTGTTGTGGATAGGTTCACTAAAATGAATATTTTGATACCATGTAACAAGCAGGTTATAGTTGAACAAACAACAAAGTTTTTCTTTCAGAATGTCTGGGTTCATTTTGGGTTACTGACTTCTATTGTATCTGATCGAGATTCTCAATTTGTTGGGAAGTTTTGGTCAAGTCTGTGGGAGTTGATGGACACCAGGTTGAAGAAGAGCACAACATTTCATCCACAAATAGATGGTTAGACAGAGGTGGTCAACGGGACAGTCATCTAGTTGCTCAGAGGCTATTGCAGCAAGCATCCCAAGCTTTGGGATGAGCATTTGTGTTATGTGCAACATGCTTACAACCATGCCATGCATTCTTCTACTTAAAGATCTCCTTTTGAGACTTGTTTTGGTTTTATACCAAAGTCTCCCTTGGATTTTGTCTTTGGTAAAGACATAGTAGTTGATGGACACAATGATGTGGACAAAGCAACCAATTTCATTAAACAAATCCAGGAAATTCACTAGGCAGTATAGGAATAGATGGAAAGAAGTCAAGCCAAGTACAAGGCAAGACATGACAAGCACTGAGTTGAGCATAGTTTCCAAGTTGGTGATCAATTCTGGCTATACATCAGCAAAGATAGAATGCAGGGTGAAGGTAAGAAGCTAAAACCAATAAGGTATGGACCTTTCAAGGTACTTGATGAAATTGGTGAAAATGCTTTTCGCCTTGATTTACCAACTTATATGTAGATCTATTTAGTTGTTAATTCAGAAAACTTGAGATTTTATGAACAATCAATGATTGAAGATCTTGAAGAGCGAAGTTAATTGCCTTCTATTGAGGATTTGTTGCTTGAATATCTCAATGAGTTGCAGGAAGACACAGTTCTGTACAGGAAGGTAAGAACAATGCATCGAGGGGATGTTGAGTACCTGAGGATAGGGATGAAAGGTTCAAATCCAAGCAAGGCACGATGGATAGAAATTGGACAAGTGAGGGAATTGTATCCTCACTTGATTGATGGCTAAAAATCAACTTTTGGTGGTCTAGAAGCTTTTCGGTGGGAAGGCATGATCCAAAATGGATCCTAAAAACCTATAAATCTTCATATACGTAACTATCAGAAACACTATCGTTTGGGAAAAACATTAAGAAATGGCAGAAAATGTTATCGGAGAAGAAAATCATGGAAAATGGTGAAAATAGAGTAAAGTGAAGGTTTAAACAATGCTACATAGGAGCCATCAGATCGAGTCGATCAACGGTCTAGATCAAATCAGCATATCACAATCAGGGTAGGCCAATGGGAGATATTGGAAGCGATCTTATAGAAATCATGATAGCGATCAGCATGATACAATGAGGACCGTTGATCGAGTGTGCAAATCAATGACCTAGATTAACCCAAAATATCGCATCGTAACATAACACAAAGAGAGGACTTATCGCGGGCTCAAAGGACTTGTGATATGCAATTGTGATATATCGCATCGAAAATATACAAGGGGTGATACCAAAATACTAATGACCATGAGATACATCGATGCACCAATAGCCAATAAGGCCAATTAGAGTGATCGACGATCAGAGATCAGGAAGATATGCGACATGCGATAAAGCCAATCCTGAAAGGGTCTATGGATGCGAATTGATATTTTGAAGTCCGATATAAAGCCATTTGTCGGGTTTTTATATGTATTTGGGATTTTTCCATTATAAACCCAAATACAAAGGAAACCGCAACTTGTGACTTGCGATAGTGATATAACAACGGACCCGATGGACTATAGGTTGGACTTGATAATTTTTAAAGTCCGGCTTGGCAGATTTTTCATTGTTTTTAGTGTATTTCTCTATGTGAGCAAAGAAACATATTCCTGGGGATTTCAACCACGCTAGTGGTCCTTTCTGTTTAAAAACAGGTGGCCACCAGACTTGAGATCATTCTACAATGATTGTTTAACGCTCAACAGGGAAACGAATGGATAAGAGAGGGATTTAGAGAGCCCGAAGAGGAAGAAAAATAGACAAGCGTCGATAAGCTTAAAAAGCCATCCGATGATAGAACAGAGAGAGCCAGAGAGAGCCAGAGAGGAAGTCAGAGGTTAGAGATAGATTGAGATAGAAAAATTGATCAGAGGCACTAAGAGGGAGAGTCTATGCACTCTTTAGACTCGAGGTTTTCGAGTATCCTTGTGTAATATCGATGTCTATGTGTTGAGACATGGATTGAGCTCACACTTGTAATATTATGTTCTTAAAGGCTCTGTAGAGAGGTCGCCACTAAAAGCTGGACCAGGAGATATAGCTAGGAAGTCTGGTGAACTCCTTGATTATTTGATGTGTCAATGTGTGTGTGTGCCTATTATGTTTTTTGACTGCTCATTGTCTATATTATTCACAATCTTTTCGATCCATTGCACTAAGTAATATAGGCATAATTCTGCACATAAGTCTATAATACCTTGATATTGATTTAAGATCTCATTTTTAGATAATGTTATTATTGTATTTCTGTTGTCTTGGTTACTCTAAGGATATATGTAGTTATTTGCTTATGCATGTATGTATGGAATCTTTATATATATGTATAAATGAATCTTGTTGAGATGTGGTGTTGGTTTAACCATCACTTTGGATTGTTCGTTCACCTACCTTCCATCTTCTGATGTATCTTTACTTGTGTGTTCCCTTCCAAGCTGTGTGTTTCCACAGGTTTCCAAAGGGTGCACTCATTCCACTTTCCATGTGTTAAAACCTTTAATGCACTTTCCTTTCCTTATTGTGCCAGTCACACCCTTGTTACCAATAAGGATATCATGCTTTCCTGTGTACGCAACTGCAGTCAAGGTGATATCGTATGACCCATTGCTGGGACTCCTACACCAAATAGTCTGAGGTCTAGTTGGGACTTCTTATCAGGGAGATCCCCTTGACATGTTGGTGGGTCCAACAACGTCAACAACTAGTAATCTAGATGATGGAATATATACTACTGATTATGCTTTTAGCATTGAATCCAATATTTTTTTGTGAAGTAGCAAGAAGCAATCAATTGTATCATTGTCATCTACTGAGGCAGAATATAATGCTTTTTTTGTAGAAACTTATGAAGTTTTGCTAGTTGAGGAGAGCTCTTCAAGATGTTGGATAAGAACAAAAGAAGGCCACAATTATCAAATGTGACAACCAGAGAAAATCAAGTTGTTAAACAATCCAATGTATCATGCAAGAAGAGAGCATGTTGATGCCCAATTTAGTTTTGTTAGAGAGAAGATACATTGTAAGGTAATTTTACTTGAAAATTGTAATAATTGTGAATATTCTTATGATATTTTCACAATGCCCCTTTGGGAAGATGAAATTTGAATTCTTTATGGAGATATTAGGTGTGCATATTAATCCTTTCTCCATTAAGAGGGGTACCTAGAAGTAAAGGAGAAAGTTGTTGTATTGTTTCGATTACGTTTTTATTTAGGATTTAGCTCCTATTATTCAGGAATACTTTTGATCTCCCTAACTAAAAGTACTCCTATAAAATTTGTATTGTTTTTTTGTTTTAATTAATGAAAGCCAACATTGTGGCAGCCTTCGGGGATCCTCACCTGAGGATGACAAGTTTCATACAATTAGTTTTGTCTTGTATTTGTTTAATTGAGTATTATAAAAAGGCTATGACATAGATCATAGTGGGAAATGATGTCCATAAGTTTCCATAAATGTCCATGTACAGTAATGAGAAATTAATATGTAATCAATTGGAAAATACAATTATATAACCAATTAGAATAATTATCCCAAGATAATGAAAAAGGCATAGTAAAGTTGGGAAAGAAATTCCAAGTTATATAGTAGGATCTCTATGTACCATTTACATTGAACCAACATCGATTGGAACTAGGTAATTTTAGCACAAGTTTCTAGTGAGAATGAAATTGACAATGTTATTGAAAAAAATCATAGTTTTTTTTTATTACAATTTCTTTTTCCAAGTTAACTGGGTAGTGTATTACCATAGGAGAAGGATTTGTTACACTTACATTCCTTTTATTTTCTAATTATTTATTGCATCAAAATTTATGTAATAATATTTTTAATATTGTAAACACTTGCAAGATGACATGTTCATCTATGGTTTAGCTAGGTCTTATCATCTTGATTTTTTTTTTTTTTTTTTTTTTTTCAAGAAGATAATGGTTATAATTTAAATTGAAAGTAATTTTGGGAAACTTCTTGTTATCTATATTATCTATCTTACTTTATATGTTAAATGTTTAACCATAATAATACACTAAATGAGAAAAAGGCTCAATTTATGTGGAAAATAGTTATAAAAATATTTTTAAAACATTTTATAATTAAATAAAATAATTTAATAAAACAATATCATATATTTCTATATAATTAAAGGTGAATATTTGTATTTTCTATTATATTACATTAATATAATAGTAATAAAACAAGACTTATTTAAATAAACTAATATGGAATATATATTTTTTTCTTTTTACTAGATAATGTGAGTCTTGACCTAACTAACACTCCTAACCTATGGTTTGAGTAAAGGTGAACTAAGAAAATCTAAGAATCAAATCACCTGGGGATTACATTCACCCTTTGCCACACCTGCCCTTAGGATGACTATATTTTTCCCATGGATTATACCATTAAACATTTTTTAATAATATTTGAATATTTTTAGATTAATTATTTCAAATTTATTTTCAAATTTAATAATTATAATGGTTTTAATAATATCTTAAAATTAATTGTAATAATGCTTTTAATAATATTTGTATATTTTTTTATTTAAAAATAAAATAAAAATAAACATCTTTATACTAACATTTTTTTTTTATATGTTCAATAGAGTTTTTATAAAATTAGAAAAAATATTAAAAAAGAGTTTTAAAATTAAAATATGATGTGTACTTCCTCTCTGTTTATAATATAGAGACAATTTTTGTATTTATATATTAGGAATCTTAATCTTTCTCTTACTTCTTAAAATCCCAATACCTACAAAGAGGATTCTATAAAAAGAAGATATAATATTACATTTTTTTTGGGATTAGAAATCATAAAAATATTATCAATGGCATACAATTATTTTTCCAATTATAATCTCATTTTTTACAGATTTATAAGATAATCAAAATATTTGTTTTAATAATGTTTTATTTTTGTTTTTCAAGTGATTTGTGTTTATTGAGGCTTCACCCATTGCTTGAGAAATAATGACCTAGGGGTATCTAAGCCATCAAAATCACTTGGGGATCATATTTGGCTTGCATCAGACCAGTGCTAAGTTGACTGGATTTTAGAATGTCTCCTTCCCTTAGTATGGCGTTGAAAATGCAATAAGAAAATCTTGATTTAATTTTCTGTTGAATTAAATTAGGAGAAAAAGTGTGATTCCACATTAAAAGACATCTTGTATGAGTTAAATAAGTTAATTTGACTTAGTTGGTTTAGTTAATTTTAGTTGAGGGTTTAACTTGAGTAATGTAGAGTGTCTCCTACTTTATTGGAGCCTTGGTTGAGTTTATTTTGAGTTGTAATTATCAATTTAGTTTGACGGAGTTAAAGTCAGTTAAACTAGTTCCAATTGATGGAGGAACTAGTAGGAGGTCTAATGGTGGGGTGCGGCTTCATGTCTTCAACTAGTTAACTGATAATTCAACCATAAATAACTCATGAATGTGTGATCTGAGAGTTACTAAGTTGAGATTGGAGTTCAAGGGTAGCGTACTATTAGTGGTATAATCATCCAAACTGTACAAGTGGTGCATGAAATCAGAAGAAAGCCTATGAGAATTATGTAATTCCAATTGAGTAATTTCCCTAATTAATAGGGGCTAATTCCCAAGGAAACAAAGTAAGGAAATAGGGACTTGGGAAAGTATAAAATTGGTTAAGTATTGGCCTTGGCTTGTCTAGAAAGTTTTGTGGTAGTTAGAGATAGTGTAGAGGTTGCTCAAGCTTATGGAATGCATTGTAACTGTTATCACCCCAAGAAACTCTCATAGGTTGTATATCAGAGATGCTCGGGAACATTACAAACTCAACAAAAATGTTAGAAATGGATGAATGGAAGGTATGATGCTTGTTCAAGCTAGATAACCACTCCTACTATGCTTAACTCCAGACATGGGTGAACACCCCTAGACTACAAGGCTTTAGACCACCAATTACTCACAGCTTAAGGAATTAGTGAGAATGGAGAATATTGATCACACCAGCAGATGCACAGGACCTTGTGATGGCTGGCTGCAACTAGTAAAAGGTCTGCAAATCTATTTCTCAATACACAGACAGGATGACAGCTCTCTGGTATTGAGATAACAGAAACCTGCATAACATATTCAATGAAACATACCAGATTACAACACAGAGGTGGGATGATAGCCCCTCTAATGCTAGATATCAAGAACACATGAACAAATGCGTAACAAGCATAGCCTAGAACAGAGAAGAAGTGGAAGAGCAATTAATAGCAGAAGAAGCTTGGATTAGCTGAAAATGAAGGCTAGACGTTGCGAGTATCACAGTAGTTACAGTCTCCAGAAGTTGAACCTTACATCAAAACCAAAACCATCAACCCTGATTACATCTCTTTTTTGAGTATATATGGAGTTTGATTACAAAAATGTTCTGCTATCCTATGCGTGGAGGGGTCATAATGGACCACCAACCACATTAACTAATTGATATAAATCTATGCTACAATTTGCTGCTTTAATGAATACATTTGACATTTTCTGGTACTTGGTTGTCCTCCTCGAGCAGGCTGAGTGTCTTAGAAGATGAAATTCCATAACTGCTGATTGCGTTTAAGTGCTCGAGGCTTGTCTTTCTCGTCTGTCGGCCATAATGTTCTTGAATGCAGTCATTGGAAAAGTAACTGTGCCAGGTACAGTTAGCTGACCACCTTCGTCCCTCGGGTGCACGGAGAAATCAATGAGAGGGGACTTCATGGCGGATAAGCATGCGGTCGCGGATTTCTAAGGTCTTGTGTGCATTAAAGCCCGGGACTGGGAAAGGGCTTTGAATATGATTTTCAATGAAAACACAGGGAATAAAGACAAAGGAGGGTAAGAAAGGTAAAGGGGAAGGTGAGGGCAACCACCACGAGCCTTTCTTTGAGCACGACCAAGGACCAAGTAGGCCTCCAGCTTTAGAGAATGTAGCAGAGCTAACAGTAATATTCTAATATTTTATGACTAATTCAATATAAAGATAGCATGGGTTTTAGATGTGGATTTCCCTAGGAAATCATTATGTAATGTGTTGATTCAATTCGTTCTCTTGTATGTTTCATGATTTCTCGATGAATTAATTGTTTTCGTTGCTCAGTAGAGTAGATTCAAGTCTTTTGTTTTAGAAAATTGGATAAGAAGTTTGAATCTACAAGGAATTTATACATGGTATCAGAGAAAAAATCACTGTAGAAGAGAGGAATATGAGTTTGTCTTTTGCAGGTGGAACCAAATTTGCAGGATCATTCTTCAGAGCCAGAAAGATGTTGTTCTATGGATTGAGACTCGAATATTCCCTTGCGGGTAGTTTGAATTATATTTCTTGGAAGGACAGGATGGATGCAGTGTTGGAAGACAATGGGATGAAGGAATTTGTAGACAATGATATTCCTAAGCCTCCAACAACATATTCTCAAGATCTGGAAGACTAGAAGAAATGTGTTGCAAAGGTGAGAATGATCATACTAGAAGGAGTTCAATATCATATTGTCTCGAACCTCCATGGGGAGGATACACCATATCCAATGTGGTAAGCCTTGATTGAATTACTTAAGAAAAAAAGTGACCATAGGAAGTTGGCATTGAAGGACAAGCTTTGGAAGATCACGATGGAGAAGGGTGACACAATACCATTGTACTTGAGCATGTCCACCCAATGTCTAGATGAGTTTGGGAGCGTTGGTATTACAGCTACTAAAGATGATCCATTCAACCTAGCACTTCTAGGCCTTCCTAAGTGCTGGCACAACTACTAGGATTTGGTAAATGGGAGGAAGCATCTACCAAAGTGGGATCGTTTATGCTCTGACTTGGTGGAAGAAGGGATAAGTTGGGACAATTGAGATGGAACCTCATCCAAATAAGTGGAAGAGGACTTTGAATTAGTTAGGAAAGGAAATAAATGCAAGGGAAAGAAGTGCCAAGGTTAGGAAGGAAAGAAGAAATACTTGTCCAAAATCAAGTGCTTCCACTGTCATGAATTTGGTCAATGTGCCACAAATGTCCACGGAAGAAGGCAATCAAGAAGGAGCCTGTAGTCGTAGAAACAAGTGAAGCTCTAGATTCACAATTCAATCTTGAATTTACTCTCAGTACATGCATGACAAGAAAAATAATGGGAAGCATGTGTTATGTCGACAGTGGTGCCTCATTTCATATGATGGGCAATAGAGATCTTTTTAGTAAATTGGAGGAGAAAGACCTAAAGGAGAAAATTGAGTTTGGAAACGATTATAGGTATAACATGACCAATATTAGTACAATTACTTTTCAGAGGGAGTATGACTCCCCTCTCATACTCAAGGATGTGATGTTAGTTTTGTATCTAAAGAAGAATCTTGTTTCCGTTGTAGTATTGGAAGATCATGGATACGCTGTGATATTTAAGAAAGGAGAGGTTTTCCTTAGACACATTGCCACAAGATACGTGAAAAATATTGGTGTGCCAGTCAAGAGCCTATATGCACATGAGGTCAAAGAAGTGTGAGAAGCCTTTAGGAGAAAGGAAAAGGTTAGAGACTTGGTGATTGAGAGGGAGCATGAATTACCTCTCAACATACAGCCTCAGAAGCAGCCTTAGCAAGTTGTGGAATAGGCAAAATTGCAGAAGCACATAGGAGATAGAGTGGAAACATCCACTCAAGCAAAGACCTCAAGTAGGGGGAAATTGTGAGCTAAGTGGGCAGAGGTATCAAATGAATCAATACCTCGAGGTGTGAGGTGCGTCAATGTAAACCAATAGTCCCAAGAGTTGCAGAAATTTGGGCAGGGTGCGTTGAGGTGTTTTTGTCTCATGGATCATTACTTTGCTATGGGGGCCCACAATATTTAGTAGCAGTATGATCAATGTTAGTTAGATAATAAGGACCACAGAGAAATGTTGAAAACAGAGAAGGAGGCTCAATAATAGAGTCAATAGAAGCACAATTTTCTAGTAGATAGTTTCAGACTAATTCAATGATTATTTTTATTTATTTAAGATTTAGTTGCAAATGTTGCAGTAGCAACTACAACAATGAGAATTTTTACATGCAGTGCATTCAAAAGGTTCTGGATTAGGGAAAATGTGAATCCCTTTATTGTTGAGATGGAGTGTTGAAAATGCAATAAGAAAATCCCAATTTAATTTTCCCTTAAAATAAATTTGGAGAAAAAATGTAATTTGACATCACAAGAGAACTTGTATGCATTAACTAAGTTAATTTGACTGATTTGGTTCAGTTAATTTGAGTTGAGTGTCTAACATGAGTCATGTAGAGTGTTTCCTACTTTATAAGAGCCCTGGTTGATTTTATTTTGAGTCGTAATTCTCAATTCATTCTAACTAAGTTAGTTAAACTAGTTCCAACTAATGGAGGAACTAGTAGGAGGTCTAATAGTGGGGTGTTGCTTCATGTCTTCAACCAATTAACTGATAATTCAACCATAAATAACTCATGGATATGTGATTTGAGAGTTACCTAGTTGAGATTGTAGTTCAAGGGTAGTGTACTATGAGTTGTATAACATTCCAAATTGTACATGCGGTGCATGCAATCAGAGGAAGGCAAATGAGGATTTTGAAATTTGAATTGAGGACTTTCCCTAATTAATAGGGGCTACTACCCAAGGAAGCATTTCAAGGAAATAGGGACTTGGGCAAGCATAAAATTGGTTAGGTATTAGTCTAGGCTTGTCTAGAAAGCTATGAGAGAGATAGAGATAGTGCAGAGGTTGCTCGAGCTTGACCAAAGAATTGTAATCTTCTCATATTTTTTAAGTAATGCAATATGCATATAGGAGGGGATTTTAACTATTTATTTCCCTAGGAAATAATTGTGTAATGTTTTAATTGAGTTGTTTCTATTGTATTCTTCATGATTTCTCAATCAATTAATTATTTCAGCTGATGAGTAGAGTAGATTCAAGTCTTTTGTTTTACAAAATTACATAAGTTGTTTGATTCTACAAGGAATTTATACACACACGTGCAACAAACTCCTTGAGTTTTAATCCTAGGCCATCCTGCTAATGAGGTCGATCCTCAAATAGTTATGCTAGTGGGACTTGACTATTGTTTTTTTTTTTCCATTGGAAAAAAGTCATAATTTCTATTAATATATAAGAAATTACATTTTGTAGATGCTAGATGGAGGAAGAGTTGCCTATCGAGTTCAAAAATAGACAAAATGTTTAGTTTTGTATCTCCATGCAGGGAGTCATAATAATAGTTCATACTGTTCCTGTGCCAATTCTCTGCAGAGAGAAACTAAATCAAAATTTGAATTATGTCTCTTCTCAGAGAGAGAATCTAAGTATCAAAATTGGTACCATATATCCTGTGTAGTTCATCAAGTGCAGAAAATATAAATAACATAATATATACAAAAATATGAAAAATAAAGGGCTTATAGCCCATTGTCTCGGAGTTCCAAAAATGGTCTGTGATAGTGTTGGTGGAATGTCCCATCGATCTCTTCATATATCAGCCAGTAATCGCTCTGTCTAAGCACCGCCTCTTTGGAAAGGTAATCTACCCCCGAATTTCTCTCCTTGTAAATGTGGTGACAGGGAAAAGAGTCAAAAGTAGATATCAATATGTGAGCCTCAGCTAATGTATTCTTCAATGAATGTGCATTGTAGTGAGATGCTCTATTTAACTAGTTGAAAATGACTTTGGAATCACCAAATAGTTGAAGATGTATGCAATGCTTTTGTAATGCAAAATGAATGAGATGTTTTGTAGTGCATAGTTCAGCATAATTTGTTGTTCCCCTGCCTAGTCTCATTTGTATTTTGATACAATGAGTTTCATTCAGATAAAGAATGGCACCTCTGCCACAACCCGCCTCCTGAGCAGAACCATCAAAGTATGCCCATGGTATAGATTTGTCGATGATTTCAGGCTTAATAATATGGGGAGGGGTATTGGAATCCTCCTCGGGTAGGAGATCATAATTTGCAATAGTTTTGATCATGATAGCAGGCCAGTGTGGTATCTTGAGCTTAAATATAGATTGATTTCTTGCAATCCATAGTGACTGGAAAATAAGTAGAGGCATGTTCCTAGATTTTCCATTTTGGTTTTCACACCATAGGCTCCAGGCATCCATAATTTTCCTACCTTACCAATTTTTTAAGCTTTGGTAGTGAACTATGATGGTGTTCCAATGCTCCTTGGTGATGGGGTAGTTAAGGAAGAGATGTTCAATACTCTCCTCATCATTATGGCATAGTTGACACCACAAAGGGCCATGGAAAGATCTTTTCATTAGATTAAGACCCATGGGAATCTTGTCAAACAAGATATTCCACATAAGTAAACAGGTTTGAGGGGCAGCTTTGAGCTTCCAGAGTAATTTCCATGTCCGGTTAATATCCAGGGGTTTGAAAGGTTCCATCAACTATAGATAACCCTCCTTGGGAGAGTATGTACCATGTTTGGCAATTGCCCATATAATCTCATCTGGCCCTTCTATTAGCCGAATATGTGCCTAGGTAAGAGCTTCTGTGTAGTCGTGCCATTCTTGGTGCCATTGTAAAGGAATGTCCAGATCATGTGCAGTTTTCTAGGCCCGTTGTAGGAAGGTAGAGCTGTTGCTATCTTAAATATGCCTGATGTGAGTGATATTTCTGCTATGTAAGTACCATAACAACTCTATTGGCAACTTGTGCACATTGCCACAGCCTATCCATGGGTCTGTGGCTATATGGACTGCGTTTCCCTCCTTGATTTTCCATGTTATACCTTCCTGGATGAGAGGAATAGCATTGATTACTACCTTTCATATGTTGGATGTATTGTTGTTTACTTTGTGTTGCTATCTGAACTAGTCCATCAAATCCACAAGTGAGATATATTTTACATGTGCAACCCGGGTCTAGAGGCTATTTGTAGTGATAAGTTGCTAGCCGAGCTTTGCCACCAGAGCTTTGGAAAATAAGTCTAGTCTTTTGATTCCCCATCTACCCCATTTCTTGGGCTTTGCTATCGTCTCCCATTTGACCCAGGCAAATAACCTGCCCTGATAGTTGCCTTTCCATAGAAATCTGCTGCATAAGTTTTGAAGTCTACTCAGTATACCCCTCAGTATCCAGGCAAGGGTCATCCAAAAAACATGTGTAGCTTCGATCAAAACATTTACAAGGACTAATCTTCCCACTCGGGAGAGATATTTATGGTACCAAACATGCAGTCGCTTCTCCACTTTTGAAATGAGCCAAATCCAATCTGCGATCTTGTATCCATGAGGCTTAAGTTTGAAGCCCAGATATTTCAGTCCATCCTCCAAATTCTATAATGTGAAGGGGAATCGCTGAATAGTGAACACAATCTCATGTTGTGTGCATCCAAAGGCTGCAAGCGTAGACTTACTTTCATTTATAATCATCCCCGTTTCCTGTTGAAAAAGATTGAAAATGTTCTGTAGGACCGTGGTATCTCCAATACTACCATTTAAAAAAATGAGAACGCCATCAACAAATAAAAGGTGGGTAAGAATACAGTTCTTAGTGATCTTGATACCAGCCAAATGACCCCTGTTTCGTGCTGTTATGATAGCTCTACTTAATCCTTCCATGATTAGTAGAAAAAGCAGAGGGGAGAGTGGGAATCCCTGCTTGAGGCCTCTCTCTGAAAGGAAAAAAGGGGTGGCCTCCACATTTAATAAAACACTATAAGATACATCCATGATACAACACATAATCCATTTGATATATGCATATGTAAAACCAAGATGAGTCAGCAATAGTCTAATATAGAGCCAATTTGTTCTATCAAAAGCCTTGGATAGGTCCACCTTCAAAATCATACCTTTCAGTTTCCTCATCTGCACCGAATGGAGGAGTTCCTGGGCCATGGCAATGGCCTCATGTATGTGTCTGTGTTGAAGGAAAGCAAACTATTCAGAGGATATGTGGTTGGATAGTATAGGCTTCAGGCGATTTGCGATGATCTTGGTGATGATCTTATACAAACAATTGTAGAGGGATATGGGTCTAAAATCATTGAAGGAGGAAGGATGGTCCAATTTCGGGACAAGGGCTATGAAGGTGGATTTGATGAGAGATGATATTCTTCTCCTCCTTTTACAGTCCTCCATAATTTTGAGTAGGTCATCCCCCAGGATTTCAAAGAAAGCAATATAGAACTCGATTGTCCAACCATCCAGGCCAGGGCTCTTGTCTTTCTTGAACCATTTTATAGTTGCCTCAAGCTCTTCCTTCGATACTTCCTTTGTCAGATCCTTCGCATCTTGCTATTCCACAAATCTAGGAAAGTGTTCAGCAATCCACATGATTTCCATAATATTTGGAGCCCTAGGAGCCTTGTATATGCTTTTAAATTGCTCAGTGGCTAGACTAGCCAGATCCCTCTGTGATGTCACTGATTGTCCCTGATCATTTCGAAGTTCCCAAATAGTATTTATGGCTTTCCTACCCTTTGAAAATCTATCCTAGAACTTGGTATTGTCATCACCTTCAGTGAGCTAGATAGCCCTGCTCCTGAGTCTCCAACTCTCCTCCCTTTCTTTCAAAATTTGGGACCGCTTCGCGATGAGGGAAGTATAGTGTCCTTTACATTCTTGTGATGTGAAAGTGCCATCCGAAGAGTCTTTGTATGTGGTGATGGCCAACTCTATTTCCCGTAGAGTGTTATCATCACTCTTCCGCTTCTAATGTGCCCAAACTTTAGAGATCCCGTTTAGTTCTTTTAGTTTAAGGATGAATCCTTTAGTATGGTCCTCGTGTTCTGGTATAGGATTGGACTACAAGAAGTCAGTGACCATTTGAATGTATGATGGGTCCTTGAGCCAAGAGGCATGGAATTTGAATGGGCCTTTTGTTCTCTGATCTATGTCTTCCAGCGCCATGTATATTGGCTGATGATTGGATATACCTCCAGTTCCAAGCCATTGTCTGATATGAGGATGTGTATTTAAAAATGCTTCTTTGATGAGATACCTATCCACTCTCCTAGCCAAACTATGATCTCCACTATGATTATTTGTCCATGTATGTTGTACCCTAGCAGATGGGATGTCCACCCATTGATGCTCCTCCAGCAAGGTTTATATTTATTCAGTTAATCCATCAACTTGAGCCAAGTGACCCAAAGATTCACTGCACCCCAAGGAGAAATTTAAATCCCCTCCAAATATGATATTGTCTACTTGTAGAAAATTTGAGTCTAATAGGCTTCTCCAGAAATTTGCCCTATCCATAAAAGGTCCATATACATTCAGAATATGGACTTCTGTATTCAAAGAAGAGGCATATATATCCGCACCTATATATCCCCTAACTCCCCAGATATTTCTGAGATCTACATATTTGTTACAAAACCCAATAGCAATGTCCCCTGATCTCCCAGTCGCGTTTAGGGCATGGAAGGTCCAATTCAGCATCCATGTATTAAGGATGGAAATAAGGGTTTCAGCTGAACATAGGGTTTGTTGTAAAAAAATAATATCCACCAGATTCAAAGTAAGGAGTCTCCTGAGTGCTAGTTTTTTGGGAGCGCTAGCAAACCCTCTACAATTGAAGGAAATAAACTTCATGGAGGGTGTGGGAGAGGGCGATTCCTTGCTCTAAGGGCCCTATCTATGGTTTGCTGTCGCCTAAGGGCAACCTTTGCTCCCGCCATGTGCCTGGCTCTAGTGAGATGAGATGGGCGATCCCTGGTAGGCTTATGAGAGGCTAGGGTAAACTCCAGATCTAATCCAATCGCATCAAACCCTCTATCCCTTGATCTGGAATGAAGAGAGTATCGGGGGATACAGGGAGAGTGGGGAGGGGTAGCGAGGGGAGGGAGGATGAAGTAAGAGATGGGTGATAGGGGGCAATGATATGGGGAGGGAGGGGAAGAGTGCAATGAAGAGAGGAGGGAGGGGTTTGACGCCAGGTCCCCATCCCCTCATGAAGGTATGCACAAATGGGATGTCCACCATATGGTGTCCCCAAACCTTTGATGCCGAGGTCTTCAGTCAAGGAGCCGTGTAATTCCATCCTTTCATGCGCCCTACCAAGACTCTGCCTGCAAAGTCCATTGTTTCCCCCATTGAATGTGCTCTTCCAATCTGAGGATAATGTCATCTGCCTTTGACTTATGGAACTTGTACTTCTTCTTAGACCCCTGATAATGAGACTGATGCGGTACCCGACTCGGATATGGGCCCGTGGATATAGGGGTAGGGTTAGGGTTTGATGAGTAGGGGTTGGGGTTTTTGGCAGTAGAAGGTAAGGAACCGGCGAGCGACGAAACAGAGGTGAATCTGCTAGAAGGTGGAGCAAAAGAAGCCAGGTGAGGTATGCCGGTAGACAAGGGTATAGTTCCAGCGGGTGTAGCCTATGGCTCAACCTGTCGGGGTGGCACCTTAGGAGCAGGGAGGTCCAAACCAGGGTTAGGGTTTAGACAGTCAGAAACGAAACCAAGCGTGGCCGGGGAAGACGAAGGTGTTGAGAGTGACGACCATGAGGGTGGTACATCCGAGAGAACAACGGCATGAGACTGTGACAGTTCCGCATAAGAGAATGTAGGAAAATTTCTAGAGAATCCAGAGCTATACATAGCTACAGATGCAGAGTACGTGGATTGCTAGATGGAAACCCATTCCAATGGATCCTCTGATAATCAACGGCATCGAGGTCATCCATGTTGGCAATGCACCTAGAAACGGAGGAAACCTTGAGAATGTCGGTAACAGAGAAAGCAAATATGGTAATGGACAGCTAGGGATAAACAAAGAGGTAACAGTCAGGTGACGGAAATGTAACAACAGGGTAAAATGAAAACAACAGATAAAATACTCCTTAAAACCCTGATAGGTTGCTGGCAGATACGGTAGGTAGAGAACCATAGAAGTACAAAACGAGCGGCTAATAGTCTACAGGGTTAATCCGAAACCAGGTCATGAGTTATCTGCAGTAACATGCAGTGCCTAGATCCTCGTCCGAAACCCTCACGAAAGCTTAACCACAGAGTCTCCATCTCCTCCATGTCACGCTCCCACTTGACTGTTGTTATATATATATATATATATATATATATATCTATATATTCCCCAACAAATATTCAGGTATATCTAGTCTCTTAAGAAGATGGTGGCTATAATTTAAACTCAAAGTAATTTTGGGAAACCTCTTGTCACATATATTATTTTTATATTAATTTTACACATTAAATATTTAACCATAACAATACCACTAATGGAGAAAAGGCTCAATTTTATGAGGAAAATACTATAAAATACATTTCTTTAACATATTTAAATTTTATAATAAAAATAATTTTAAATGATTAATAATATTATAATATTAATATTATAATTAAACCATACAATACTTGCATTTTCTATAATATCCCTCAAACCCTTTGGCATTGATAAAAATAATAATATTTACTTTAATTACTTCAACCAGTTGTGAATCAAGAATTAGTTATCTCAATGGTTTGTATATCCCGTGACAATCAAAGAACTATGGAATCAAGATTTTTGGGATGAGGGTGTGGTTATAATAAAATGGAAAACTCTAATAAAGTCTTGGGGTTGACCTCTTTCCTTCTATGATTACTCTTTTGTTGGAGTGTTTCTGTTTTGTGGATATGCATACACTATTTTTCACTTCAGTCACGTATATTCTATCACATATATGGTGGGATGCTCCAGTAAATTAATGTGACTTGGACCCAATTTTGGATTGTATCTTGAGTAATCATGAACCCTCCATTAACTAAAATAAAAATAAGAGAGCGATTCCGCTATATTAATTGGCATGGAGTGGGAAAATAATCACCTTGACTTCTCTTCAGTCGATTTAGAAACTCTTTAGCGATCATTCTCTAATAAGCATTATTGTGATAGTTTCAGAGCACTCGTAGTGTATAATGGCCACAAATTATTTATTAGCATCGAGAAGAGACTTCTTCCTAAATGCGACCTTCATTTCACTATGAAGATAGTGAATTCCATCCAAACAGTGGTTGTGTTAGCATGGTGTTTTATTCTCTATGGATGCTCAAGGAATGTAATTCATGGTGTCCTATTCGGATGAGGAATTCGAAGCATTAAAAAGATAATTATTCCATGCTATTTTTCCCTGAAAATAAAACATCGCATATGACCCTTTTTTTTATAGAAGGATAAAAATTCATGATATCTTCTTAGAAAATAAATATGTTCTTTGCATGCACGAAAATAAAAACTCTTTTGTTACATTACCTTTAAAAGAAATATGTTATTAGCATGCATGAAAAGCATAACTATTGTGTTAGATTATCTTGAAAATAAATATGCATTTACATGCACGGAAGGTACTACTATTGTGTTGGATTTTCTTAAAAAGTTTAAAGGGTTTGATTTTCTTAAAAAGTTTACAAGGGTTTGTGTTTAAAAATATAAAGGAACCACATTTTTATATTTGAAAATGCTTGCATATAAATCAGGTGCATAAAACATTGGCAATGTCATTCTCTCTGAAGGACAACATCATAAAAAATAAATTAATGTGCTAATTTTTGGGAAAAGAATGCATGGGAATCTATTTCATAAAATATAATTAACCATGTTAGTTAATGAAAGCCATTTCTAGTAAATATTGTAGATATTTGTGTGAGGAAAAATATTATTTGAATGGTTACTATCATATTATCTTTTTTTGGAAAATAATATGTTTGTATAAATAGCAACTATTGTGGTAGCTCTCTTCCCAGAAAAGTTTATGTATTTACATACAAGAATAATAGCTATAATGTTTGTTTCCTTTTTAAAGAAATATGTATTTTCATGAATATAATGTTTTACATCTTGAACAAAATAAGTGAATATGTATTTGTAGGCATATTATGTTCAACTTTTTGAAAAAATAAGTGAACATGTATTTTCATATGCAAGAAGGACAACTATTTTTCTTGAAAGATAATATGTGTTTACATGATAATAGACGATGTGATACATACTTTTGGATAAAATTTAGGTAATTTCATGAAACGAATATAGGTAGGGCAATAGTTTCTTTTCAAAAGAAATGTGCTCTTGTGTAAAGAAAATAACAATAGTCGTGGTGTATCATTTTTGGAAAGTTTTTCCCTCTTCTTGTACGAGGAGATAGTGATAACCATGACATTATTTTAAATATTACCATGATAACCATCACAAATCTTCTAATTTTACCATGCTCTAGTGGGAATAGGTATAAAATGTATTTACTTATTTTCTTATAATTCACATGAAGAGTGGATAAATGAGCATGCTTGATGATATTTATGCAACTTACCTTATGCATGTGGGAATTTGAAGGGTTAGGCATGGTTCATAACAATACATATGCATGGATAAGTGGAAATTTTATGGTAGCTACATACTTTTGATTAATGTAGGTGCAATATTATTAAAAAGGCATGTCTCAATACTTTGTGTTTGTTTAATATGCACATGAAAATATGCTTGAAGCATAACTAGTAAAGATTTATTATTTGGATGTCAAAGTTAGATGACAATATTTACTCTAGAAAGAATTTTAATTCATGGAGAGGACATATTGTCTTTAACATTATGGTAGGAAAAAATCTAGTGGTTCATTCATACTAAAGGAATGTCAACTGCAGAATAATCCATTGCTAGGAATTACCAAGCCACAAAGACATAGTGTTCAAGGATTTGTGGGTAAATGATATCATGATTAATGTAATAGATTCTAGCTAGTTATGTTGTGGCTAATATTACATTTCTTTGTAAGAATTTATGAAAATGGTCAAGGGATGGATGCCTGTACAACCATAGAGTGAGGGTTGAACAACCTCATGAGAAGTTTAGATTAAGTTTTTTTTGGTTTTCACCCTACAGGGTATTCAAGGTATATCAATTTTCAAAGATGTGTTTTGCTTATATGTGATTCTCCTGATACTACTTCCTTGTGTAACATGACATTTATATTATCAAGTATATTATTAACTAGCTTAGTTAAAGGAATCATGAAAATGATGCAAGGTTACATTACGAAGTTTATGTTAATAAGCTACAATGCTGGTTGTTAATGGTTATGTAACTTACACTTCCATTACTAAGTTTATTCTATGTAATGATAAATATTTTATCTAATGGTAAATTAAGAAATATGGAATAGTAATTTGGAAACTTACATATTAGTAATTCTATAAAAAAATCTAATCCTATGTGTTTTTACACAGGGTTAATACGGGATGTTACAAGTGGTATTAGAGCAAAAGGTTGTAGCACTAACGCCTTTTGGGAATCAGTAAGTAGAAAATAAGTAGAAGTATGATGGTAGTGGGCATCACTTTAGGTATGATTCTAACAAACTACACGACAATATATGTAATAGAAAACATTTGAGATGAGATGCATAATGTATGATAATAACTGCATTAAAGACTAGTAATGATAATGTCTTCTTTAAACACTGCTCATGATATTTGAAGCTTTATGCAGATAAAAGACAATAAAATTTATGTTGCATTTATGAAAATACTAAGAACTCACTATTTATAGTGAGGATTACCTACCAATATTTGCATGCATACTATTACAATAATGATTATGGTCCATTTAAAGAAAATTACCAAAGTTACAAGGCATTGGTTATAAAGAATGAATGCATGTATTGTTTTGTATGATAATGAAATAATGTAAAAGGTGGGATTTTCCTTGAAGAGGACAATCAAATATTTTAAAATATATTGAAATAACCCATTTTGATCTTAGAAATAAATAATGAGTCAACTGTTAAGGTCTCGACTATAGTGATTAATTGACAATTGAGTCTTGTCATGAATTTTGACTGAGTAATGATGGTTAGAAGCATTGATTATTTAGTACTACATGACATCACTATTGGTGGTTAGTTGATAAAATATATTGGAATATGCGTCATTCAATTATTAATTGAATAATATTGTTAAAATGGTAAATAATGTAGTCACGATAGATTAGTCTAATGGCGTTAATGTGTTACTGAAATTGGGATTGTTACCATAATTATGATCGGCACTTACAGATTAATGATAAGTCAGTGTTTTATATTAATAATGTTTTGCATTGTCTTTTATGGATGAAAATATTGTATGCAAGAAACCATAATGGTTATGAACATGAATATTTTTTTACAAATGCATACATAAGGCTGCAAGTTCTTGAAGGTTACAAAGAACTTCGATCATGACACATTAGTGTCTTGAAAGTAATTGATGCATTGTTATGTTGGGACTTGTATATGAACATGAACAAATGATAGTGTTTAGGATGATAACAACTAAGAATATTTGATAGTATTATAATATATTGAAATGCATGAGATAAATTATGTATGTTCTATCATTTTAATGATAGAACTATTAGTATTCATATGATGTTGATTACCTTGTTTTTTCAAACTACACAAGTTTAAAAATTGACGATTCCATGATGATGTTAGCTGGTATCCATCTTATATTTAACAAATATGATAATTAGAGCTTTAGAATTTTATCCAATCCATGTGAATATTATGGTTACATTACAATGAATACAATAAGTTAAATCTAATGCTATGGACATGTGGTGTCTCCCTTTTCATTGCTAAAAAAAATTATAAATGGCACTAAATCTGTTGGCATTACTAATTTGTTTAATCAAGAAAAGTCGGTGGGATTGACTTGAATTTAGTAATGCTGCATAATGATTTTTTATTATATACATGTATATAAATGAAATAACATTTCCAAAGAGTTAGAACTATGGGAATATCAAAGATTAACTATTTCTTTCGAAAAACAACTTCATGAAATATTTCTTTTAAAGTTTCTTCGATGTCCCACCTAGAATACGTATCCTTATTTTTCTTACTTTTAGCGCATGAAAGTGGTTTATGAAAAGTAACAGGACCAATACCTTTCTACATTGTTAAAATATTGAGAACATAGATGCATGTGAAAGTGAAATGCATCTTGAATGTGTTTGACAAAATGTTTTGTGCATAACAATATTTTGTAGAAGGTATGGATTTATTAAAAATAGTTATGACTGTGATTAACCACAAGTAGCTTGATGACAACATAATAACTTGTGAAAGGTAAAATGTTGCAATGTGAGTTGCAACTGCAAATGAGAAGGTATAATGTTATGATATGCAAGATATGGTAATTTTTTTATGAAATTAATGACGGTTATTATGTGGAAAGTTTGAAATGAATACCACCTATATTGTATGAGATGTTAGTTAAGAATTCCTCTCAATTTACATTTATAGATTATGTGACCCATGTTGAGGGTTAAGTATGAATGCATGATGTACATAAATTTTCCTTTTGTTGTAATGTTAATATGCATATGGTAAATTATGTAAATTATAGTGAGAAAAGGTGCTAAAGAGAATTTATCATCCCATACAATTAAGGAAAGTTGTGAATCCGAAGGAGGCCTATCAGTTTATGCCGGATTCCTGCCTGCATTTACTCTCCCTAGAGATACATGATCTCAATAAGGGAAACGAGTTGACCAATATGCCGAGAGGGGAAAAATCTTAAGGCAACTTTGTTGATTTTGGAGCGAGTTCCAGGAGGCCCAAACATTTTCATGGATAGGACACTATCAGAGGAATAAGCAGGACAATGCCAAGCGGAATCCTATATTGGACCTTATATGTTCATTGAAATTTTTGTGCTAGTTGGCTAGTGGAATTCCAAACTAAACCATGTGTGGTCGATCAAATCCTAGACTAGACCTAGTGTGGTCACAAAATCCCTAGGTGGACTTGGTATGGTCTTTGTTAGAGAACTATTTGCATGTGGAAATGGCTCAATTTGGTTATGGAACTAGCTCCCATGTTTGGGAAGATCATTATTTTTCCCACTATGGTTTTCATAGTAGAACAAGGTAACTAATAAGATAAGTGATGTGCTAAAATTGATTTTTCTATATGATTATGTAAGAATTTTATGTATATATTAATATGATATAAACCTAATGCTCATAAAGGAATTACAGGAAGTATAGTTGCTTTATTGTATTACCAATATTGTGAATCTCCTTTGGAGGAGTCTAAGACTGTATGCACTTGGTGCAATAATTTATCATTTCGATGATTAGAGAGCTAGGTTCTCTCTGAGTACTTGTACAAGTAATGTGATTAAAATATTACCTAACATGGCATACCTAATTAATGATTGAAAATGTTGTGATTACTATGTTATATTGAATTTGTTGATCATACATTGAGGGCCCTTTCCATGGAGGTTATGAAACCACCCTAGGTTCTTGCTCATGGGTTGTCAACCACTCTTAGAGTGTTTTTCACAACTGGGAAACAACCTATTGTTAAAAAAATTACACAAAGTGACAATAATTTCCAAGAGTAATTGGTAAGTAATAGTAAGATGGTATATAGTTTTTTTTTTGTTTCTATAAAATTGAATAATGGCTAAGTGATGGAAAGTAGAAATTATATATTTTTGCAACTACAAATTCTTATGATTATTGATAGAACATTATTATTTTTTCTTATTTATATTTCTTGGAAATAAAGGCCTTCATATTGAAAGGGAAGGATTCCCTTTTGGTTTTTATGATATAGATGACTTAAGTAAACATTAATGGTAAATATTGAGGACAATGTTGTCTTTAAGGGAGGGAGTGTGTAATATCCCGAGAACCCTTTCGCATTGATAAAAATAATAATATATATTTGAATTTAATTCAACTCATTTTGAATCAAGAATTAGTTATCTCAATGGTTTGTAGAACCTGTGAGAACAATACAACTATGGAATCAGGATTTTGGTGATGTGGGTGTGGTTATAATAAAAGGGAGAACTCTAATACACTTTGGGTATGACATGCTTTCTTCTATGATTACACTTTCGTTGGTGTATATGCATTTAATGGCTATGCATGCACTATTCTACACTTCCCTCACACATATTCTATCATAGATATGACGGGATACTCCATTAAATCAATGTAACATGGACACAATTTAGGGTTGTTTGGTGAGTAATTGTGAGCCCTATGTTAACTTAAATGAAATAAGAGAGTTATTTTTCTATATTAATCAGTATGGAGTAGGAAAATAATCACCTTGACTTCTCATTGGGTGATTAAGAAACTCTTCAATGATCATCCACTAAGAAGCATTATTGTGATAGTTTCAAAGCACTCATAGTGCATCATGGCTACAAATTATTCATTAGCATTGAGAAGAGACTTCTTGCAGAATGCGACCTTGCATGGGTGCCAAAATAATCAAATTTTTCCTTCAGTCCATTCTAAAGATAGTGAATTCTATCCTAACAATGGTTTGGTTAGTATGGTGTTGTATTCTCTGTGGATGATTAAGGAATGTAATTCATAGGGGTGTCGTAGGGCTGAGGAATTACAAGCATTAAGAAGATAACTACTCTTCATTATTATTTCTTCAAAATAAAAAGATGCATTTAACCATTTTGTGTAGAAGGATAAAATTCTTGATATTTTCCTGGAACAAAAATATGTTCTTTGCATTCGCAAAAAGACGAACTATTATGTTACATTATCTTTAAAAGAAATATGTTCTTTGCATGCATGAAAAGTAGAACTATTGTGTTAGATTTATTTTGAAAATAAATATGCATTTACATGCATAAAAGGTACAACAATTATGTTGGATTTTCAGGAAATGTTTGCAGGGGTTTGTGTGTAAAAAGATAAAGGGACCATGTTATTTATTTGAAAACCATTACATATAAATCACACACATAAAATATTAGCGATGCCATTCTATTGGAAGGTATTACATGATAAAAGATAAATTAGTGTGTTAATGTTTTCGAAAGGAATGAATGTGAATCCTTTCCATAAACTATAAGTAACCATGTTAGTTCTTGAAAGCCATTCCTTGATAATATTGCACAGACTTGTGTGAGGAAAGATATCATTTGCACGATTACTATTGTATTAACTTTTCTTGGGAAAGAATATGTGCACATAAATAATAGCTATTGAGTTAGCTTTCTTTTGTGAAAAGTTTATGTATTTGATTGCAAGAGTAATATCTATTATGTTAGTTTCTTTTGGAAATGAATGTACTCACGTGAATATTATGTTTGACTTCTTGAACAAAATAAGTGAATATATATTTGGATGCATATTCTATTTGACTTGACTTTTTGAAGAAATAACTAAGCATGTATTTTCATGTGAAATAAGAACAACTATATTTCTTGAAATATAATATGTGTTTACATGATATTAGATGATGGGCTATGTCCTTTTGGATAAAGTTTATGAAATTGCATGCAAGGAATAAGGGTAGTGTAGTGGTTTCTCCTTTTGAAAGGAATGTGTTCATGTGTAACCAAAATAACAATAGTTGTGGTCTATAACTTTTTAGAAAGCTTTTCCCTTTTCTTGTGTAAGAAATAGTGATAACCATGGAAATTATTTTAAATATTACTATGATAACCATGTTGAATCTTGTATTTTTTATGTTACTATAGTGGGAA
The DNA here is from genome assembly GCA_000404065.3 of Pinus taeda. Lineage (NCBI taxonomy): Eukaryota > Viridiplantae > Streptophyta > Pinopsida > Pinales > Pinaceae > Pinus > Pinus taeda. The sequence goes on from APFE030510498.1 coordinate 99,751, forward strand.
GAGGTAAAATGTATTTACTTATTTTCTTATAATGCACATGAAGAGTGGATAAATGAGTACTTTGATGATATTTATGAAACTTACCTTATACATGTGGGAATTTGAAGTGTTATGTATGGTTTATAACCATACACATGGCGGATATGTTTTGGTAGTTATGTACTTTTGACTAATTAAGGTGCAATGTTAATAGAGAGGCATGTATAAATAATTTGTATGCATTTAATAATGCACATGGAAAGATGCTTGAATCATAACGTGTAAAGATTTATTATTTGGATGTCATATTTTACTGACAATATTATCTATAGCAATTACTGTAATACATGCGAAGGACAAATTACATTTAACATTATAGTAGGAAAAGAACTAATGGTTTGTGGAGATTGAAGGAATGTCAACTATAGCATAATGCATAGATGGGAAGAACCAGGCCACAAAGACATAGTGTTCAAAGATTTGTGGGTAAATTATATCATGATTAATGTAATAAATTCTAGCTAATTATGTTGTATTCAAGGTTGCATTTATTTATAAGCATTATGAAAATGGTTAAGGAATTGGCTCCCTTACAACCATTTAGTGAGAAGTGACCCCTCTCATGAGACTTTTAATCAAATTAAACATTGGTTAGATTTCAGCGTATGAGGTAGCGAGGTTATATTAGTGTTCAATTATGTGTTTTCCTTATGTGTCATTCTAATGATGTAATTTCCTTGCATAACATGACATTTAAAAAAACAAATATGTGATTAACTAAAATACTTAAAGGAATCATGAAAATGATTACATCAAGAAGTTTTTGTTAATAAAATACAACAATGGTTTCTAATAGTTATGTAACATACTATTCCTTTATTAAAGTTACTCTATGTAATGATGAAGATTTTATCTAATGGTGAATGAGGGAATATGTAATAGTAATTTGGAAAGTTACACATTGGTAATTTCTGTAAAAAAATTCTAGTCCTATGTATTTTTACATGAAGTTACCTTGGGACATTACATTTTCTATTATTATTATACAATTAGTAATATTAATAATAACCAAGACCCTTATTTAAATAAACTAATATTGGAATATTAATTTTGTTTTGTTATGTTAGATAATGTGAGCCTTAACATGACTAGAACTTTTAACTTATGGCTTGAGTAAGGGTGACCCAGGGGCATCTAAACCATCGAATCAACTAGGTATTACAGCCACATGACGTCACACCAACCCTTAGCATGGATAAATTTTTTACCATGGATTTTCTAACTCATAACCTTTATGCCAAAAAGTGACTTAATAAAAAACTATCATGTTTTCCTTACAACCCATAAATTAAAATATAAAAGATATAAAATATTAACCAATTATTTTTACTCTCTTTTAAAATAAGAAAAATTGAAAATGTAATATTTTATTTTATTTTTCCTTACATTTTTATAAATAT